>CAXIES010000233.1:0-521170 GCA_964023965.1 Melinopterus prodromus
GGTAAAAATACGAACCCAACTAAAACTCCGGGTAAAAATACGAACCCAACTAAAACTCCGGGTAAAAAATACGAACCCAACTAAAACTCCGGGTAAAAATACGAACCCAACTAAAACTCCGGGTAAAAAATTCGAACACAACTAAAACTCCGGCTAAAAAATACGAACCCAACTAAAACTCCGGGCAAAAATACTAACCCAACTAAAAAGTCCGGGTAAAAAATACGAACCCAACTAAAACTCCGGGTAAAAATACGAACCCAACTAAAACTCCGGGTAAAAATACGAACCCAACTAAAACTCCGCGTAAAAAATACGAACCCAACTAAAACTCCGGGTAAAAAATACGAACCCAACTAAAAAGTCCGGTAAAAACTATGAACCCAACTATAACTCCGGTAAAATTACGAACCCAAGTAAAACTCCGGGTAAAATTACGAACCCAAGTAAAACTCCGGGTAAAATTACGAACCCAAGTAAAACTCCGGGTAAAATTACGAACCCAAGTAAAACTCCGGGTAAAATTACGAACCCAACTAAAAGTCCGGGTAAAAAATACGAACCCAACTAAAAAGTCCGGGTAAAATTACGAACCCAACTAAAACTCCGGGTAAAATTACCAACACAACTAAAACTCCGGGTAAAACTACGAACCCAACTAAAACTCCGCGTAAAATTACGAACCCAACTAAAACTCCGGGTAAAATTACGAACCTAACTAAAAGTCCGGGTAAAAATACGAACCCAACTAAAAAGTCCGGGTAACTCAAGACTCCGGGTAAAATTACGAACCCAACTAAAACTCCGGGTAAAATTACGAACCCAAGTAAAACTCCGGGTAAAATTACGAACCCAAGTAAAACTCCGGGTAAAATTACGAAACCAAGTAAAACTCCGGGTAAAATTACGAACCAACTAAAACTCCGGGTAAAATTACGAACCCAACTAAAACTCCGGGTAAAATTACGAACCCAACTAAAAGTCCGGGTAAAAATACGAACCCAACTAGTAACTCATGACTCCGGGTAAAATTACGAACCCAACTAAAACTCCGGGTAAAATTACGAACCCAACTAAAACTCCGGGTAAAATTACGAACCCAACTAAAAGTCCGGGTAAAAAATACGAACCCAACTAAAAAGTCCGGGTAAAATTACGAACCCAACTAAAACTCCGGGTAAAATTATGAACCCAACTAAAAGTCCGGGTAAAAAATTCGAACCCAACTAAAAAGTCCGGGTAAAATTACGAACCCAACTAAAACTCCGGGTAAAATTACGAACCCAACTAAAACTCCGGGTAAAATTACGAACCCAACTAAAAGTCCGGGTAAAAAATACGAACCCAACTAAAAAGTCCGGGTAAAAATACGAACCCAACTAAAACTCCGGGTAAAAAATACGAACCCAACTAAAACTCCGGGTAAAAATACGAACCCAACTAAAACTCCGGGTAAAAATACGAACCCAATTAAAAGTCCGGGTACAAAATTCGAACCCAACTAAAAGTCCGGGTAAAGTTACGAACCCAACTAAAACTCCGGGTAAAAATACGAACCCAACTAAAACTCCGGGTAAAAAATACGAACCCAACTAAAACTCCGGCTAAAAAATACGAACCCAACTAAAACTCCGGGCAAAAATACTAACCCCACTAAAAAGTCCGGGTAAAAAAAAACGAACCCAACTAAAACTCCGGGTAAAAATACGAACCCAACTAAAACTCCGGGTAAAAATACGAACCCAACTAAAACTCCGGGTAAAAAATACGAACCCAACTAAAACTCCGGGTAAAAAATACGAACCCAACTAAAAAGTCCGGTAAAAATATGAACCCAACTAAAACTCCGGGTAAAATTACCAACACAACTAAAAAGTCCGGGTAAAATTACGAACCCAACTAAAACTCCGGGTAAAATTACGAACCCAACTAAAACTCCGGGTAAAAAATACGAACCCAACTAAAAAGTCCGGGTAAAATTGCGAACCCAACTAAAACTCCGGGTAAAATTACGAACTCAACTAAAACTCCGGGTAAAATTACGAACCCAACTAAAACTCCGGGTAAAATTACGAACCCAACTAAAAGTCCGGGTAAAAAATACGAACCCAACTAAAAAGTCCGGGTAAAATTACGAACCCAACTAAAACTCCGGGTAAAATTACGAACCCAACTAAAACTCCGGGTAAAATTACGAACCCAAGTAAAACTCCGGGTAAAATTACGAACCCAAGTAAAACTCCGGGTAAAATTACGAACCCAACTAAAACTCCGGGTAAAATTACGAACCAACTAAAACTCCGGGTAAAATTACGAACCCAACTAAAAGTCCGGGTAAAAATACGAACCCAACTAAAAGTCCGGGTAACTCAAGACTCCGGGTAAAATTACGAACCCAACTAAAACTCCGGGTAAAATTACGAACCCAACTAAAACTCCGGGTAAAGTTACGAACCCAACTAAAAGTCCGGGTACAAAATACGAACCCAACTAAAAGGTCCGGGTAAAATTACGAACCCAACTAAAACTCCGGGTAAAATTATGAACCCAACTAAAAGTCCGGGTAAAAAATTCGAACCCAACTAAAAAGTCCGGGTAAAATTACGAACCCAACTAAAACTCCGGGTAAAATTACGAACCCAACTAAAAAGTCCGGGTAAAATTACGAACCCAACTAAAAAGTCCGGGTAAAATTACGAACCCAACTAAAAAGTCCGGGTAAAATTACGAACCCAACTAAAACTCCGGGTAAAATTACGAACTCAACTAAAACTCCGGGTAAAATTACGAACCCAACTAAAACTCCGGGTAAAATTACGAACCCAACTAAAAGTCCGGGTAAAAAATACGAACCCAACTAAAAAGTCCGGGTAAAATTACGAACCCAACTAAAACTCCGGGTAAAATTACGAACCCAACTAAAACTCCGGGTAAAATTACGAACCCAAGTAAAACTCCGGGTAAAATACGAACCCAAGTAAAACTCCGGGTAAAATTACGAACCCAACTAAAACTCCGGGTAAAATTACGAACCCAACTAAAACTCCGGGTAAAATTACGAACCCAACTAAAAGTCCGGGTAAAAATACGAACCCAACTAAAAGTCCGGGTAACTCAAGACTCCGGGTAAAATTACGAACCCAACTAAAACTCCGGGTAAAATTACGAACCCAACTAAAGCTCCGGGTAAAGTTACGAACCCAACTAAAAGTCCGGGTACAAAATACGAACCCAACTAAAAGGTCCGGGTAAAATTACGAACCCAACTAAAACTCCGGGTAAAATTATGAACCCAACTAAAAGTCCGGGTAAAAAATTCGAACCCAACTAAAAGTCCGGGTAAAATTACGAACCCAACTAAAACTCCGGGTAAAATTACGAACCCAACTAAAAAGTCCGGGTAAAATTACGAACCCAACTAAACAGTCCGGGTAAAATTACGAACCCAACTAAAAGTCCGGGTAAAATTACGAACCCAACTAAAACTCCGGGTAAAATTACGAACTCAACTAAAACTCCGGGTAAAATTACGAACCCAACTAAAACTCCGGGTAAATTACGAACCCAAATAAAAGTCCGGGTAAAAAATACGAACCCAACTAAAAAGTCCGGGTAAAATTACGAACCCAACTAAAGCTCCGGGTAAAATTACGAACCCAACTAAAACTCCGGGTAAAATTACGAACCCAAGTAAAACTCCGGGTAAAATTACGAACCCAAGTAAAACTCCGGGTAAAATTACGAACCCAACTAAAACTCCGGGTAAAATTACGAACCAACTAAAACTCCGGGTAAAATTGCGAACCCAACTAAAGGTCCGGGTAAAAAATACGAACCCAACTAAAAAGTCCGGGTAAAATTACGAACCCAAGTAAAACTCGGGTAAAATTACGAACCCAACTAAAACTCCGGGTAAAATTACGAACCCAACTAAAAAGTCCGGGTAAAATTACGAACCCAAATAAAAAGTCCGGGTAAAATTACTAACCCAACTAAAACTCCGGGTAAAATTACGAACTCAACTAAACTCCGGGTAAAATTACGAACCCAACTAAAACTCCGGGTAAAAAATACGAACCAAACAAAAAACTCCGGGTAACATTTAGAACCCAACTAAAACTCCGGGTAAAAAAATACGAACCCAACTAAAACTCCGGGCAAAAATACTAACCCAACTGAAAAGTCCGGGTAAAAAATACGAACCCAACTAAAACTCCGGGTAAAAATACGAACCCAACTAAAACTCCGGGTAAAAATACGAACCCAACTAAAACTCCGGGTAAAAAATACGAACCCAACTAAAACTCCGGGTAAAAATACGAACCCAACTAAAACTCCGGGTAAAAAATTCGAACCCAACTAAAACTCCGGCTAAAAAATACGAACCCAACTAAAACTCCGGGCAAAAATACTAACCCAACTAAAAAGTCCGGGTAAAAAATACGAACCCAACTAAAACTCCGGGTAAAAATACGAACCCAACTAAAACTCCGGGTAAAAATACGAACCCAACTAAAACTCCGCGTAAAAAATACGAACCCAACTAAAACTCCGGGTAAAAAATACGAACCCAACTAAAAAGTCCGGTAAAAAATATGAACCCAACTATAACTCCGGGTAAAATTACGAACCCAAGTAAAACTCCGGGTAAAATTGCGAACCCAAGTAAAACTCCGGGTAAAATTACGAACCCAACTAAAACTCCGGGTAAAATTACGAACCCAACTAAAACTCCGGGTAAAATTACGAACCCAACTAAACTCCGGGTAAAATTACGAACCCAACTAAAAGTCCGGGTAAAAATACGAACCCAACTAAAAAGTCCGGGTAACTCAAGACTCCGGGTAAAATTACGAACCCAACTAAAACTGCGGGTAAACTTACGAACCCAACTAAAACTCCTGGTAAAGTTACGAACCCAACTAAAAGTCCGGGTACAAAATACGAACCCAACTAAAAGGTCGGGTAAAATTACGAACCCAACTAAAACTCCGGGTAAAATTATGAACCCAACTAAAAGTCCGGGTAAAAATTCGAACCCAACTAAAAAGTCCGGGTAAAATTACGAACCCAACTAAAACTCCGGGTAAAATTACGAACCCAACTAAAAAGTCCGGGTAAAATTACGAACCCAACTAAAAAGTCCGGGTAAAATTACGAACCCAACTAAAAAGTCCGGGTAAAATTACGAACCCAACTAAAACTCCGGGTAAAATTACGAACTCAACTAAAACTCCGGGTAAAATTACGAACCCAACTAAAACTCCGGGTAAAATTACGAACTCAACTAAAAGTCCGGGTAAAAAATACGAACCCAACTAAAAAGTCCGGGTAAAATTACGAACCCAACTAAAGCTCCGGGTAAAATTACGAACCCAACTAAAACTCCGGGTAAAATTACGAACCCAAGTAAAACTCCGGGTAAAATTACGAACCCAAGTAAAATTTCGGGTAAAATTACGAACCCAACTAAAACTCCGGGTAAAATTACGAACCCAACTAAAACTCCGGGTAAAATTGCGAACCCAACTAAAGGTCCGGGTAAAAGATACGAACCCAACTAAAAAGTCCGGGTAAAATTACGAACCCAAGTAAAACTCCGGGTAAAATTACGAACCCAACTAAAACTCCGGGTAAAATTACGAACCCAACTAAAAAGTCCGGGTAAAATTACGAACCCAAATAAAAAGTCCGGGTAAAATTACTAACCCAACTAAAACTCCGGGTAAAATTACGAACTCAACTAAAACTCCGGGTAAAATTACGAACCCAACTAAAACTCCGGGTAAAAAATACGAACCAAACAAAAAAGTCCGGGTAACATTTAGAACCCAACTAAAACTCCGGGTAAAAAAATACGAACCCAACTAAAACTCCGGGCAAAAATACTAACCCAACTGAAAAGTCCGGGTAAAAAATACGAACCCAACTAAAACTCCGGGTAAAAATACGAACCCAACTAAAACTCCGGGTAAAAATACGAACCCAACTAAAACTCCGGGTAAAAAATACGAACCCAACTAAAACTCCGGGTAAAAATACGAACCCAACTAAAACTCCGGGTAAAAAATTCGAACCCAACTAAAACTCCGGCTAAAAAATACGAACCCAACTAAAACTCCGGGCAAAAATACTAACCCAACTAAAAAGTCCGGGTAAAAAATACGAACCCAACTAAAACTCCGGGTAAAAATACGAACCCAACTAAAACTCCGGGTAAAAATACGAACCCAACTAAAACTCCGCGTAAAAAATACGAACCCAACTAAAACTCCGGGTAAAAAATACGAACCCAACTAAAAAGTCCGGTAAAAACTATGAACCCAACTATAACTCCGGGTAAAATTACGAACCCAAGTAAAACTCCGGGTAAAATTACGAACCCAAGTAAAACTCCGGGTAAAATTACGAACCCAAGTAAAACTCCGGGTAAAATTACGAACCCAAGTAAAACTCCGGGTAAAATTACGAACCCAACTAAAAGTCCGAGTAAAAAATACGAACCCAACTAAAAAGTCCGGGTAAAATTACGAACCCAACTAAAACTCCGGGTAAAATTACCAACACAACTAAAACTCCGGGTAAAACTACGAACCCAACTAAAACTCCGCGTAAAATTACGAACCCAACTAAAACTCCGGGTAAAATTACGAACCTAACTAAAAGTCCGGGTAAAAATACGAACCCAACTAAAAAGTCCGGGTAACTCAAGACTCCGGGTAAAATTACGAACCCAACTAAAACTCCGGGTAAAATTACGAACCCAAGTAAAACTCCGGGTAAAATTACGAACCCAAGTAAAACTCCGGGTAAAATTACGAACCCAAGTAAAACTCCGGGTAAAATTACGAACCCAACTAAAACTCCGGGTAAAATTACGAACCCAACTAAAACTCCGGGTAAAATTACGAACCCAACTAAAAGTCCGGGTAAAAATACGAACCCAACTAGTAACTCAAGACTCCGGGTAAAATTACGAACCCAACTAAAACTCCGGGTAAAATTACGAACCCAACTAAAACTCCGGGTAAAATTACGAACCCAACTAAAAGTCCGGGTAAAAAATACGAACCCAACTAAAAAGTCCGGGTAAAATTACGAACCCAACTAAAACTCCGGGTAAAATTATGAACCCAACTAAAAGTCCGGGTAAAAAATTCGAACCCAACTAAAAAGTCCGGGTAAAATTACGAACCCAACTAAAACTCCGGGTAAAATTACGAACCCAACTAAAACTCCGGGTAAAATTACGAACCCAACTAAAAGTCCGGGTAAAAAATACGAACCCAACTAAAAAGTCCGGGTAAAAATACGAACCCAACTAAAACTCCGGGTAAAAAATACGAACCCAACTAAAACTCCGGGTAAAAATACGAACCCAACTAAAACTCCGGGTAAAAATACGAACCCAATTAAAAGTCCGGGTACAAAATTCGAACCCAACTAAAAAGTCCGGGTAAAGTTACGAACCCAACTAAAACTCCGGGTAAAAATACGAACCCAACTAAAACTCCGGGTAAAAAATACGAACCCAACTAAAACTCCGGCTAAAAAATACGAACCCAACTAAAACTCCGGGCAAAAATACTAACCCCACTAAAAAGTCCGGGTAAAAAAAAACGAACCCAACTAAAACTCCGGGTAAAAATACGAACCCAACTAAAACTCCGGGTAAAAATACGAACCCAACTAAAACTCCGGGTAAAAAATACGAACCCAACTAAAACTCCGGGTAAAAAATACGAACCCAACTAAAAAGTCCGGTAAAAAATATGAACCCAACTAAAACTCCGGGTAAAATTACCAACACAACTAAAAAGTCCGGGTAAAATTACGAACCCAACTAAAACTCCGGGTAAAATTACGAACCCAACTAAAACTCCGGGTAAAAAATACGAACCCAACTAAAAAGTCCGGGTAAAATTGCGAACCCAACTAAAACTCCGGGTAAAATTACGAACTCAACTAAAACTCCGGGTAAAATTACGAACCCAACTAAAACTCCGGGTAAAATTACGAACCCAACTAAAAGTCCGGGTAAAAAATACGAACCCAACTAAAAAGTCCGGGTAAAATTACGAACCCAACTAAAACTCCGGGTAAAATTACGAACCCAACTAAAACTCCGGGTAAAATTACGAACCCAAGTAAAACTCCGGGTAAAATTACGAACCCAAGTAAAACTCCGGGTAAAATTACGAACCCAACTAAAACTCCGGGTAAAATTACGAACCCAACTAAAACTCCGGGTAAAATTACGAACCCAACTAAAAGTCCGGGTAAAAATACGAACCCAACTAAAAAGTCCGGGTAACTCAAGACTCCGGGTAAAATTACGAACCCAACTAAAACTCCGGGTAAAATTACGAACCCAACTAAAACTCCGGGTAAAGTTACGAACCCAACTAAAAGTCCGGGTACAAAATACGAACCCAACTAAAAGGTCCGGGTAAAATTACGAACCCAACTAAAACTCCGGGTAAAATTATGAACCCAACTAAAAGTCCGGGTAAAAAATTCGAACCCAACTAAAAAGTCCGGGTAAAATTACGAACCCAACTAAAACTCCGGGTAAAATTACGAACCCAACTAAAAAGTCCGGGTAAAATTACGAACCCAACTAAAAAGTCCGGGTAAAATTACGAACCCAACTAAAAAGTCCGGGTAAAATTACGAACCCAACTAAAACTCCGGGTAAAATTACGAACTCAACTAAAACTCCGGGTAAAATTACGAACCCAACTAAAACTCCGGGTAAAATTACGAACCCAACTAAAAGTCCGGGTAAAAAATACGAACCCAACTAAAAAGTCCGGGTAAAATTACGAACCCAACTAAAGCTCCGGGTAAAATTACGAACCCAACTAAAACTCCGGGTAAAATTACGAACCCAAGTAAAACTCCGGGTAAAATTATGAACCCAAGTAAAACTCCGGGTAAAATTACGAACCCAACTAAAACTCCGGGTAAAATTACGAACCCAACTAAAACTCCGGGTAAAATTGCGAACCCAACTAAAGGTCCGGGTAAAAAATACGAACCCAACTAAAAAGTCCGGGTAAAATTACGAACCCAAGTAAAACTCCGGGTAAAATTACGAACCCAACTAAAACTCCGGGTAAAATTACGAACCCAACTAAAAAGTCCGGGTAAAATTACGAACCCAAATAAAAAGTCCGGGTAAAATTACTAACCCAACTAAAACTCCGGGTAAAATTACGAACTCAACTAAAACTCCGGGTAAAATTACGAACCCAACTAAAACTCCGGGTAAAAAATACGAACCAAACAAAAAAGTCCGGGTAACATTTAGAACCCAACTAAAACTCCGGGTAAAAAAATACGAACCCAACTAAAACTCCGGGCAAAAATACTAACCCAACTGAAAAGTCCGGGTAAAAAATACGAACCCAACTAAAACTCCGGGTAAAAATACGAACCCAACTAAAACTCCGGGTAAAAATACGAACCCAACTAAAACTCCGGGTAAAAAATACGAACCCAACTAAAACTCCGGGTAAAAATACGAACCCAACTAAAACTCCGGGTAAAAAATTCGAACCCAACTAAAACTCCGGCTAAAAAATACGAACCCAACTAAAACTCCGGGCAAAAATACTAACCCAACTAAAAAGTCCGGGTAAAAAATACGAACCCAACTAAAACTCCGGGTAAAGATACGAACCCAACTAAAACTCCGGGTAAAAATACGAACCCAACTAAAACTCCGCGTAAAAAATACGAACCCAACTAAAACTCCGGGTAAAAAATACGAACCCAACTAAAAAGTCCGGTAAAAAATATGAACCCAACTATAACTCCGGGTAAAATTACGAACCCAAGTAAAACTCCGGGTAAAATTACGAACCCAAGTAAAACTCCGGGTAAAATTACGAACCCAACTAAAACTCCGGGTAAAATTACGAACCCAACTAAAACTCCGGGTAAAATTACGAACCCAACTAAAACTCCGGGTAAAATTACGAACCCAACTAAAAGTCCGGGTAAAAATACGAACCCAACTAAAAAGTCCGGGTAACTCAAGACTCCGGGTAAAATTACGAACCCAACTAAAACTCCGGGTAAAATTACGAACCCAACTAAAACTCCGGGTAAAATTATGAACCCAACTAAAAGTCCGGGTAAAAAATTCGAACCCAACTAAAAAGTCCGGGTAAAATTACGAACCCAACTAAAACTCCGGGTAAAATTACGAACCCAACTAAAAAGTCCGGGTAAAATTACGAACCCAACTAAAAAGTCCGGGTAAAATTACGAACCCAACTAAAAAGTCCGGGTAAAATTACGAACCCAACTAAAACTCCGGGCAAAATTACGAACTCAACTAAAACTCCGGGTAAAATTACGAACCCAACTAAAACTCCGGGTAAAATTACGAACCCAACTAAAAGTCCGGGTAAAAAATACGAACCCAACTAAAAAGTCCGGGTAAAATTACGAACCCAACTAAAGCTCCGGGTAAAATTACGAACCCAACTAAAACTCCGGGTAAAATTACGAACCCAAGTAAAACTCCGGGTAAAATTACGAACCCAAGTAAAACTCCGGGTAAAATTACGAACCCAACTAAAACTCCGGGTAAAATTACGAACCCAACTAAAACTCCGGGTAAAATTGCGAACCCAACTAAAGGTCCGGGTAAAAAATACGAACCCAACTAAAAAGTCCGGGTAAAATTACGAACCCAAGTAAAACTCCGGGTAAAATTACGAACCCAACTAAAACTCCGGGTAAAATTACGAACCCAACTAAAAAGTCCGGGTAAAATTACGAACCCAAATAAAAAGTCCGGGTAAAATTACTAACCCAACTAAAACTCCGGGTAAAATTACGAACTCAACTAAAACTCCGGGTAAAAATACGAACCAAACAAAAAAGTCCGGGTAACATTTAGAACCCAACTAAAACTCCGGGTAAAAAAATACGAACCCAACTAAAACTCCGGGCAAAAATACTAACCCAACTGAAAAGTCCGGGTAAAAAATACGAACCCAACTAAAACTCCGGGTAAAAATACGAACCCAACTAAAACTCCGGGTAAAAATACGAACCCAACTAAAACTCCGGGTAAAAAATACGAACCCAACTAAAACTCCGGGTAAAAATACGAACCCAACTAAAACTCCGGGTAAAAAATTCGAACCCAACTAAAACTCCGGCTAAAAAATACGAACCCAACTAAAACTCCGGGCAAAAATACTAACCCAACTAAAAAGTCCGGGTAAAAAATACGAACCCAACTAAAACTCCGGGTAAAAATACGAACCCAAGTAAAACTCCGGGTAAAATTACGAACCCAAGTAAAACTCCGGGTAAAATTACGAACCCAACTAAAACTCCGTGTAAAATTACGAACCCAACTAAAACTCCGGGTAAAATTGCGAACCCAACTAAAGGTCCGGGTAAAAAATACGAACCCAACTAAAAAGTCCGGGTAAAATTACGAACCCAAGTAAAACTCCGGGTAAAATTACGAACCCAACTAAAACTCCGGGTAAAATTACGAACCCAACTAAAAAGTCCGGGTAAAATTACGAACCCAAATAAAAAGTCCGGGTAAAATTACTAACCCAACTAAAACTCCGGGTAAAATTACGAACTCAACTAAAACTCCGGGTAAAATTACGAACCCAACTAAAACTCCGGGTAAAAAATACGAACCAAACAAAAAAGTCCGGGTAACATTTAGAACCCAACTAAAACTCCGGGTAAAAAAATACGAACCCAACTAAAACTCCGGGCAAAAATACTAACCCAACTGAAAAGTCCGGGTAAAAAATACGAACCCAACTAAAACTCCGGGTAAAAATACGAACCCAACTAAAACTCCGGGTAAAAATACGAACCCAACTAAAACTCCGGGTAAAAAATACGAACCCAACTAAAACTCCGGGTAAAAATACGAACCCAACTAAAACTCCGGGTAAAAAATTCGAACCCAACTAAAACTCCGGCTAAAAAATACGAACCCAACTAAAACTCCGGGCAAAAATACTAACCCAACTAAAAAGTCCGGGTAAAAAATACGAACCCAACTAAAACTCCGGGTAAAAGTACGAACCCAACTAAAACTCCGGGTAAAAATACGAACCTAACTAAAACTCCGCGTAAAAAATACGAACCCAACTAAAACTCCGGGTAAAAAATACGAACCCAACTAAAAAGTCCGGTAAAAACTATGAACCCAACTATAACTCCGGGTAAAATTACGAACCCAAGTAAAACTCCGGGTAAAATTACGAACCCAAGTAAAACTCCGGGTAAAATTACGAACCCAAGTAAAACTCCGGGTAAAATTACGAACCCAAGTAAAACTCCGGGTAAAATTACGAACCCAACTAAAACTCCGGGTAAAATTACGAACCCAACTAAAACTCCGGGTAAAATTACGAACCCAACTAAAAGTCCGGGTAAAAAATACGAACCCAACTAAAAAGTCCGGGTAAAATCACGAACCCAACTAAAACTCCGGGTAAAATTACGAACACAACTAAAACTCCGGGTAAAATTACGAACCCAACTAAAGGTCCGGGTAAAAAATACGAACCCAACTAAAACTCCGGGTAAAAATACGAACCCAACTAAAACTCCGGGTAAAAATACGAACCCAACTAAAACTCCGGGTAAAAAATACGAACCCAACTAAAACTCCGGGTAAAAATACGAACCCAACTAAAACTCCGGGTAAAAAATTCGAACCCAACTAAAACTCCGGCTAAAAAATACGAACCCAACTAAAACTCCGGGCAAAAATACTAACCCAACTAAAAAGTCCGGGTAAAAAATACGAACCCAACTAAAACTCCGGGTAAAAGTACGAACCCAACTAAAACTCCGGGTAAAAATACGAACCTAACTAAAACTCCGCGTAAAAAATACGAACCCAACTAAAACTCCGGGTAAAAAATACGAACCCAACTAAAAAGTCCGGTAAAAACTATGAACCCAACTATAACTCCGGGTAAAATTACGAACCCAAGTAAAACTCCGGGTAAAATTACGAACCCAAGTAAAACTCCGGGTAAAATTACGAACCCAAGTAAAACTCCGGGTAAAATTACGAACCCAAGTAAAACTCCGGGTAAAATTACGAACCCAACTAAAACTCCGGGTAAAATTACGAACCCAACTAAAACTCCGGGTAAAATTACGAACCCAACTAAAAGTCCGGGTAAAAAATACGAACCCAACTAAAAAGTCCGGGTAAAATCACGAACCCAACTAAAACTCCGGGTAAAATTACGAACACAACTAAAACTCCGGGTAAAATTACGAACCCAACTAAAGGTCCGGGTAAAAAATACGAACCCAACTAAAAAGTCCGGGTAAAAATACGAACCCAACTAAAACTCCGGGTAAAAAATACGAACCCAACTAAAACTCCGGGTAAAAATACGAACCCAACTAAAACTCCGGGTAAAAATACGAACCCAACTAAAATTCCGGGTAAAAAATACGAACCCAACTAAAACTCCGGCTAAAAAATACGAACCCAACTAAAACTCCGGGCAAAAATACTAACCCAACTAAAAAGTCCGGGTAAAAAATACGAACCCAACTAAAACTCCGGGTAAAAATACGAACCCAACTAAAACTCCGGGTAAAAATACGATCCCAACTAAAACTCCGGGTAAAAAATACGAACCCAACTAAAACTCCGGGTAAAAAATACGAACCCAACTAAAAAGTCCGGTAAAAAATATGAACCCAACTAAAACTCCGGGTAAAATTACCAACACAACTAAAAAGTCCGGGTAAAATTACGAACCCAACTAAAACTCCGGGTAAAATTACGAACCCAACTAAAAAGTCCGGGTAAAATTACGAACCCAACTAAAAAGTCCGGGTAAAATTACGAACCCAACTAAAAAGTCCGGGTAAAATTACGAACCCAACTAAAACTCCGGGTAAAATTACGAACTCAACTAAAACTCCGGGTAAAATTACGAACCCAACTAAAACTCCGGGTAAAATTACGAACCCAACTAAAAGTCCGGGTAAAAAATACGAACCCAACTAAAAAGTCCGGGTAAAATTACTAACCCAACTAAATCTCCGGGTAAAATTACGAACCCAACTAAAACTCCGGGTAAAATTACGAACCCAAGTAAAACTCCGGGTAAAATTATGAACCCAAGTAAAACTCCGGGTAAAATTACGAACCCAACTAAAACTCCGGGTAAAATTACGAACCCAACTAAAACTCCGGGTAAAATTGCGAACCCAACTAAAGGTCCGGGTAAAAAATACGAACCCAACTAAAAAGTCCGGGTAAAATTACGAACCCAAGTAAAACTCCCGGTAAAATTACGAACCCAACTAAAACTCCGGGTAAAATTACGAACCCAACTAAAAAGTCCGGGTAAAATTACGAACCCAAATAAAAAGTCCGGGTAAAATTACTAACCCAACTAAAACTCCGGGTAAAATTACGAACTCAACTAAAACTCCGGGTAAAATTACGAACCCAACTAAAACTCCGGGTAAAAAATACGAACCAAACAAAAAAGTCCGGGTAACATTTAGGACCCAACTAAAACTCCGGGTAAAAAAATACGAACCCAACTAAAACTCCGGGCAAAAATACTAACCCAACTGAAAAGTCCGGGTAAAAAATACGAACCCAACTAAAACTCCGGGTAAAAATACGAACCCAACTAAAACTCCGGGTAAAAATACGAACCCAACTAAAACTCCGGGTAAAAAATACGAACCCAACTAAAACTCCGGGTAAAAATACGAACCCAACTAAAACTCCGGGTAAAAAATTCGAACCCAACTAAAACTCCGGCTAAAAAATACGAACCCAACTAAAACTCCGGGCAAAAATACTAACCCAACTAAAAAGTCCGGGTAAAAAATACGAACCCAACTAAAACTCCGGGTAAAAATACGAACCCAACTAAAACTCCGGGTAAAAATACGAACCCAACTAAAACTCCGCGTAAAAAATACGAACCCAACTAAAACTCCGGGTAAAAAATACGAACCCAACTAAAAAGTCCGGTAAAAAATATGAACCCAACTATAACTCCGGGTAAAATTACGAACCCAAGTAAAACTCCGGGTAAAATTACGAACCCAAGTAAAACTCCGGGTAAAATTACGAACCCAACTAAAACTCCGGGTAAAATTACGAACCCAACTAAAACTCCGGGTAAAATTACGAACCCAACTAAAACTCCGGGTAAAATTACGAACCCAACTAAAAGTCCGGGTAAAAATACGAACCCAACTAAAAAGTCCGGGTAACTCAAGACTCCGGGTAAAATTACGAACCCAACTAAAACTCCGGGTAAAATTACGAACCCAACTAAAACTCCGGGTAAAGTTACGAACCCAACTAAAAGTCCGGGTACAAAATACGAACCCAACTAAAAGGTCCGGGTAAAATTACGAACCCAACTAATACTCCGGGTAAAATTATGAACCCAACTAAAAGTCCGGGTAAAAAATTCGAACCCAACTAAAAAGTCCGGGTAAAATTACGAACCCAACTAAAACTCCGGGTAAAATTACGAACCCAACTAAAAAGTCCGGGTAAAATTACGAACCCAACTAAAAAGTCCGGGTAAAATTACGAACCCAACTAAAAAGTCCGGGTAAAATTACGAACCCAACTAAAACTCCGGGTAAAATTACGAACTCAACTAAAACTCCGGGTAAAATTACGAACCCAACTAAAACTCCGGGTAAAATTACGAACCCAACTAAAAGTCCGGGTAAAAAATACGAACCCAACTAAAAAGTCCGGGTAAAATTACGAACCCAACTAAAGCTCCGGGTAAAATTACGAACCCAACTAAAACTCCGGGTAAAATTACGAACCCAAGTAAAACTCCGGGTAAAATTACGAACCCAAGTAAAACTCCGGGTAAAATTACGAACCCAACTAAAACTCCGGGTAAAAAATACGAACCCAACTAAAACTCCGGGTAAAAGATACGAACCCAACTAAAAAGTCCGGTAAAAAATATGAACCCAACTAAAACTCCGGGTAAAATTACCAACACAACTAAAAAGTCCGGGTAAAATTACGAACCCAACTAAAACTCCGGGTAAAATTACGAACCCAACTAAAAAGTCCGGGTAAAATTACGAACCCAACTAAAAAGTCCGGGTAAAATTACGAACCCAACTAAAAAGTCCGGGTAAAATTACGAACCCAACTAAAACTCCGGGTAAAATTACGAACTCAACTAAAACTCCGGGTAAAATTACGAACCCAACTAAAACTCCGGGTAAAATTACGAACCCAACTAAAAGTCCGGGTAAAAAATACGAACCCAACTAAAAAGTCCGGGTAAAATTACGAACCCAACTAAAGCTCCGGGTAAAATTACGAACCCAACTAAAACTCCGGGTAAAATTACGAACCCAAGTAAAACTCCGGGTAAAATTATGAACCCAAGTAAAACTCCGGGTAAAATTACGAACCCAACTAATACTCCGGGTAAAATTACGAACCCAACTAAAACTCCGGGTAAAATTGCGAACCCAACTAAAGGTCCGGGTAAAAAATACGAACCCAACTAAAAAGTCCGGGTAAAATTACGAACCCAAGTAAAACTCCGGGTAAAATTACGAACCCAACTAAAACTCCGGGTAAAATTACGAACCCAACTAAAAAGTCCGGGTAAAATTACGAACCCAAATAAAAAGTCCGGGTAAAATTACTAACCCAACTAAAACTCCGGGTAAAATTACGAACTCAACTAAAACTCCGGGTAAAATTACGAACCCAACTAAAACTCCGGGTAAAAAATACGAACCAAACAAAAAAGTCCGGGTAACATTTAGAACCCAACTAAAACTCCGGGTAAAAAAATACGAACCCAACTAAAACTCCGGGCAAAAATACTAACCCAACTGAAAAGTCCGGGTAAAAAATACGAACCCAACTAAAACTCCGGGTAAAAATACGAACCCAACTAAAACTCCGGGTAAAAATACGAACCCAACTAAAACTCCGGGTAAAAAATACGAACCCAACTAAAACTCCGGGTAAAAATACGAACCCAACTAAAACTCCGGGTAAAAAATTCGAACCCAACTAAAACTCCGGCTAAAAAATACGAACCCAACTAAAACTCCGGGCAAAAATACTAACCCAACTAAAAAGTCCGGGTAAAAAATACGAACCCAACTAAAACTCCGGGTAAAAATACGAACCCAACTAAAACTCCGGGTAAAAATACGAACCCAACTAAAACTCCGCGTAAAAAATACGAACCCAACTAAAACTCCGGGTAAAAAATACGAACCCAACTAAAAAGTCCGGTAAAAAATATGAACCCAACTATAACTCCGGGTAAAATTACGAACCCAAGTAAAACTCCGGGTAAAATTACGAACCCAAGTAAAACTCCGGGTAAAATTACGAACCCAACTAAAACTCCGGGTAAAATTACGAACCCAACTAAAACTCCGGGTAAAATTACGAACCCAACTAAAACTCCGGGTAAAATTACGAACCCAACTAAAAGTCCGGGTAAAAATACGAACCCAACTAAAAAGTCCGGGTAACTCAAGACTCCGGGTAAAATTACGAACCCAACTAAAACTCCGGGTAAAATTACGAACCCAACTAAAACTCCGGGTAAAGTTACGAACCCAACTAAAAGTCCGGGTACAAAATACGAACCCAACTAAAAGGTCCGGGTAAAATTACGAACCCAACTAAAACTCCGGGTAAAATTATGAACCCAACTAAAAGTCCGGGTAAAAAATTCGAACCCAACTAAAAAGTCCGGGTAAAATTACGAACCCAACTAAAACTCCGGGTAAAATTACGAACCCAACTAAAAAGTCCGGGTAAAATTACGAACCCAACTAAAAAGTCCGGGTAAAATTACGAACCCAACTAAAAAGTCCGGGTAAAATTACGAACCCAACTAAAACTCCGGGTAAAATTACGAACTCAACTAAAACTCCGGGTAAAATTACGAACCCAACTAAAACTCCGGGTAAAATTACGAACCCAACTAAAAGTCCGGGTAAAAAATACGAACCCAACTAAAAAGTCCGGGTAAAATTACGAACCCAACTAAAGCTCCGGGTAAAATTACGAACCCAACTAAAACTCCGGGTAAAATTACGAACCCAAGTAAAACTCCGGGTAAAATTACGAACCCAAGTAAAACTCCGGGTAAAATTACGAACCCAACTAAAACTCCGGGTAAAATTACGAACCAAACTAAAACTCCGGGTAAAATTGCGAACCCAACTAAAGGTCCGGGTAAAAAATACGAACCCAACTAAAAAGTCCGGGTAAAATTACGAACCCAAGTAAAACTCCGGGTAAAATTACGAACCCAACTAAAACTCCGGGTAAAATTACGAACCCAACTAAAAAGTCCGGGTAAAATTACGAACCCAAATAAAAAGTCCGGGTAAAATTACTAACCCAACTAAAACTCCTGGTAAAATTACGAACTCAACTAAAACTCCGGGTAAAATTACGAACCCAACTAAAACTCCGGGTAAAAAATACGAACCAAACAAAAAAGTCCGGGTAACATTTAGAACCCAACTAAAACTCCGGGTAAAAAAATACGAACCCAACTAAAACTCCGGGCAAAAATACTAACCCAACTGAAAAGTCCGGGTAAAAAATACGAACCCAACTAAAACTCCGGGTAAAAATACGAACCCAACTAAAACTCCGGGTAAAAATACGAACCCAACTAAAACTCCGGGTAAAAAATACGAACCCAACTAAAACTCCGGGTAAAAATACGAACCCAACTAAAACTCCGGGTAAAAAATTCGAACCCAACTAAAACTCCGGCTAAAAAATACGAACCCAACTAAAACTCCGGGCAAAAATACTAACCCAACTAAAAAGTCCGGGTAAAAAATACGAACCCAACTAAAACTCCGGGTAAAAATACGAACCCAAGTAAAACTCCGGGTAAAATTACGAACCCAAGTAAAACTCCGGGTAAAATTACGAACCCAACTAAAACTCCGGGTAAAATTACGAACCCAACTAAAACTCCGGGTAAAATTGCGAACCCAACTAAAGGTCCGGGTAAAAAATACGAACCCAACTAAAAAGTCCGGGTAAAATTACGAACCCAAGTAAAACTCCGGGTAAAATTACGAACCCAACTAAAACTCCGGGTAAAATTACGAACCCAACTAAAAAGTCCGGGTAAAATTACGAACCCAAATAAAAAGTCCGGGTAAAATTACTAACCCAACTAAAACTCCGGGTAAAATTACGAACTCAACTAAAACTCCGGGTAAAATTACGAACCCAACTAAAACTCCGGGTAAAAAATACGAACCAAACAAAAAAGTCCGGGTAACATTTAGAACCCAACTAAAACTCCGGGTAAAAAAATACGAACCCAACTAAAACTCCGGGCAAAAATACTAACCCAACTGAAAAGTCCGGGTAAAAAATACGAACCCAACTAAAACTCCGGGTAAAAATACGAACCCAACTAAAACTCCGGGTAAAAATACGAACCCAACTAAAACTCCGGGTAAAAAATACGAACCCAACTAAAACTCCGGGTAAAAATACGAACCCAACTAAAACTCCGGGTAAAAAATTCGAACCCAACTAAAACTCCGGCTAAAAAATACGAACCCAACTAAAACTCCGGGCAAAAATACTAACCCAACTAAAAAGTCCGGGTAAAAAATACGAACCCAACTAAAACTCCGGGTAAAAGTACGAACCCAACTAAAACTCCGGGTAAAAATACGAACCCAACTAAAACTCCGCGTAAAAAATACGAACCCAACTAAAACTCCGGGTAAAAAATACGAACCCAACTAAAAAGTCCGGTAAAAACTATGAACCCAACTATAACTCCGGGTAAAATTACGAACCCAAGTAAAACTCCGGGTAAAATTACGAACCCAAGTAAAACTCCGGGTAAAATTACGAACCCAAGTAAAACTCCGGGTAAAATTACGAACCCAAGTAAAACTCCGGGTAAAATTACGAACCCAACTAAAACTCCGGGTAAAATTACGAACCCAACTAAAACTCCGGGTAAAATTACGAACCCAACTAAAAGTCAGGGTAAAAATACGAACCCAACTATTAACTCAAGACTCCGGGTAAAATTACGAACCCAACTAAAACTCCGGGTAAAATTACGAACCCAACTAAAACTCCGGGTAAAATTACGAACCCAACTAAAAGTCCGGGTAAAAAATACGAACCCAACTAAAAAGTCCGGGTAAAATCACGAACCCAACTAAAACTCCGGGTAAAATTACGAACCCAACTAAAACTCCGGCTAAAAAATACGAACCCAACTAAAACTCCGGGCAAAAATACTAACCCAACTAAAAAGTCCGGGTAAAAAATACGAACCCAACTAAAACTCCGGGTAAAAATACGAACCCAACTAAAACTCCGGGTAAAAATACGATCCCAACTAAAACTCCGGGTAAAAAATACGAACCCAACTAAAACTCCGGGTAAAAAATACGAACCCAACTAAAAAGTCCGGTAAAAAATATGAACCCAACTAAAACTCCGGGTAAAATTACCAACACAACTAAAAACTCCGGGTAAAATTACGAACCCAACTAAAACTCCGGGTAAAATTACGAACCCAACTAAAAAGTCCGGGTAAAATTACGAACCCAACTAAAAAGTCCGGGTAAAATTACGAACCCAACTAAAAAGTCCGGGTAAAATTACGAACCCAACTAAAACTCCGGGTAAAATTACGAACTCAACTAAAACTCCGGGTAAAATTACGAACCCAACTAAAACTCCGGGTAAAATTACGAACCCAACTAAAAGTCCGGGTAAAAAATACGAACCCAACTAAAAAGTCCGGGTAAAATTACGAACCCAACTAAATCTCCGGGTAAAATTACGAACCCAACTAAAACTCCGGGTAAAATTACGAACCCAAGTAAAACTCCGGGTAAAATTATGAACCCAAGTAAAACTCCGGGTAAAATTACGAACCCAACTAAAACTCCGGGTAAAATTACGAACCCAACTAAAACTCCGGGTAAAATTGCGAACCCAACTAAAGGTCCGGGTAAAAAATACGAACCCAACTAAAAAGTCCGGGTAAAATTACGAACCCAAGTAAAACTCCGGGTAAAATTACGAACCCAACTAAAACTCCGGGTAAAATTACGAACCCAACTAAAAACTCCGGGTAAAATTACGAACCCAAATAAAAAGTCCGGGTAAAATTACTAACCCAACTAAAACTCCGGGTAAAATTACGAACTCAACTAAAACTCCGGGTAAAATTACGAACCCAACTAAAACTCCGGGTAAAAAATACGAACCAAACAAAAAAGTCCGGGTAACATTTAGGACCCAACTAAAACTCCGGGTAAAAAAATACGAACCCAACTAAAACTCCGGGCAAAAATACTAACCCAACTGAAAAGTCCGGGTAAAAAATACGAACCCAACTAAAACTCCGGGTAAAAATACGAACCCAACTAAAACTCCGGGTAAAAATACGAACCCAACTAAAACTCCGGGTAAAAAATACGAACCCAACTAAAACTCCGGGTAAAAATACGAACCCAACTAAAACTCCGGGTAAAAAATTCGAACCCAACTAAAACTCCGGCTAAAAAATACGAACCCAACTAAAACTCCGGGCAAAAATACTAACCCAACTAAAAAGTCCGGGTAAAAAATACGAACCCAACTAAAACTCCGGGTAAAAATACGAACCCAACTAAAACTCCGGGTAAAAATACGAACCCAACTAAAACTCCGCGTAAAAAATACGAACCCAACTAAAACTCCGGGTAAAAAATACGAACCCAACTAAAAAGTCCGGTAAAAAATATGAACCCAACTATAACTCCGGGTAAAATTACGAACCCAAGTAAAACTCCGGGTAAAATTACGAACCCAAGTAAAACTCCGGGTAAAATTACGAACCCAACTAAAACTCCGGGTAAAATTACGAACCCAACTAAAACTCCGGGTAAAATTACGAACCCAACTAAAACTCCGGGTAAAATTACGAACCCAACTAAAAGTCCGGGTAAAAATACGAACCCAACTAAAAAGTCCGGGTAACTCAAGACTCCGGGTAAAATTACGAACCCAACTAAAACTCCGGGTAAAATTACGAACCCAACTAAAACTCCGGGTAAAGTTACGAACCCAACTAAAAGTCCGGGTACAAAATACGAACCCAACTAAAAGGTCCGGGTAAAATTACGAACCCAACTAAAACTCCGGGTAAAATTATGAACCCAACTAAAAGTCCGGGTAAAAAATTCGAACCCAACTAAAAAGTCCGGGTAAAATTACGAACCCAACTAAAACTCCGGGTAAAATTACGAACCCAACTAAAAAGTCCGGGTAAAATTACGAACCCAACTAAAAAGTCCGGGTAAAATTACGAACCCAACTAAAAAGTCCGGGTAAAATTACGAACCCAACTAAAACTCCGGGTAAAATTACGAACTCAACTAAAACTCCGGGTAAAATTACGAACCCAACTAAAACTCCGGGTAAAATTACGAACCCAACTAAAAGTCCGGGTAAAAAATACGAACCCAACTAAAAAGTCCGGGTAAAATTACGAACCCAACTAAAGCTCCGGGTAAAATTACGAACCCAACTAAAACTCCGGGTAAAATTACGAACCCAAGTAAAACTCCGGGTAAAATTACGAACCCAAGTAAAACTCCGGGTAAAATTACGAACCCAACTAAAACTCCGGGTAAAAAATACGAACCCAACTAAAACTCCGGGTAAAAAATACGAACCCAACTAAAAAGTCCGGTAAAAAATATGAACCCAACTAAAACTCCGGGTAAAATTACCAACACAACTAAAAAGTCCGGGTAAAATTACGAACCCAACTAAAACTCCGGGTAAAATTACGAACCCAACTAAAAAGTCCGGGTAAAATTACGAACCCAACTAAAAAGTCCGGGTAAAATTACGAACCCAACTAAAAAGTCCGGGTAAAATTACGAACCCAACTAAAACTCCGGGTAAAATTACGAACTCAACTAAAACTCCGGGTAAAATTACGAACCCAACTAAAACTCCGGGTAAAATTACGAACCCAACTAAAAGTCCGGGTAAAAAATACGAACCCAACTAAAAAGTCCGGGTAAAATTACGAACCCAACTAAAGCTCCGGGTAAAATTACGAACCCAACTAAAACTCCGGGTAAAATTACGAACCCAAGTAAAACTCCGGGTAAAATTATGAACCCAAGTAAAACTCCGGGTAAAATTACGAACCCAACTAAAACTCCGGGTAAAATTACGAACCCAACTAAAACTCCGGGTAAAATTGCGAACCCAACTAAAGGTCCGGGTAAAAAATACGAACCCAACTAAAAAGTCCGGGTAAAATTACGAACCCAAGTAAAACTCCGGGTAAAATTACGAACCCAACTAAAACTCCGGGTAAAATTACGAACCCAACTAAAAAGTCCGGGTAAAATTACGAACCCAAATAAAAAGTCCGGGTAAAATTACTAACCCAACTAAAACTCCGGGTAAAATTACGAACTCAACTAAAACTCCGGGTAAAATTACGAACCCAACCAAAACTCCGGGTAAAAAATACGAACCAAACAAAAAAGTCCGGGTAACATTTAGAACCCAACTAAAACTCCGGGTAAAAAAATACGAACCCAACTAAAACTCCGGGCAAAAATACTAACCCAACTGAAAAGTCCGGGTAAAAAATACGAACCCAACTAAAACTCCGGGTAAAAATACGAACCCAACTAAAACTCCGGGTAAAAATACGAACCCAACTAAAACTCCGGGTAAAAAATACGAACCCAACTAAAACTCCGGGTAAAAATACGAACCCAACTAAAACTCCGGGTAAAAAATTCGAACCCAACTAAAACTCCGGCTAAAAAATACGAACCCAACTAAAACTCCGGGCAAAAATACTAACCCAACTAAAAAGTCCGGGTAAAAAATACGAACCCAACTAAAACTCCGGGTAAAAATACGAACCCAACTAAAACTCCGGGTAAAAATACGAACCCAACTAAAACTCCGCGTAAAAAATACGAACCCAACTAAAACTCCGGGTAAAAAATACGAACCCAACTAAAAAGTCCGGTAAAAAATATGAACCCAACTATAACTCCGGGTAAAATTACGAACCCAAGTAAAACTCCGGGTAAAATTACGAACCCAAGTAAAACTCCGGGTAAAATTACGAACCCAACTAAAACTCCGGGTAAAATTACGAACCCAACTAAAACTCCGGGTAAAATTACGAACCCAACTAAAACTCCGGGTAAAATTACGAACCAAACAAAAAAGTCCGGGTAACATTTAGAACCCAACTAAAACTCCGGGTAAAAAAATACGAACCCAACTAAAACTCCGGGCAAAAATACTAACCCAACTGAAAAGTCCGGGTAAAAAATACGAACCCAACTAAAACTCCGGGTAAAAATACGAACCCAACTAAAACTCCGGGTAAAAATACGAACCCAACTAAAACTCCGGGTAAAAAATACGAACCCAACTAAAACTCCGGGTAAAAATACGAACCCAACTAAAACTCCGGGTAAAAAATTCGAACCCAACTAAAACTCCGGCTAAAAAATACGAACCCAACTAAAACTCCGGGCAAAAATACTAACCCAACTAAAAAGTCCGGGTAAAAAATACGAACCCAACTAAAACTCCGGGTAAAAAATACGAACCCAACTAAAACTCCGGGTAAAAAATACGAACCCAACTAAAAAGTCCGGTAAAAAATATGAACCCAACTAAAACTCCGGGTAAAATTACCAACACAACTAAAAAGTCCGGGTAAAATTACGAACCCAACTAAAACTCCGGGTAAAATTACGAACCCAACTAAAACTCCGGGTAAAAAATACGAACCCAACTAAAAAGTCCGGGTAAAAAATACGAACCCAACTAAAACTCCGGGTAAAAATACGAACCCAACTAAAACTCCGGGTAAAAATACGAACCCAACTAAAACTCCGGGTAAAAAATACGACCCCAACTAAAACTCCGGGTAAAAAATACGAACCCAACTAAAACTCCGGGTAAAAAATTCGAACCCAACTAAAACTCCGGGTAAAATTACGAACCCAACTAAAAGTCCGGGAAAAAAATACGAACCCAACTAAAAAGTCCGGGTAAAATTACGAACCCAACTAAAACTCCGGGTAAAATTACGAACCCAACTAAAACTCCGGGTAAAAAATACGAACCCAACTAAAAAGTCCGGGTAAAAAATATGAACCCAACTAAAACTCCGGGTAAAATTACCAACACAACTAAAAAGTCCGGGTAAAATTACGAACCCAACTAAAACTCCGGGTAAAATTACGAACCCAACTAAAACTCCGGGTAAAAAATACGAACCCAACTAAAAAGTCCGGGTAAAATTGCGAACCAAACTAAAAAGTCCGGGTAAAATTACGAACCCAACTAAAACTCCGGGTAAAATTACTAACTCAACTAAAACTCCGGGTAAAATTACGAACCCAACTAAAACTACGGGTAAAATTACGAACCCAACTAAAAGTCCGGGTAAAAAATACGAACCCAACTAAAAAGTCCGGGTAAAATTACGAATCCAACTAAAGCTCCGGGTAAAATTACGAACCCAACTAAAACTCCGGGTAAAATTACGAACCCAAGTAAAACTCCGGGTAAAATTACGAACCCAAGTAAAACTCCGGGTAAAATTACGAACCCAACTAAAACTCCGGGTAAAATTACGAACCCAACTAAAACTCCGGGTAAAATTGCGAACCCAACTAAAGGTCCGGGTAAAAAATACGAACCCAACTAAAAAGTCCGGGTAAAATTACGAACCCAAGTAAAACTCCGGGTAAAATTACGAACCCAACTAAAACTCCGGGTAAAATTACGAACCCAACTAAAAAGTCCGGGTAAAATTACGAACCCAAATAAAAAGTCCGGGTAAAATTACTAACCCAACTAAAACTCCGGGTAAAATTACGAACTCAACTAAAACTCCGGGTAAAATTACGAACCCAACTAAAACTCCGGGTAAAAAATACGAACCAAACAAAAAAGTCCGGGTAACATTTAGAACCCAACTAAAACTCCGGGTAAAAAAATACGAACCCAACTAAAACTCCGGGCAAAAATACTAACCCAACTGAAAAGTCCGGGTAAAAAATACGAACCCAACTAAAACTCCGGGTAAAAATACGAACCCAACTAAAACTCCGGGTAAAAATACGAACCCAACTAAAACTCCGGGTAAAAAATACGAACCCAACTAAAACTCCGGGTAAAAATACGAACCCAACTAAAACTCCGGGTAAAAAATTCGAACCCAACTAAAACTCCGGCTAAAAAATACGAACCCAACTAAAACTCCGGGCAAAAATACTAACCCAACTAAAAATTCCTGGTAAAAAATACGAACCCAACTAAAACTCCGGGTAAAAATACGAACCCAACTAAAACTCCGGGTAAAAATACGAACCCAACTAAAACTCCGGGTAAAAAATACGAACCCAACTAAAACTCCGGGTAAAAAATACGAACCCAACTAAAACTCCGGGTAAAAAATTCGAACCCAACTAAAACTCCGGGTAAAATTACGAACCCAACTAAAAGTCCGGGAAAAAAATACGAACCCAACTAAAAAGTCCGGGTAAAATTACGAACCCAACTAAAACTCCGGGTAAAATTACGAACCCAACTAAAACTCCGGGTAAAAAATACGAACCCAACTAAAAAGTCCGGGTAAAAAATATGAACCCAACTAAAACTCCGGGTAAAAATACGAACCCAACTAAAACTCCGGGTAAAAAATACGAACCCAACTAAAACTCCGGGTAAAAAATACGAACCCAACTAAAACTCCGGGTAAAAAATTCGAACCCAACTAAAACTCCGGCTAAAATTACGAACCCAACTAAAAGTCCGGGAAAAAAATACGAACCCAACTAAAAAGTCCGGGTAAAATTACGAACCCAACTAAAACTCCGGGTAAAATTACGAACCCAACTAAAACTCCGGGTAAAAAATACGAACCCAACTAAAAAGTCCGGGTAAAAAATATGAACCCAACTAAAACTCCGGGTAAAATTACCAACACAACTAAAAAGTCCGGGTAAAATTACGAACCCAACTAAAACTCCGGGTAAAATTACGAACCCAACTAAAACTCCGGGTAAAAAATACGAACCCAACTAAAAAGTCCGGGTAAAATTGCGAACCAAACTAAAAAGTCCGGGTAAAATTACGAACCCAACTAAAACTCCGGGTAAAATTACTAACTCAACTAAAACTCCGGGTAAAATTACGAACCCAACTAAAACTACGGGTAAAATTACGAACCCAACTAAAAGTCCGGGTAAAAAATACGAACCCAACTAAAAAGTCCGGGTAAAATTACGAATCCAACTAAAGCTCCGGGTAAAATTACGAACCCAACTAAAACTCCGGGTAAAATTACGAACCCAAGTAAAACTCCGGGTAAAATTACGAACCCAAGTAAAACTCCGGGTAAAATTACGAACCCAACTAAAACTCCGGGTAAAATTACGAACCCAACTAAAACTCCGGGTAAAATTGCGAACCCAACTAAAGGTCCGGGTAAAAAATACGAACCCAACTAAAAAGTCCGGGTAAAATTACGAACCCAAGTAAAACTCCGGGTAAAATTACGAACCCAACTAAAACTCCGGGTAAAATTACGAACCCAAGTAAAACTCCGGGTAAAATTACGAACCCAAGTAAAACTCCGGGTAAAATTACGAACCCAACTAAAACTCCGGGTAAAAAATACGAACCCAACTAAAACTCCGGGTAAAAAATACGAACCCAACTAAAAAGTCCGGTAAAAAATATGAACCCAACTAAAACTCCGGGTAAAATTACCAACACAACTAAAAAGTCCGGGTAAAATTACGAACCCAACTAAAACTCCGGGTAAAATTACGAACCCAACTAAAAAGTCCGGGTAAAATTACGAACCCAACTAAAAAGTCCGGGTAAAATTACGAACCCAACTAAAAAGTCCGGGTAAAATTACGAACCCAACTAAAACTCCGGGTAAAATTACGAACTCAACTAAAACTCCGGGTAAAATTACGAACCCAACTAAAACTCCGGGTAAAATTACGAACCCAACTAAAAGTCCGGGTAAAAAATACGAACCCAACTAAAAAGTCCGGGTAAAATTACGAACCCAACTAAAGCTCCGGGTAAAATTACGAACCCAACTAAAACTCCGGGTAAAATTACGAACCCAAGTAAAACTCCGGGTAAAATTATGAACCCAAGTAAAACTCCGGGTAAAATTACGAACCCAACTAAAACTCCGGGTAAAATTACGAACCCAACTAAAACTCCGGGTAAAATTGCGAACCCAACTAAAGGTCCGGGTAAAAAATACGAACCCAACTAAAAAGTCCGGGTAAAATTACGAACCCAAGTAAAACTCCGGGTAAAATTACGAACCCAACTAAAACTCCGGGTAAAATTACGAACCCAACTAAAAAGTCCGGGTAAAATTACGAACCCAAATAAAAAGTCCGGGTAAAATTACTAACCCAACTAAAACTCCGGGTAAAATTACGAACTCAACTAAAACTCCGGGTAAAATTACGAACCCAACCAAAACTCCGGGTAAAAAATACGAACCAAACAAAAAAGTCCGGGTAACATTTAGAACCCAACTAAAACTCCGGGTAAAAAAATACGAACCCAACTAAAACTCCGGGCAAAAATACTAACCCAACTGAAAAGTCCGGGTAAAAAATACGAACCCAACTAAAACTCCGGGTAAAAATACGAACCCAACTAAAACTCCGGGTAAAAATACGAACCCAACTAAAACTCCGGGTAAAAAATACGAACCCAACTAAAACTCCGGGTAAAAATACGAACCCAACTAAAACTCCGGGTAAAAAATTCGAACCCAACTAAAACTCCGGCTAAAAAATACGAACCCAACTAAAACTCCGGGCAAAAATACTAACCCAACTAAAAAGTCCGGGTAAAAAATACGAACCCAACTAAAACTCCGGGTAAAAATACGAACCCAACTAAAACTCCGGGTAAAAATACGAACCCAACTAAAACTCCGCGTAAAAAATACGAACCCAACTAAAACTCCGGGTAAAAAATACGAACCCAACTAAAAAGTCCGGTAAAAAATATGAACCCAACTATAACTCCGGGTAAAATTACGAACCCAAGTAAAACTCCGAGTAAAATTACGAACCCAAGTAAAACTCCGGGTAAAATTACGAACCCAACTAAAACTCCGGGTAAAATTACGAACCCAACTAAAACTCCGGGTAAAATTACGAACCCAACTAAAACTCCGGGTAAAATTACGAACCAAACAAAAAAGTCCGGGTAACATTTAGAACCCAACTAAAACTCCGGGTAAAAAAATACGAACCCAACTAAAACTCCGGGCAAAAATACTAACCCAACTGAAAAGTCCGGGTAAAAAATACGAACCCAACTAAAACTCCGGGTAAAAATACGAACCCAACTAAAACTCCGGGTAAAAATACGAACCCAACTAAAACTCCGGGTAAAAAATACGAACCCAACTAAAACTCCGGGTAAAAATACGAACCCAACTAAAACTCCGGGTAAAAAATTCGAACCCAACTAAAACTCCGGCTAAAAAATACGAACCCAACTAAAACTCCGGGCAAAAATACTAACCCAACTAAAAAGTCCGGGTAAAAAATACGAACCCAACTAAAACTCCGGGTAAAAAATACGAACCCAACTAAAACTCCGGGTAAAAAATACGAACCCAACTAAAAAGTCCGGTAAAAAATATGAACCCAACTAAAACTCCGGGTAAAATTACCAACACAACTAAAAAGTCCGGGTAAAATTACGAACCCAACTAAAACTCCGGGTAAAATTACGAACCCAACTAAAACTCCGGGTAAAAAATACGAACCCAACTAAAAAGTCCGGGTAAAAAATACGAACCCAACTAAAACTCCGGGTAAAAATACGAACCCAACTAAAACTCCGGGTAAAAATACGAACCCAACTAAAACTCCGGGTAAAAAATACGACCCCAACTAAAACTCCGGGTAAAAAATACGAACCCAACTAAAACTCCGGGTAAAAAATTCGAACCCAACTAAAACTCCGGGTAAAATTACGAACCCAACTAAAAGTCCGGGAAAAAAATACGAACCCAACTAAAAAGTCCGGGTAAAATTACGAACCCAACTAAAACTCCGGGTAAAATTACGAACCCAACTAAAACTCCGGGTAAAAAATACGAACCCAACTAAAAAGTCCGGGTAAAAAATATGAACCCAACTAAAACTCCGGGTAAAATTACCAACACAACTAAAAAGTCCGGGTAAAATTACGAACCCAACTAAAACTCCGGGTAAAATTACGAACCCAACTAAAACTCCGGGTAAAAAATACGAACCCAACTAAAAAGTCCGGGTAAAATTGCGAACCAAACTAAAAAGTCCGGGTAAAATTACGAACCCAACTAAAACTCCGGGTAAAATTACTAACTCAACTAAAACTCCGGGTAAAATTACGAACCCAACTAAAACTACGGGTAAAATTACGAACCCAACTAAAAGTCCGGGTAAAAAATACGAACCCAACTAAAAAGTCCGGGTAAAATTACGAATCCAACTAAAGCTCCGGGTAAAATTACGAACCCAACTAAAACTCCGGGTAAAATTACGAACCCAAGTAAAACTCCGGGTAAAATTACGAACCCAAGTAAAACTCCGGGTAAAATTACGAACCCAACTAAAACTCCGGGTAAAATTACGAACCCAACTAAAACTCCGGGTAAAATTGCGAACCCAACTAAAGGTCCGGGTAAAAAATACGAACCCAACTAAAAAGTCCGGGTAAAATTACGAACCCAAGTAAAACTCCGGGTAAAATTACGAACCCAACTAAAACTCCGGGTAAAATTACGAACCCAACTAAAAAGTCCGGGTAAAATTACGAACCCAAATAAAAAGTCCGGGTAAAATTACTAACCCAACTAAAACTCCGGGTAAAATTACGAACTCAACTAAAACTCCGGGTAAAATTACGAACCCAACTAAAACTCCGGGTAAAAAATACGAACCAAACAAAAAAGTCCGGGTAACATTTAGAACCCAACTAAAACTCCGGGTAAAAAAATACGAACCCAACTAAAACTCCGGGCAAAAATACTAACCCAACTGAAAAGTCCGGGTAAAAAATACGAACCCAACTAAAACTCCGGGTAAAAATACGAACCCAACTAAAACTCCGGGTAAAAATACGAACCCAACTAAAACTCCGGGTAAAAAATACGAACCCAACTAAAACTCCGGGTAAAAATACGAACCCAACTAAAACTCCGGGTAAAAAATTCGAACCCAACTAAAACTCCGGCTAAAAAATACGAACCCAACTAAAACTCCGGGCAAAAATACTAACCCAACTAAAAATTCCTGGTAAAAAATACGAACCCAACTAAAACTCCGGGTAAAAATACGAACCCAACTAAAACTCCGGGTAAAAATACGAACCCAACTAAAACTCCGGGTAAAAAATACGAACCCAACTAAAACTCCGGGTAAAAAATACGAACCCAACTAAAACTCCGGGTAAAAAATTCGAACCCAACTAAAACTCCGGGTAAAATTACGAACCCAACTAAAAGTCCGGGAAAAAAATACGAACCCAACTAAAAAGTCCGGGTAAAATTACGAACCCAACTAAAACTCCGGGTAAAATTACGAACCCAACTAAAACTCCGGGTAAAAAATACGAACCCAACTAAAAAGTCCGGGTAAAAAATATGAACCCAACTAAAACTCCGGGTAAAAATACGAACCCAACTAAAACTCCGGGTAAAAAATACGAACCCAACTAAAACTCCGGGTAAAAAATACGAACCCAACTAAAACTCCGGGTAAAAAATTCGAACCCAACTAAAACTCCGGCTAAAATTACGAACCCAACTAAAAGTCCGGGAAAAAAATACGAACCCAACTAAAAAGTCCGGGTAAAATTACGAACCCAACTAAAACTCCGGGTAAAATTACGAACCCAACTAAAACTCCGGGTAAAAAATACGAACCCAACTAAAAAGTCCGGGTAAAAAATATGAACCCAACTAAAACTCCGGGTAAAATTACCAACACAACTAAAAAGTCCGGGTAAAATTACGAACCCAACTAAAACTCCGGGTAAAATTACGAACCCAACTAAAACTCCGGGTAAAAAATACGAACCCAACTAAAAAGTCCGGGTAAAATTGCGAACCAAACTAAAAAGTCCGGGTAAAATTACGAACCCAACTAAAACTCCGGGTAAAATTACTAACTCAACTAAAACTCCGGGTAAAATTACGAACCCAACTAAAACTACGGGTAAAATTACGAACCCAACTAAAAGTCCGGGTAAAAAATACGAACCCAACTAAAAAGTCCGGGTAAAATTACGAATCCAACTAAAGCTCCGGGTAAAATTACGAACCCAACTAAAACTCCGGGTAAAATTACGAACCCAAGTAAAACTCCGGGTAAAATTACGAACCCAAGTAAAACTCCGGGTAAAATTACGAACCCAACTAAAACTCCGGGTAAAATTACGAACCCAACTAAAACTCCGGGTAAAATTGCGAACCCAACTAAAGGTCCGGGTAAAAAATACGAACCCAACTAAAAAGTCCGGGTAAAATTACGAACCCAAGTAAAACTCCGGGTAAAATTACGAACCCAACTAAAACTCCGGGTAAAATTACGAACCCAACTAAAAAGTCCGGGTAAAATTACGAACCCAAATAAAAAGTCCGGGTAAAATTACTAACCCAACTAAAACTCCGGGTAAAATTACGAACTCAACTAAAACTCCGGGTAAAATTACGAACCCAACTAAAACTCCGGGTAAAAAATACGAACCAAACAAAAAAGTCCGGGTAACATTTAGAACCCAACTAAAACTCCGGGTAAAAAAATACGAACCCAACTAAAACTCCGGGCAAAAATACTAACCCAACTGAAAAGTCCGGGTAAAAAATACGAACCCAACTAAAACTCCGGGTAAAAATACGAACCCAACTAAAACTCCGGGTAAAAATACGAACCCAACTAAAACTCCGGGTAAAAAATACGAACCCAACTAAAACTCCGGGTAAAAATACGAACCCAACTAAAACTCCGGGTAAAAAATTCGAACCCAACTAAAACTCCGGCTAAAAAATACGAACCCAACTAAAACTCCGGGCAAAAATACTAACCCAACTAAAAATTCCGGGTAAAAAATACGAACCCAACTAAAACTCCGGGTAAAAATACGAACCCAACTAAAACTCCGGGTAAAAATACGAACCCAACTAAAACTCCGGGTAAAAAATACGAACCCAACTAAAACTCCGGGTAAAAAATACGAACCCAACTAAAACTCCGGGTAAAAAATTCGAACCCAACTAAAACTCCGGGTAAAATTACGAACCCAACTAAAAGTCCGGGAAAAAAATACGAACCCAACTAAAAAGTCCGGGTAAAATTACGAACCCAACTAAAACTCCGGGTAAAATTACGAACCCAACTAAAACTCCGGGTAAAAAATACGAACCCAACTAAAAAGTCCGGGTAAAAAATATGAACCCAACTAAAACTCCGGGTAAAAATACGAACCCAACTAAAACTCCGGGTAAAAAATACGAACCCAACTAAAACTCCGGGTAAAAAATACGAACCCAACTAAAACTCCGGGTAAAAAATTCGAACCCAACTAAAACTCCGGCTAAAATTACGAACCCAACTAAAAGTCCGGGAAAAAAATACGAACCCAACTAAAAAGTCCGGGTAAAATTACGAACCCAACTAAAACTCCGGGTAAAATTACGAACCCAACTAAAACTCCGGGTAAAAAATACGAACCCAACTAAAAAGTCCGGGTAAAAAATATGAACCCAACTAAAACTCCGGGTAAAATTACCAACACAACTAAAAAGTCCGGGTAAAATTACGAACCCAACTAAAACTCCGGGTAAAATTACGAACCCAACTAAAACTCCGGGTAAAAAATACGAACCCAACTAAAATGTCCGGGTAAAATTGCGAACCAAACTAAAAAGTCCGGGTAAAATTACGAACCCAACTAAAACTCCGGGTAAAATTACTAACTCAACTAAAATTCCGGGTAAAATTACGAACCCAACTAAAAGTCCGGGTAAAAAATACGAACCCAACTAAAAAGTCCGGGTAAAATTACGAACCCAACTAAAGCTCCGGGTAAAATTACGAACCCAACTAAAACTCCGGGTAAAATTACGAACCCAAGTAAAACTCCGGGTAAAATTACGAACCCAAGTAAAACTCCGGGTAAAATTACGAACCCAACTAAAACTCCGGGTAAAATTACGAACCCAACTAAAACTACGGGTAAAATTGCGAACCCAACTAAAGGTCCGGGTAAAAAATACGAACCCAACTAAAAAGTCCGGGTAAAATTACGAACCCAAGTAAAACTCCGGGTAAAATTACGAACCCAACTAAAACTCCGGGTAAAATTACGAACCCAACTAAAAAGTCCGGGTAAAATTACGAACCCAAATAAAAAGTCCGGGTAAAATTACTAACCCAACTAAAACTCCGGGTAAAATTACGAACTCAACTAAAACTCCGGGTAAAATTACGAACCCAACTAAAACTCCGGGTAAAAAATACGAACCAAACAAAAAAGTCCGGGTAACATTTAGAACCCAACTAAAACTCCGGGTAAAAAAATACGAACCCAACTAATACTCCGGGCAAAAATACTAACCCAACTGAAAAGTCCGGGTAAAAAATACGAACCCAACTAAAACTCCGGGTAAAAATACGAACCCAACTAAAACTCCGGGTAAAAATACGAACCCAACTAAAACTCCGGGTAAAAAATACGAACCCAACTAAAACTCCGGGTAAAAATACGAACCCAACTAAAACTCCGGGTAAAAAATTCGAACCCAACTAAAACTCCGGCTAAAAAATACGAACCCAACTAAAACTCCGGGCAAAAATACTAACCCAACTAAAAAGTCCGGGTAAAAAATACGAACCCAACTAAAACTCCGGGTAAAAATACGAACCCAACTAAAACTCCGGGTAAAAATACGAACCCAACTAAAACTCCGCGTAAAAAATACGAACCCAACTAAAACTCCGGGTAAAAAATACGAACCCAACTAAAAAGTCCGGTACAAAATATGAACCCAACTATAACTCCGGGTAAAATTACGAACCCAAGTAAAACTCCGGGTAAAATTACGAACCCAAGTAAAACTCCGGGTAAAATTACGAACCCAAGTAAAACTCCGGGTAAAATTACGAACCCAAGTAAAACTCCGGGTAAAATTACGAACCCAACTAAAACTCCGGGTAAAATTACGAACCCAACTAAAACTCCGGGTAAAATTACGAACCCAACTAAAAGTCCGGGTAAAAATACGAACCCAACTATTAACTCAAGACTCCGGGTAAAATTACGAACCCAACTAAAACTCCGGGTAAAATTACGAACCCAACTAAAACTCCGGGTAAAATTACGAACCCAACTAAAAGTCCGGGTAAAAAATACGAACCCAACTAAAAAGTCCGGGTAAAATTACGAACCCAACTAAAACTCCGGGTAAAATTATGAACCCAACTAAAAGTCCGGGCAAAAAATTCGAACCCAACTAAAAAGTCCGGGTAAAATCACGAACCCAACTAAAACTCCGGGTAAAATTACGAACCCAACTAAAACTCCGGGTAAAATTACGAACCCAACTAAAAGTCCGGGTAAAAAATACGAACCCAACTAAAAAGTCCGGGTAAAAATACGAACCCAACTAAAACTCCGGGTAAAAAATACGAACCCAACTAAAACTCCGGGTAAAAATACGAACCCAACTAAAACTCCGGGTAAAAATACGAACCCAACTAAAATTCCGGGTAAAAAATACGAACCCAACTAAAACTCCGGCTAAAAAATACGAACCCAACTAAAACTCCGGGCAAAAATACTAACCCAACTAAAAAGTCCGGGTAAAAAATACGAACCCAACTAAAACTCCGGGTAAAAATACGAACCCAACTAAAACTCCGGGTAAAAATACGATCCCAACTAAAACTCCGGGTAAAAAATACGAACCCAACTAAAACTCCGGGTAAAAAATACGAACCCAACTAAAAAGTCCGGTAAAAAATATGAACCCAACTAAAACTCCGGGTAAAATTACCAACACAACTAAAAAGTCCGGGTAAAATTACGAACCCAACTAAAACTCCGGGTAAAATTACGAACCCAACTAAAACTCCGGGTAAAAAATACGAACCCAACTAAAAAGTCCGGGTAAAAAATACGAACCCAACTAAAACTCCGGGTAAAAATACGAACCCAACTAAAACTCCGGGTAAAAATACGAACCCAACTAAAACTCCGGGTAAAAAATATGAACCCAACTAAAACTCCGGGTAAAATTACCAACACAACTAAAACTCCGGGTAAAAATACGAACCCAACTAAAACTCCGGGTAAAAAATACGAACCCAACTAAAACTCCGGGTAAAAAATTCGAACCCAACTAAAACTCCGGGTAAAATTACGAACCCAACTAAAAGTCCGGGAAAAAAATACGAACCCAACTAAAAAGTCCGGGTAAAATTACGAACCCAACTAAAACTCCGGGTAAAATTACGAACCCAACTAAAACTCCGGGTAAAAAATACGAACCCAACTAAAAAGTCCGGGTAAAAAATATGAACCCAACTAAAACTCCGGGTAAAATTACCAACACAACTAAAAAGTCCGGGTAAAATTACGAACCCAACTAAAACTCCGGGTAAAATTACGAACCCAACTAAAACTCCGGGTAAAAAATACGAACCCAACTAAAAAGTGCGGGTAAAATTGCGAACCCAACTAAAAAGTCCGGGTAAAATTACGAACCCAACTAAAACTCCGGGTAAAATTACTAACTCAACTAAAACTCCGGGTAAAATTACGAACCCAACTAAAACTCTGGGTAAAATTACGAACCCACCTAAAAGTCCGGGTAAAAAATACGAACCCAACTAAAAAGTCCGGGTAAAATTACGAACCCAACTAAAACTCCGGGTAAAATTACGAACCCAACTAAAACTCCGGGTAAAATTACGAACCCAAGTAAAACTCCGGGTAAAATTACGAACCCAAGTAAAACTCCGGGTAAAATTACGAACCCAACTAAAACTCCGGGTAAAATTACGAACCCAACTAAAACTCCGGGTAAAATTACGAACCCAACTAAAAGTCCGGGTAAAAATACGAACCCAACTAAAAAGTCCGGGTAACTCAAGACTCCGGGTAAAATTACGAACCCAACTAAAACTCCGGGTAAAATTACGAACCCAACTAAAACTCCGGGTAAAATTACGAACCCAACTAAAAGTCCGGGTACAAAATACGAACCCAACTAAAAGGTCCGGGTAAAATTACGAACCCAACTAAAACTCCGGGTAAAATTATGAACCCAACTAAAAGTCCGGGTAAAAAATTCGAACCCAACTAAAAAGTCCGGGTAAAATTACGAACCCAACTAAAACTCCGGGTAAAATTACGAACCCAACTAAAAAGTCCGGGTAAAATTACGAACCCAACTAAAAAGTCCGGGTAAAATTACGAACCCAACTAAAAAGTCCGGGTAAAATTACGAACCCAACTTAAACTCCGGGTAAAATTACGAACTCAACTAAAACTCCGGGTAAAATTACGAACCCAACTAAAACTCCGGGTAAAATTACGAACCCAACTAAAAGTCCGGGTAAAAAATACGAACCCAACTAAAAAGTCCGGGTAAAATTACGAACCCAACTAAAGCTCCGGGTAAAATTACGAACCCAACTAAAACTCCGGGTAAAATTACGAACCCAAGTAAAACTCCGGGTAAAATTACGAACCCAAGTAAAACTCCGGGTAAAATTACGAACCCAACTAAAACTCCGGGTAAAATTACGAACCCAACTAAAACTCCGGGTAAAATTGCGAACCCAACTAAACGTCCGGGTAAAAAATACGAACCCAACTAAAAAGTCCGGGTAAAATTACGAACCCAAGTAAAACTCCGGGTAAAATTACGAACCCAACTAAAACTCCGGGTAAAATTACGAACCCAAATAAAAAGTCCGGGTAAAATTACTAACCCAACTAAAACTCCGGGTAAAATTACGAACTCAACTAAAACTCCGGGTAAAATTACGAACCCAACTAAAACTCCGGGTAAAAAATACGAACCAAACAAAAAAGTCCGGGTAACATTTAGAACCCAACTAAAACTCCGGGTAAAAAAATACGAACCCAACTAAAACTCCGGGCAAAAATACTAACCCAACTAAAAAGTCCGGGTAAAAAATACGAACCCAACTAAAACTCCGGGTAAAAATACGAACCCAACTAAAACTCCGGGTAAAAATACGAACCCAACTAAAACTCCGGGTAAAAAATACGAACCCAACTAAAACTCCGGGTAAAAATACGAACCCAACTAAAACTCCGGGTAAAAATACGAACCCAACTAAAACTCCGGCTAAAAAATACGAACCCAACTAAAACTCCGGCTAAAAAATACGAACCCAACTAAAACTCCGGGCAAAAATACTAACCCAACTAAAAAGTCCGGGTAAAAAATACGAACCCAACTAAAACTCCGGGTAAAAATACGAACCCAACTGAAACTCCGGGTAAAAATACGAACCCAACTAAAATTCCGCGTAAAAAATACGAACCCAACTAAAACTCCGGGTAAAAAATACGAACCCAACTAAAAAGTCCGGTAAAAAATATGAACCCAACTAAAACTCCGGGTAAAATTACCAACACAACTAAAACTCCGGGTAAAAATACGAACTCAACTAAAACTCCGGGTAAAAAATACGAACCCAACTAAAACTCCGGGTAAAAAATACGAACCCAACTAAAACTCCGGGTAAAATTACGAACCCAACTAAAAAGTCCGGGTAAAATTACGAACCCAACTAAAACTCCGGGTAAAAAATACGAACCCAACTAAAAAGGAGTTTTAGTTGGGTTCGTATTTTTTAGCCGGAGTTTTAGTTGGGTTCGTATTTTTTACCCGGAGTTTTAGTTGGGTTCGTATTTTTACCCGGAGTTTTAGTTGGGTTCGTAATTTTACCCGGAGTTTTACTTGGGTTCGTAATTTTACCCGGACTTTTTAGTTGGGTTCGTATTTTTTACCCGGACTTATAGTTGGGTTCGTAATTTTACCCGGAGTCTTGAGTTACCCGGACTTTTTAGTTGGGTTCGTATTTTTACCCGGACTTTTAGTTGGGTTCGTAATTTTACCCGGAGTTTTAGTTGGGTTCGTAATTTTACCCGGAGTTTTAGTTGGGTTCGTAATTTTACCCGGAGCTTTAGTTGGGTTCGTAATTTTACCCGGACTTTTTAGTTGGGGTCGTAATTTTACCCGGACTTTTTAGTTGGGTTCGTATTTTTTACCCGGAGTTTTAGTTGGGTTCGTAATTTTACCCGGAGTTTTAGTTGGGTTCGTAATTTTACCCGGACTTTTTAGGTGTGTTGGTAATTTTACCCGGAGTTTTAGTTGGTTTCATATTTTTTACCGGACTTTTTAGTTGGGTTCGTATTTTTTACCCGGAGTTTTAGTTGGGTTCGTATTTTTTACCAGGAGTTTTAGTTGGGTTCGTATTTTTACCCGGAGTTTTAGTTGGGTTCGTATTTTTACCCGGAGTTTTAGTTGGGTTCGTATTTTTTACCCGGACTTTTTAGTTGGGTTAGTATTTTTGCCCGGAGTTTTAGTTGGGTTCGTATTTTTTAGCCGGAGTTTTAGTTGGGTTCGTATTTTTTACCCGGAGTTTTAGTTGGGTTCGTATTTTTACCCGGAGTTTTAGTTGGGTTCGTATTTTTACCCGGAGTTTTAGTTGGGTTCGTATTTTTTACCCGGAGTTTTAGTTGGGTTCGTATTTTTACCCGGAGTTTTAGTTGGGTTCGTAATTTTACCCGGAGTCTTGAGTTACCCGGACTTTTTAGTTGGGTTCGTATTTTTACCCGGACTTTTAGTTGGGTTCGTAATTTTACCCGGAGTTTTAGTTGGGTTCGTAATTTTACCCGGAGTTTTAGTTGGGTTCGTAATTTTACCCGGAGTTTTACTTGGGTTCGTAATTTTACCCGGAGTTTTACTTGGGTTCGTAATTTTACCCGGAGTTTTAGTTGGGTTCGTAATTTTACCCGGAGTTTTAGTTGGGTTCGTAATTTTACCCGGACTTTTTAGTTGGGTTCGTATTTTTTACCCGGACTTTTAGTTGGGTTCAAATAAAAAGTCCGGGTAAAATTACTAACCCAACTAAAACTCCGGGTAATATTACGAACCCAACTAAAACTCCGGGTAAAAAATACGAACCAAACAAAAAAGTCCTCGTAACATTTAGAACCCAACTAAAACTCCGGGTAAAAAAATACGAACCCAACTAAAACTCCGGGCAAAAATACTAACCCAACTAAAAAGTCCGGGTAAAAAATACGAACCCAACTAAAACTCCGGGTAAAAATACGAACCCAACTAAAACTCCGGGTAAAAATACGAACCCAACTAAAACTCCGGGTAAAAAATACGAACCCAACTAAAACTCCGGGTAAAAATACGAACCCAACTAAAACTCCGGGTAAAAATACGAACCCAACTAAAACTCCGGGTAAAAAATACGAACCCAACTAAAACTCCGGCTAAAAAATACGAACCCAACTAAAACTCCGGGCAAAAATACTAACCCAACTAAAAAGTCCGGGTAAAAAATACGAACCCAACTAAAACTCCGGGTAAAAATACGAACCCAACTAAAACTCCGGGTAAAAATACGAACCCAACTAAAACTCCGCGTAAAAAATACGAACCCAACTAAAACTCCGGGTAAAAAATACGAACCCAACTAAAAAGTCCGGTAAAAAATATGAACCCAACTAAAACTCCGGGTAAAATTACCAACACAACTAAAACTCCGGGTAAAAATACGAACTCAACTAAAACTCCGGGTAAAAAATACGAACCCAACTAAAACTCCGGGTAAAAAATACGAACCCAACTAAAACTCCGGGTAAAATTACGAACCCAACTAAAAAGTCCGGGTAAAATTACGAACCCAACTAAAACTCCGGGTAAAAAATACGAACCCAACTAAAAAGTCCGGGTAAAATTACGAACCCAACTAAAAAGTCCGGGTAAAATTACGAACCCAACTAAAACTCCGGGTAAAATTACGAACCCAACTAAAACTCCGGGTAAAATTACGAACCCAACTAAAACTCCGGGTAAAAATACGAACCCAACTAAAACTCCGGGTAAAAATACTAACCCCAACTAAAAAGTCCGGGTAAAAAATACGAACCCAACTAAAACTCCGGGTAAAATTACGAACCCAACTAAAACTCCTGGTAAAATTACGAACCCAACTAAAACTCCGGGTAAAATTACGAACCCAACTAAAACTCCGGGTAAAATTACGAACCCAACTAAAAGTCCGGGTAAAAAATACGAACCCAACTAAAAAGTCCGGGTAAAATTACGAACCCAACTAAAAAGTCCGGGTAAAATTACGATCCCAACTAAAACTCCGGGTAAAATTACGAACTCAACTAAAACTCCGGGTAAAATTACGAACCCAACTAAAACTCCGGGTAAAATTACGAACCCAACTAAAAGTCCGGGTAAAAAATACGAACCCAACTAAAAAGTCCGGGTAAAATTACGAACCCAACTAAAACTCCGGGTAAAAAATACGAACCCAACTAAAAAGTCCGGTAAAAAATATGAACCCAACTAAAACTCCGGGTAAAATTACCAACACAACTAAAACTCCGGGTAAAAATACGAACTCAACTAAAACTCCGGGTAAAAAATACGAACCCAACTAAAACTCCGGGTAAAAAATACGAACCCAACTAAAACTCCGGGTAAAATTACGAACCCAACTAAAAAGTCCGGGTAAAATTACGAACCCAACTAAAACTCCGGGTAAAAAATACGAACCCAACTAAAAAGTCCGGGTAAAATTACGAACCCAACTAAAACTCCGGGTAAAAAATACGAACCCAACTAAAAAGTCCGGGTAAAATTACGAACCCAACTAAAAAGTCCGGGTAAAATTACGAACCCAACTAAAACTCCGGGTAAAATTACGAACCCAACTAAAACTCCGGGTAAAATTACGAACCCAACTAAAAGTCCGGGTAAAAAATACGAACCCAACTAAAAAGTCCGGGTAAAATTACGAACCCAACTAAAAAGTCCGGGTAAAATTACGATCCCAACTAAAACTCCGGGTAAAATTACGAACTCAACTAAAACTCCGGGTAAAATTACGAACCCAACTAAAACTCCGGGTAAAAGTACGAACCCAACTAAAAGTCCGGGTAAAAAATACGAACCCAACTAAAAAGTCCGGGTAAAATTACGAACCCAACTAAAACTCCGGGTAAAATTACGAACCCAACTAAAACTCCGGGTAAAATTACGAACCCAAGTAAAACTCCGGGTAAAATTACGAACCCAAGTAAAACTCCGGGTAAAATTACGAACCCAACTAAAACTCCGGGTAAAATTACGAACCCAACTAAAACTCCGGGTAAAATTACGAACCCAACTAAAAGTCCGGGTAAAAATACGAACCCAACTAAAAAGTCCGGGTAACTCAAGACTCCGGGTAAAATTACGAACCCAACTAAAACTCCGGGTAAAAATACGAACCCAACTAAAACTCCGGGTAAAAAATACGAACCCAACTAAAACTCCGGGTAAAAATACGAACCCAACTAAAACTCCGGGTAAAAATACGAACCCAACTAAAACTCCGGGTAAAAAATACGAACCCAACTAAAACTCCGGCTAAAAAATACGAACCCAACTAAAACTCCGGGCAAAAATACTAACCCAACTAAAAAGTCCGGGTAAAAAATACGAACCCAACTAAAACTCCGGGTAAAAATACGAACCCAACTAAAACTCCGGGTAAAAATACGAACCCAACTAAAACTCCTGGTAAAAAATACGAACCCAACTAAAACTCCGGGTAAAAAATACGAACCCAACTAAAAAGTCCGGTAAAAAATATGAAACCAACTAAAACTCCGGGTAAAATTACCAACACACCTAAAAAGTCCGGGTAAAATTACGAACCCAACTAAAACTCCGGGTAAAATTACGAACCCAACTAAAACTCCGGGTAAAAAATACGAACCCAACTAAAAAGTCCGGGTAAAATTACGACCCCAACTAAAAAGTCCGGGTAAAATTACGAACCCAACTAAAGCTCCGGGTAAAATTACGAACCCAACTAAAACTCCGGGTAAAATTACGAACCCAAGTAAAACTCCGGGTAAAATTACGAACCCAAGTAAAACTCCGGGTAAAATTACGAACCCAACTAAAACTCCTGGTAAAATTACGAACCCAACTAAAACTCCGGGTAAAATTGCGAACCCAACTATAAGTCCGGGTAAAAAATACGAACCCAACTAAAAAGTCCGGGTAAAATTACGAACCCAAGTAAAACTCCGGGTAAAATTACGAACCCAACTAAAACTCCGGGTAAAATTACGAACCCAAATAAAAAGTCCGGGTAAAATTACTAACCCAACTAAAACTCCGGGTAAAATTACGAACTCAACTAAAACTCCGGGTAAAATTACGAACCCAACTAAAACTCCGGGTAAAAAATACGAACCAAACAAAAAAGTCCTCGTAACATTTAGAACCCAACTAAAACTCCGGGTAAAAAAATACGAACCCAACTAAAACTCCGGGCAAAAATACTAACCCAACTAAAAAGTCCGGGTAAAAAATACGAACCCAACTAAAACTCCGGGTAAAAATACGAACCCAACTAAAACTCCGGGTAAAAATACGAACCCAACTAAAACTCCGGGTAAAAAATACGAACCCAACTAAAACTCCGGGTAAAAATACGAACCCAACTAAAACTCCGGGTAAAAATACGAACCCAACTAAAACTCCGGGTAAAAAATACGAACCCAACTAAAACTCCGGCTAAAAAATACGAACCCAACTAAAACTCCGGGCAAAAATACTAACCCAACTAAAAAGTCCGGGTAAAAAATACGAACCCAACTAAAACTCCGGGTAAAAATACGAACCCAACTAAAACTCCGGGTAAAAATACGAACCCAACTAAAACTCCGCGTAAAAAATACGAACCCAACTAAAACTCCGGGTAAAAAATACGAACCCAACTAAAAAGTCCGGTAAAAAATATGAACCCAACTAAAACTCCGGGTAAAATTACCAACACAACTAAAACTCCGGGTAAAAATACGAACTCAACTAAAACTCCGGGTAAAAAATACGAACCCAACTAAAACTCCGGGTAAAAAATACGAACCCAACTAAAACTCCGGGTAAAATTACGAACCCAACTAAAAAGTCCGGGTAAAATTACGAACCCAACTAAAACTCCGGGTAAAAAATACGAACCCAACTAAAAAGTCCGGGTAAAATTACGAACCCAACTAAAAAGTCCGGGTAAAATTACGAACCCAACTAAAACTCCGGGTAAAATTACGAACCCAACTAAAACTCCGGGTAAAATTACGAACCCAACTAAAACTCCGGGTAAAAATACGAACCCAACTAAAACTCCGGGTAAAAATACTAACCCCAACTAAAAAGTCCGGGTAAAAAATACGAACCCAACTAAAACTCCGGGTAAAATTACGAACCCAACTAAAACTCCGGGTAAAATTACGAACCCAACTAAAACTCCGGGTAAAATTACGAACCCAACTAAAACTCCGGGTAAAATTACGAACCCAACTAAAAGTCCGGGTAAAAAATACGAACCCAACTAAAAAGTCCGGGTAAAATTACGAACCCAACTAAAAAGTCCGGGTAAAATTACGATCCCAACTAAAACTCCGGGTAAAATTACGAACTCAACTAAAACTCCGGGTAAAATTACGAACCCAACTAAAACTCCGGGTAAAATTACGAACCCAACTAAAAGTCCGGGTAAAAAATACGAACCCAACTAAAAAGTCCGGGTAAAATTACGAACCCAACTAAAACTCCGGGTAAAATTACAAACCCAACTAAAACTCCGGGTAAAATTACGAACCCAAGTAAAACTCCGGGTAAAATTACGAACCCAAGTAAAACTCCGGGTAAAATTACGAACCCAACTAAAACTCCGGGTAAAATTACGAACCCAACTAAAACTCCGGGTAAAATTACGAACCCAACTAAAAGTCCGGGTAAAAATACGAACCCAACTAAAAAGTCCGGGTAACTCAAGACTCCGGGTAAAATTACGAACCCAACTAAAACTCCGGGTAAAAATACGAACCCAACTAAAACTCCGGGTAAAAAATACGAACCCAACTAAAACTCCGGGTAAAAATACGAACCCAACTAAAACTCCAGGTAAAAATACGAACCCAACTAAAACTCCGGGTAAAAAATACGAACCCAACTAAAACTCCGGCTAAAAAATACGAACCCAACTAAAACTCCGGGCAAAAATACTAACCCAACTAAAAAGTCCGGGTAAAAATACGAACCCAACTAAAACTCCGGGTAAAAATACGAACCCAACTAAAACTCCGGGTAAAAATACGAACCCAACTAAAACTCCGGGTAAAAAATACGAACCCAACTAAAACTCCGGGTAAAAAATACGAACCCAACTAAAAAGTCCGGTAAAAAATATGAAACCAACTAAAACTCCGGGTAAAATTACCAACACACCTAAAAAGTCCGGGTAAAATTACGAACCCAACTAAAACTCCGGGTAAAATTACGAACCCAACTAAAACTCCGGGTAAAAAATACGAACCCAACTAAAAAGTCCGGGTAAAATTACGACCCCAACTAAAAAGTCCGGGTAAAATTACGAACCCAACTAAAACTCCGGGTAAAATTACGAACTCAACTAAAACTCCGGGTAAAATTACGAACCCAACTAAAACTCCGGGTAAAATTACGAACCCAACTAAAAGTCCGGGTAAAAATACGAACCCAACTAAAAAGTCCGGGTAAAATTACGAACCCAACTAAAACTCCGGGTAAAATTACGAACCCAACTAAAACTCCGGGTAAAATTACGAACCCAAGGAAAACTCCGGGAAAAATTACGAACCCAAGTAAAACTCCGGGTAAAATTACGAACCCAACTAAAACTCCGGGTAAAATTACGAACCCAACTAAAACTCCGAGTAAAATTACGAACCCAACTAAAAGTCCGGGTAAAAATACGAACCCAACTAAAAATTTCGGGTAACTCAAGACTCCGGGTAAAATTACGAACCCAACTAAAACTCCGGGTAAAATTACGAACCCAACTAAAACTCCGGGTAAAATTACGAACCCAACTAAAAGTCCGGGTACAAAATACGAACCCAAATAAAAGGTCCGGGTAAAATTACGAACCCAACTAAAACTCCGGGTAAAATTATGAACCCAACTAAAAGTCCGGGTAAAAAATTCGAACCCTACTAAAAAGTCCGGGTAAAATTGCGAACCCAACTAAAACTCCGGGTAAAATTACGAACCCAACTAAAAAGTCCGGGTAACATTACGAACCCAACTAAAAAGTCCGGGTAAAATTACGAACCCAACTAAAAAGTCCGGGTAAAATTACGAACCCAACTAAAACTCCGGGTAAAATTACGAACTCAACTAAAACTCCGGGTAAAATTACGAACCCAACTAAAACTCCGGGTGAAATTACGAACCCAACTAAAAGTCCGGGTAAAAAATACGAACCCAACTAAAAAGTCCGGGTAAAATTACGAACCCAACTAAAACTCCGGGTAAAATTACGAACCCAACTAAAACTCCGGGTAAAATTACGAACCCAAGTAAAACTCCGGGTAAAATTACGAACCCAAGTAAAACTCCGGGTAAAATTACGAACCCAACTAAAACTCCGGGTAAAATTACGAACCCAACTAAAACTCCGGGTAAAATTACGAACCCAACTAAAAGTCCGGGTAAAAAATACGAACCCAACTAAAAAGTCCGGATAAAATTACGAACCCAAGTAAAACTCCGGGTAAAATTACGAACCCAACTAAAACTCCGGGTAAAATTACGAACACAACTAAAAAGTCCGGGTAAAATTACGAACCCAAATAAAAAGTCCGGGTAAAATTACTAACCCAACTAAAACTCCGGGTAAAATTACGAACTCAACTAAAACTCCAGGTAAAATTACGAACCCAACTAAAAGTCCGGGTAAAAATACAAACCCAACTATTAACTCAAGACTCCGGGTAAAATTACGAACCCAACTAAAACTCCGGGTAAAATTACGAACCCAACTAAAACTCCGGGTAAAATTACGAACCCAACTAAAAGTCCGGGTAAAAAATACGAACCCAACTAAAAAGTCCGGGTAAAATTACGAACCCAACTAAAAAGTCCGGGTAAAATTACGAACCCAACTAAAACTCCGGGTAAAATTACGAACCCAAGTAAAACTCCGGGTAAAATTACGAACCCAACTAAAACTCCGGGTAAAATTACGAACCCAACTAAAACTCCGGGTAAAATTACGAACCCAACTAAAACTCCGGGTAAAATTACGAACCCAACTAAAAGTCCGGGTAAAAATACGAACCCAACTAAAAAGTCCGGGTAACTCAAGACTCCGGGTAAAATTACGAACCCAACTAAAACTCCGGGTAAAATTACGAACCCAACTAAAACTCCGGGTAAAATTACGAACCCAACTAAAAGTCCGGGATCAAAATACGAACCCAACTAAAAGGTCCGGGTAAAATTACGAACCCAACTAAAACTCCGGGTAAAATTATGAACCCAACTAAAAGTCCGGGTAAAAAATTCGAACCCAACTAAAAAGTTCGGGTAAAATTACGAACCCAACTAAAACTCCGGGTAAAATTACGAACCCAACTAAAAAGTCCGGGTAAAATTACGAACCCAACTAAAAAGTCCGGGTAAAATTACGAACCCAACTAAAAAGTCCGGGTAAAATTACGAACCCAACTAAAACTCCGGGTAAAATTACGAACTCAACTAAAACTCCGGGTAAAATTACGAACCCAACTAAAACTCCGGGTAAAATTACGAACCCAACTAAAAGTCCGGGTAAAAAATACGAACCCAACTAAAAAGTCCGGGTAAAATTACGAACCCAACTAAAACTCCGGGTAAAATTACGAACCCAACTAAAACTCCGGGTAAAATTACGAACCCAAGTAAAACTCCGGGTAAAATTACGAACCCAAGTAAAACTCCGGGTAAAATTACGAACCCAACTAAAACTCCGGGTAAAATTACGAACCCAACTAAAACTCCGGGTAAAATTACGAACCCAACTAAAAGTCCGGAAAAAAATACGAACCCAACTAAAAAGTCCGGATAAAATTACGAACCCAAGTAAAACTCCGGGTAAAATTACGAACCCAACTAAAACTCCGGGTAAAATTACGAACCCAACTAAAAAGTCCGGGTAAAATTACGAACCCAAATAAAAAGTCCGGGTAAAAATACTAACCCAACTAAAACTCCGGATAAAATTACGCACTCAACTAAAACTCCGGGTAAAATTACGCACCCAACTAAAACTCCGGGTAAAAATACGAACCCAACTAAAACTCCGGGTAAAATTACGAACCCAAGTAAAACTCCGGGTAAAATTACGAACCCAAGTAAAACTCCGGGTAAAATTACGAACCCAACTAAAACTCCGGGTAAAATTACGAACCCAACTAAAACTCCGGGTAAAATTACGAACCCAACTAAAAGTCCGGGTAAAAATACGAACCCAACTAAAAAGTCCGGGTAACTCAAGACTCCGGGTAAAATTACGAACCCAACTAAAACTCCGGGTAAAAATACGAACCCAACTAAAACTCCGGGTAAAAAATACGAACCCAACTAAAACTCCGGGTAAAAATACGAACCCAACTAAAACTCCAGGTAAAAATACGAACCCAACTAAAACTCCGGGTAAAAAATACGAACCCAACTAAAACTCCGGGTAAAAAATACGAACCCAACTAAAACTCCGGGTAAAAAATACGAACCCAACTAAAACTCCGGGTAAAATTACGAACCCAACTAAAAAGTCCGGGTAAAATTACGAACCCAACTAAAACTCCGGGTAAAAAATACGAACCCAACTAAAAAGTCCGGGTAAAATTACGAACCCAACTAAAAAGTCCGGGTAAAATTACGAACCCAACTAAAACTCCGGGTAAAATTACGAACCCAACTAAAACTCCGGGTAAAATTACGAACCCAACTAAAACTCCGGGTAAAAATACGAACCCAACTAAAACTCCGGGTAAAAATACTAACCCCAACTAAAAAGTCCGGGTAAAAAATACGAACCCAACTAAAACTCCGGGTAAAATTACGAACCCAACTAAAACTCCGGGTAAAATTACGAACCCAACTAAAACTCCGGGTAAAATTACGAACCCAACTAAAACTCCGGGTAAAATTACGAACCCAACTAAAAGTCCGGGTAAAAAATACGAACCCAACTAAAAAGTCCGGGTAAAATTACGAACCCAACTAAAAAGTCCGGGTAAAATTACGATCCCAACTAAAACTCCGGGTAAAATTACGAACTCAACTAAAACTCCGGGTAAAATTACGAACCCAACTAAAACTCCGGGTAAAATTACGAACCCAACTAAAAGTCCGGGTAAAAAATACGAACCCAACTAAAAAGTCCGGGTAAAATTACGAACCCAACTAAAACTCCGGGTAAAATTACAAACCCAACTAAAACTCCGGGTAAAATTACGAACCCAAGTAAAACTCCGGGTAAAATTACGAACCCAAGTAAAACTCCGGGTAAAATTACGAACCCAACTAAAACTCCGGGTAAAATTACGAACCCAACTAAAACTCCGGGTAAAATTACGAACCCAACTAAAAGTCCGGGTAAAAATACGAACCCAACTAAAAAGTCCGGGTAACTCAAGACTCCGGGTAAAATTACGAACCCAACTAAAACTCCGGGTAAAAATACGAACCCAACTAAAACTCCGGGTAAAAAATACGAACCCAACTAAAACTCCGGGTAAAAATACGAACCCAACTAAAACTCCAGGTAAAAATACGAACCCAACTAAAACTCCGGGTAAAAAATACGAACCCAACTAAAACTCCGGCTAAAAAATACGAACCCAACTAAAACTCCGGGCAAAAATACTAACCCAACTAAAAAGTCCGGGTAAAAAATACGAACCCAACTAAAACTCCGGGTAAAAATACGAACCCAACTAAAACTCCGGGTAAAAATACGAACCCAACTAAAACTCCGGGTAAAAAATACGAACCCAACTAAAACTCCGGGTAAAAAATACGAACCCAACTAAAAAGTCCGGTAAAAAATATGAAACCAACTAAAACTCCGGGTAAAATTACCAACACACCTAAAAAGTCCGGGTAAAATTACGAACCCAACTAAAACTCCGGGTAAAATTACGAACCCAACTAAAACTCCGGGTAAAAAATACGAACCCAACTAAAAAGTCCGGGTAAAATTACGACCCCAACTAAAAAGTCCGGGTAAAATTACGAACCCAACTAAAACTCCGGGTAAAATTACGAACTCAACTAAAACTCCGGGTAAAATTACGAACCCAACTAAAACTCCGGGTAAAATTACGAACCCAACTAAAAGTCCGGGTAAAAATACGAACCCAACTAAAAAGTCCGGGTAAAATTACGAACCCAACTAAAACTCCGGGTAAAATTACGAACCCAACTAAAACTCCGGGTAAAATTACGAACCCAAGGAAAACTCCGGGAAAAATTACGAACCCAAGTAAAACTCCGGGTAAAATTACGAACCCAACTAAAACTCCGGGTAAAATTACGAACCCAACTAAAACTCCGAGTAAAATTACGAACCCAACTAAAAGTCCGGGTAAAAATACGAACCCAACTAAAAATTTCGGGTAACTCAAGACTCCGGGTAAAATTACGAACCCAACTAAAACTCCGGGTAAAATTACGAACCCAACTAAAACTCCGGGTAAAATTACGAACCCAACTAAAAGTCCGGGTACAAAATACGAACCCAAATAAAAGGTCCGGGTAAAATTACGAACCCAACTAAAACTCCGGGTAAAATTATGAACCCAACTAAAAGTCCGGGTAAAAAATTCGAACCCTACTAAAAAGTCCGGGTAAAATTGCGAACCCAACTAAAACTCCGGGTAAAATTACGAACCCAACTAAAAAGTCCGGGTAACATTACGAACCCAACTAAAAAGTCCGGGTAAAATTACGAACCCAACTAAAAAGTCCGGGTAAAATTACGAACCCAACTAAAACTCCGGGTAAAATTACGAACTCAACTAAAACTCCGGGTAAAATTACGAACCCAACTAAAACTCCGGGTGAAATTACGAACCCAACTAAAAGTCCGGGTAAAAAATACGAACCCAACTAAAAAGTCCGGGTAAAATTACGAACCCAACTAAAACTCCGGGTAAAATTACGAACCCAACTAAAACTCCGGGTAAAATTACGAACCCAAGTAAAACTCCGGGTAAAATTACGAACCCAAGTAAAACTCCGGGTAAAATTACGAACCCAACTAAAACTCCGGGTAAAATTACGAACCCAACTAAAACTCCGGGTAAAATTACGAACCCAACTAAAAGTCCGGGTAAAAAATACGAACCCAACTAAAAAGTCCGGATAAAATTACGAACCCAAGTAAAACTCCGGGTAAAATTACGAACCCAACTAAAACTCCGGGTAAAATTACGAACACAACTAAAAAGTCCGGGTAAAATTACGAACCCAAATAAAAAGTCCGGGTAAAATTACTAACCCAACTAAAACTCCGGGTAAAATTACGAACTCAACTAAAACTCCAGGTAAAATTACGAACCCAACTAAAAGTCCGGGTAAAAATACAAACCCAACTATTAACTCAAGACTCCGGGTAAAATTACGAACCCAACTAAAACTCCGGGTAAAATTACGAACCCAACTAAAACTCCGGGTAAAATTACGAACCCAACTAAAAGTCCGGGTAAAAAATACGAACCCAACTAAAAAGTCCGGGTAAAATTACGAACCCAACTAAAAAGTCCGGGTAAAATTACGAACCCAACTAAAACTCCGGGTAAAATTACGAACCCAAGTAAAACTCCGGGTAAAATTACGAACCCAACTAAAACTCCGGGTAAAATTACGAACCCAACTAAAACTCCGGGTAAAATTACGAACCCAACTAAAACTCCGGGTAAAATTACGAACCCAACTAAAAGTCCGGGTAAAAATACGAACCCAACTAAAAAGTCCGGGTAACTCAAGACTCCGGGTAAAATTACGAACCCAACTAAAACTCCGGGTAAAATTACGAACCCAACTAAAACTCCGGGTAAAATTACGAACCCAACTAAAAGTCCGGGATCAAAATACGAACCCAACTAAAAGGTCCGGGTAAAATTACGAACCCAACTAAAACTCCGGGTAAAATTATGAACCCAACTAAAAGTCCGGGTAAAAAATTCGAACCCAACTAAAAAGTTCGGGTAAAATTACGAACCCAACTAAAACTCCGGGTAAAATTACGAACCCAACTAAAAAGTCCGGGTAAAATTACGAACCCAACTAAAAAGTCCGGGTAAAATTACGAACCCAACTAAAAAGTCCGGGTAAAATTACGAACCCAACTAAAACTCCGGGTAAAATTACGAACTCAACTAAAACTCCGGGTAAAATTACGAACCCAACTAAAACTCCGGGTAAAATTACGAACCCAACTAAAAGTCCGGGTAAAAAATACGAACCCAACTAAAAAGTCCGGGTAAAATTACGAACCCAACTAAAACTCCGGGTAAAATTACGAACCCAACTAAAACTCCGGGTAAAATTACGAACCCAAGTAAAACTCCGGGTAAAATTACGAACCCAAGTAAAACTCCGGGTAAAATTACGAACCCAACTAAAACTCCGGGTAAAATTACGAACCCAACTAAAACTCCGGGTAAAATTACGAACCCAACTAAAAGTCCGGAAAAAAATACGAACCCAACTAAAAAGTCCGGATAAAATTACGAACCCAAGTAAAACTCCGGGTAAAATTACGAACCCAACTAAAACTCCGGGTAAAATTACGAACCCAACTAAAAAGTCCGGGTAAAATTACGAACCCAAATAAAAAGTCCGGGTAAAAATACTAACCCAACTAAAACTCCGGATAAAATTACGCACTCAACTAAAACTCCGGGTAAAATTACGCACCCAACTAAAACTCCGGGTAAAAATACGAACCCAACTAAAACTCCGGGTAAAATTACGAACCCAAGTAAAACTCCGGGTAAAATTACGAACCCAAGTAAAACTCCGGGTAAAATTACGAACCCAACTAAAACTCCGGGTAAAATTACGAACCCAACTAAAACTCCGGGTAAAATTACGAACCCAACTAAAAGTCCGGGTAAAAATACGAACCCAACTAAAAAGTCCGGGTAACTCAAGACTCCGGGTAAAATTACGAACCCAACTAAAACTCCGGGTAAAAATACGAACCCAACTAAAACTCCGGGTAAAAAATACGAACCCAACTAAAACTCCGGGTAAAAATACGAACCCAACTAAAACTCCAGGTAAAAATACGAACCCAACTAAAACTCCGGGTAAAAAATACGAACCCAACTAAAACTCCGGCTAAAAAATACGAACCCAACTAAAACTCCGGGCAAAAATACTAACCCAACTAAAAAGTCCGGGTAAAAAATACGAACCCAACTAAAACTCCGGGTAAAAATACGAACCCAACTAAAACTCCGGGTAAAAATACGAACCCAACTAAAACTCCGGGTAAAAAATACGAACCCAACTAAAAAGTCCGGTAAAAAATATGAAACCAACTAAAACTCCGGGTAAAATTACCAACACACCTAAAAAGTCCGGGTAAAATTACGAACCCAACTAAAACTCCGGGTAAAATTACGAACCCAACTAAAAAGTCCGGGTAAAATTACGACCCCAACTAAAAAGTCCGGGTAAAATTACGAACCCAACTAAAACTCCGGGTAAAATTACGAACTCAACTAAAACTCCGGGTAAAATTACGAACCCAACTAAAACTCCGGGTAAAATTACGAACCCAACTAAAAGTCCGGGTAAAAATACGAACCCAACTAAAAAGTCCGGGTAAAATTACGAACCCAACTAAAACTCCGGGTAAAATTACGAACCCAACTAAAACTCCGGGTAAAATTACGAACCCAAGGAAAACTCCGGGAAAAATTACGAACCCAAGTAAAACTCCGGGTAAAATTACGAACCCAACTAAAACTCCGGGTAAAATTACGAACCCAACTAAAACTCCGAGTAAAATTACGAACCCAACTAAAAGTCCGGGTAAAAATACGAACCCAACTAAAAATTCCGGGTAACTCAAGACTCCGGGTAAAATTACGAACCCAACTAAAACTCCGGGTAAAATTACGAACCCAACTAAAACTCCGGGTAAAATTACGAACCCAACTAAAAGTCCGGGTACAAAATACGAACCCAAATAAAAGGTCCGGGTAAAATTACGAACCCAACTAAAACTCCGGGTAAAATTATGAACCCAACTAAAAGTCCGGGTAAAAAATTCGAACCCAACTAAAAAGTCCGGGTAAAATTGCGAACCCAACTAAAACTCCGGGTAAAATTACGAACCCAACTAAAAAGTCCGGGTAACATTACGAACCCAACTAAAAAGTCCGGGTAAAATTACGAACCCAACTAAAAAGTCCGGGTAAAATTACGAACCCAACTAAAACTCCGGGTAAAATTACGAACTCAACTAAAACTCCGGGTAAAATTACGAACCCAACTAAAACTCCGGGTGAAATTACGAACCCAACTAAAAGTCCGGGTAAAAAATACGAACCCAACTAAAAAGTCCGGGTAAAATTACGAACCCAACTAAAACTCCGGGTAAAATTACGAACCCAACTAAAACTCCGGGTAAAATTACGAACCCAAGTAAAACTCCGGGTAAAATTACGAACCCAAGTAAAACTCCGGGTAAAATTACGAACCCAACTAAAACTCCGGGTAAAATTACGAACCCAACTAAAACTCCGGGTAAAATTACGAGCCCAACTAAAAGTCCGGGTAAAAAATACGAACCCAACTAAAAAGTCCGGATAAAATTACGAACCCAAGTAAAACTCCGGGTAAAATTACGAACCCAACTAAAACTCCGGGTAAAATTACGAACACAACTAAAAAGTCCGGGTAAAATTACGAACCCAAATAAAAAGTCCGGGTAAAATTACTAACCCAACTAAAACTCCGGGTAAAATTACGAACTCAACTAAAACTCCAGGTAAAATTACGAACCCAACTAAAAGTCCGGGTAAAAATACAAACCCAACTATTAACTCAAGACTCCGGGTAAAATTACGAACGCAACTAAAACTCCGGGTAAAATTACGAACCCAACTAAAACTCCGGGTAAAATTACGAACCCAACTAAAAGTCCGGGTAAAAAATACGAACCCAACTAAAAAGTCCGGGTAAAATTACGAACCCAACTAAAAAGTCCGGGTAAAATTACGAACCCAACTAAAACTCCGGGTAAAATTACGAACCCAAGTAAAACTCCGGGTAAAATTACGAACCCAACTAAAACTCCGGGTAAGATTACGAACCCAACTAAAACTCCGGGTAAAATTACGAACCCAACTAAAACTCCGGGTAAAATTACGAACCCAACTAAAAGTCCGGGTAAAAATACGAACCCAACTAAAAAGTCCGGGTAACTCAAGACTCCGGGTAAAATTACGAACCCAACTAAAACTCCGGGTAAAATTACGAACCCAACTAAAACTCCGGGTAAAATTACGAACCCAACTAAAAGTCCGGGATCAAAATACGAACCCAACTAAAAGGTCCGGGTAAAATTACGAACCCAACTAAAACTCCGGGTAAAATTATGAACCCAACTAAAAGTCCGGGTAAAAAATTCGAACCCAACTAAAAAGTTCGGGTAAAATTACGAACCCAACTAAAACTCCGGGTAAAATTACGAACCCAACTAAAAAGTCCGGGTAAAATTACGAACCCAACTAAAAAGTCCGGGTAAAATTACGAACCCAACTAAAAAGTCCGGGTAAAATTACGAACCCAACTAAAACTCCGGGTAAAATTACGAACTCAACTAAAACTCCGGGTAACATTACGAACCCAACTAAAACTCCGGGTAAAATTACGAACCCAACTAAAAGTCCGGGTAAAAAATACGAACCCAACTAAAAAGTCCGGGTAAAATTACGAACCCAACTAAAACTCCGGGTAAAATTACGAACCCAAGTAAAACTCCGGGTAAAATTACGAACCCAAGTAAAACTCCGGGTAAAATTACGAACCCAACTAAAACTCCGGGTAAACTTACGAACCCAACTAAAACTCCGGGTAAAATTACGAACCCAACTAAAAGTCCGGAAAAAAATACGAACCCAACTAAAAAGTCCGGATAAAATTACGAACCCAAGTAAAACTCCGGGTAAAATTACGAACCCAACTAAAACTCCGGGTAAAATTACGAACCCAACTAAAAAGTCCGGGTAAAATTACGAACCCAAATAAAAAGTCCGGGTAAAAATACTAACCCAACTAAAACTCCGGATAAAATTACGCACTCAACTAAAACTCCGGGTAAAATTACGCACCCAACTAAAACTCCGGGTAAAAATACGAACCCAACTAAAACTCCGGGTAAAAATACGAACCCAACTAAAACTCCGGGTAAAAAATATGAACCCAACTAAAACTCCGGGTAAAATTACCAACACAACTAAAACTCCGGGTAAAAATACGAACCCAACTAAAACTCCGGGTAAAAAATACGAACCCAACTAAAACTCCGGCTAAAAAATACGAACCCAACTAAAGCTCCGGGCAAAAATACTAACCCAACTAAAAAGTCCGGGTAAAAAATACGAACCCAACTAAAACTCCGGGTAAAAATACGAACCCAACTAAAACTCCGGGTAAAAATACGAACCCAACTAAAACTCCGGGTAAAAAATACGAACCCAACTAAAACTCCGGGTAAAAAATACGAACCCAACTAAAAAGTCCGGTAAAAAATATGAACCCAACTATAACTCCGGGTAAAATTACCAACACAACTAAAAAGTCCGGGTAAAATTACGAACCCAACTAAAACTCCGGGTAAAATTACGAACCCAACTAAAACTCCGGGTAAAAAATACGAACCCAACTAAAAAGTCCGGGTAAAATTGCGAACCCAACTAAAAAGTCCTGGTAAAATTACGAACCCAATTAAAACTCCGGGTAAAATTACGAACTCAACTAAAACTCCGGGTAAAATTACGAACCCAACTAAAACTCCGGGTAAAATTACGAACCCAACTAAAAGTCCGGGTAAAAAATACGAACCCAACTAAAAAGTCCGGGTAAAATTACGAACCCAACTAAAACTCCGGGTAAAATTACGAACCCAACTAAAACTCCGGGTAAAATTACGAACCCAACTAAAACTCCGGGTAAAATTACGAACCCAACTAAAACTCCGGGTAAAATTACGAACCCAACTAAAAGTCCGGGTGAAAATACGAACCCAACTAAAAAGTCCGGGTAACTCAAGACTCCGGGTAAAATTACGAACCCAACTAAAACTCCGGGTAAAATTACGAACCCAATTAAAACTCCGGGTAAAATTACGAACCCAACTAAAAGTCCGGGTACAAAATACGAACCCAACTAAAAGGTCCGGGTAAAATTACGAACCCAACTAAAACTCCGGGTAAATTATGAACCCAACTAAAAGTCCGGGTAAAAAATTCGAACCCAACTAAAAAGTCCGGGTAAAATTACAAACCCAACTAAAACTCCGGGTAAAATTACGAACCCAACTAAAAAGTCCGGGTAAAATTACGAACCCAACTAAAAAGTCCGGGTAAAATTACGAACCCAACTAAAAAGTCCGGGTAAAATTACGAACCCTACTAAAACTCCGGGTAAAATTACGAACTCAACTAAAACTCCGGGTAAAATTACGAACCCAACTAAAACTCCGGGTAAAATTACGAACCCAACTAAAAGTCCGGGTAAAAAATACGAACCCAACTAAAAAGTCCGGGTAAAATTATGAACCCAACTAAAGCTCCGGGTAAAATTACGAACCCAACTAAAACTCCGGGTAAAATTACGAACCCAAGTAAAACTCCGGGTAAAATTACGAACCCAAGTAAAACTCCGGGTAAAATTACGAACCCAACTAAAACTCCGGGTAAAATTACGAACCCAACTAAAACTCCGGGTAAAATTACGAACCCAACTAAAAGTCCGGGTAAAAAATACGAACCCAACTAAAAAGTCCGGGTAAAATTACGAACCCAAGTAAAACTCCGGGTAAAATTACGAACCCAACTAAAACTCCGGGTAAAATTACGAACCCATCTAAAAAGTCCGGGTAAAATTACGAACCCAAATAAAAAGTCCGGGTAAAATTACTAACCCAACTAAAACTCCGGGTAAAATTACGAACTCAACTAAAACTCCGGGTAAAATTACGAACCCAACTAAAACTCCGGGTAAAAAATACGAACCAAACAAAATAGTCCGGGTAACATTTAGAACCCAACTAAAACTCCGGGTAAAAAAATACGAACCCAACTAAAACTCCGGGCAAAAATACTAACCCAACTGAAAAGTCCGGGTAAAAAATACGAACCCAACTAAAACTCCGGGTAAAAATACGAACCCAACTAAAACTCCGGGTAAAAATACGAACCCAACTAAAACTCCGGGTAAAAAATACGAACCCAACTAAAACTCCGGGTAAAAATACGAACCCAACTAAAACTCCGGGTAAAAATACGAACCTAACTAAAACTCCGGGTAAAAAATACGAACCCAACTAAAACTCCGGCTACAAAATACGAACCCAACTAAAACTCCGGGCAAAAATACTAACCCAACTAAAAAGTCCGGATAAAAAATACGAACCCAACTAAAACTCCGGGTAAAAATACGAACCCAACTAAAACTCCGGGTAAAAATACGAACCCAACTAAAACTCCGCGTAAAAAATCGGACCCAACTAAAACTCCGGGTAAAAAATACGAACCCAACTAAAAGTCCGGTAAAAAATATGAACCCAACTAAAACTCCGGGTAAAATTACCAACACAACTAAAACTCCGGGTAAAAATACGAACCCAACTAAAACTCCGGGTAAAAAATACGAACCCAACTAAAACTCCGGGTAAAATTACGAACCCAACTAAAAGTCCGGGTAAAAAATACGAACCCAACTAAAAAGTCCGGGTAAAATTACGAACCCAACTAAAACTCCGGGTAAAATTACGAACCCAACTAAAACTCCGGGTAAAAAATACGAACCCAAATAAAAAGTCCGGGTAAAATTACGAACCCAACTAAAAAGTCCGGGTAAAATTACGAACCCAACTAAAACTCCGGGTAAAATTACGAACCCAACTAAAACTCCGGGTGAAATTACGAACCCAACTAAAAGTCCGGGTAAAAAATACGAACCCAACTAAAAAGTCCGGGTAAAATTACGAACCCAACTAAAACTCCGGGTAAAATTACGAACCCAACTAAAACTCCGGGTGAAAAATACGAACCCAACTAAAAAGTCCGGGTAAAATTACGAACCCAACTAAAAAGTCCGGGTAAAATTACGATCCCAACTAAAACTCCGGGTAAAATTACGAACTCAACTAAAACTCCGGGTAAAATTACGAACCCAACTAAAACTCCGGGTAAAATTACGAACCCAACTAAAAGTCCGGGTAAAAAATACGAACCCAACTAAAAAGTCCGGGTAAAATTACGAACCCAACTAAAACTCCGGGTAAAATTACGAACCCAACTAAAACTCCGGGTAAAATTACGAACCCAAGTAAAACTCCGGGTAAAATTACGAAACCAAGTAAAACTCCGGGTAAAATTACGAACCCAACTAAAACTCCGGGTAAAATTACGAACCCAACTAAAACTCCGGGTAAAATTACGAACCCAACTAAAAGTCCGGGTAAAAATACGAACCCAACTAAAAAGTCCGGGTAACTCAAGACTCCGGGTAAAATTACGAACCCAACTAAAACTCCGGGTAAAAATACGAACCCAACTAAAACTCCGGGTAAAAAATACGAACCCAACTAAAACTCCGGGTAAAAATACGAACCCAACTAAAACTCCGGGTAAAAATACGAACCCAACTAAAACTCCGGGTAAAAAATACGAACCCAACTAAAACTCCGGGCAAAAATACTAACCCAACTAAAAAGTCCGGGTAAAAAATACGAACCCAACTAAAACTCCGGGTAAAAATACGAACCCAACTAAAACTCCGGGTAAAAATACGAACCCAACTAAAACTCCGGGTAAAAAATACGAACCCAACTAAAACTCCGGGTAAAAAATACGAACCCAACTAAAAAGTCCGGTAAAAAATATGAACCCAACTAAAACTCCGGGTAAAATTACCAACACAACTAAAAAGTCCGGGTAAAATTACGAACCCAACTAAAACTCCGGGTAAAATTACGAACCCAACTAAAACTCCGGGTAAAAAATACGAACCCAACTAAAAAGTCCGGGTAAAATTGCGAACCCAACTAAAAAGTCCTGGTAAAATTACGAACCCAATTAAAACTCCGGGTAAAATTACGAACTCAACTAAAACTCCGGGTAAAATTACGAACCCAACTAAAACTCCGGGTAAAATTACGAACCCAACTAAAAGTCCGGGTAAAAAATACGAACCCAACTAAAAAGTCCGGGTAAAATTACGAACCCAACTAAAACTCCGGGTAAAATTACGAACCCAACTAAAACTCAGGGTAAAATTACGAACCCAACTAAAACTCCGGGTAAAATTACGAACCCAACTAAAACTCCGGGTAAAATTACGAACCCAACTAAAAGTCCGGGTGAAAATACGAACCCAACTAAAAAGTCCGGGTAACTCAAGACTCCGGGTAAAATTACGAACCCAACTAAAACTCCGGGTAAAATTACGAACCCAATTAAAACTCCGGGTAAAATTACGAACCCAACTAAAAGTCCGGGTACAAAATACGAACCCAACTAAAAGGTCCGGGTAAAATTACGAACCCAACTAAAACTCCGGGTAAATTATGAACCCAACTAAAAGTCCGGGTAAAAAATTCGAACCCAACTAAAAAGTCCGGGTAAAATTACAAACCCAACTAAAACTCCGGGTAAAATTACGAACCCAACTAAAAAGTCCGGGTAAAATTACGAACCCAACTAAAAAGTCCGGGTAAAATTACGAACCCAACTAAAAAGTCCGGGTAAAATTACGAACCCTACTAAAACTCCGGGTAAAATTACGAACTCAACTAAAACTCCGGGTAAAATTACGAACCCAACTAAAACTCCGGGTAAAATTACGAACCCAACTAAAAGTCCGGGTAAAAAATACGAACCCAACTAAAAAGTCCGGGTAAAATTATGAACCCAACTAAAGCTCCGGGTAAAATTACGAACCCAACTAAAAGTCCGGGTAAAAAATACGAACCCAACTAAAAAGTCCGGGTAAAATTACGAACCCAAGTAAAACTCCGGGTAAAATTACGAACCCAATTAAAACTCCGGGTAAAATTACGAACCCATCTAAAAAGTCCGGGTAAAATTACGAACCCAAATAAAAAGTCCGGGTAAAATTACTAACCCAACTAAAACTCCGGGTAAAATTACGAACTCAACTAAAACTCCGGGTAAAATTACGAACCCAACTAAAACTCCGGGTAAAAAATACGAACCAAACAAAATAGTCCGGGTAACATTTAGAACCCAACTAAAACTCCGGGTAAAAAAATACGAACCCAACTAAAACTCCGGGCAAAAATACTAACCCAACTGAAAAGTCCGGGTAAAAAATACGAACCCAACTAAAACTCCGGGTAAAAATACGAACCCAACTAAAACTCCGGGTAAAAATACGAACCCAACTAAAACTCCGGGTAAAAAATACGAACCCAACTAAAACTCCGGGTAAAAATACGAACCCAACTAAAACTCCGGGTAAAAATACGAACCTAACTAAAACTCCGGGTAAAAAATACGAACCCAACTAAAACTCCGGCTACAAAATACGAACCCAACTAAAACTCCGGGCAAAAATACTAACCCAACTAAAAAGTCCGGAAAAAAATACGAACCCAACTAAAACTCCGGGTAAAAATACGAACCCAACTAAAACTCCGGGTAAAAATACGAACCCAACTAAAACTCCGCGTAAAAAATCGGACCCAACTAAAACTCCGGGTAAAAAATACGAACCCAACTAAAAAGTCCGGTAAAAAATATGAACCCAACTAAAACTCCGGGTAAAATTACCAACACAACTAAAACTCCGGGTAAAAATACGAACCCAACTAAAACTCCGGGTAAAAAATACGAACCCAACTAAAACTCCGGGTAAAAAATACGAACCCAACTAAAACTCCGGGTAAAATTACGAACCCAACTAAAAGTCCGGGTAAAAAATACGAACCCAACTAAAAAGTCCGGGTAAAATTACGAACCCAACTAAAACTCCGGGTAAAATTACGAACCCAACTAAAACTCCGGGTAAAAAATACGAACCCAACTAAAAAGTCCGGGTAAAATTACGAACCCAACTAAAAAGTCCGGGTAAAATTACGAACCCAACTAAAACTCCGGGTAAAATTACGAACCCAACTAAAACTCCGGGTAAAATTACGAACCCAACTAAAAGTCCGGGTAAAAAATACGAACCCAACTAAAAAGTCCGGGTAAAATTACGAACCCAACTAAAACTCCGGGTAAAATTACGAACCCAACTAAAACTCCGGGTGAAAAATACGAACCCAACTAAAAAGTCCGGGTAAAATTACGAACCCAACTAAAAAGTTCGGGTAAAATTACGATCCCAACTAAAACTCCGGGTAAAATTGCGAACTCAACTAAAACTCCGGGTAAAATTACGAACCCAACTAAAACTCCGGGTAAAATTACGAACCCAACTAAAAGTCCGGGTAAAAAATACGAACCCAACTAAAAAGTCCGGGTAAAATTACGAACCCAACTAAAACTCCGGGTAAAATTACGAACCCAACTAAAACTCCGGGTAAAATTACGAACCCAAGTAAAACTCCGGGTAAAATTACGAAACCAAGTAAAACTCCGGGTAAAATTACGAACCCAACTAAAACTCCGGGTAAAATTACGAACCCAACTAAAACTCCGGGTAAAATTACGAACCCAACTAAAAGTCCGGGTAAAAATACGAACCCAACTAAAAAGTCCGGGTAACTCAAGACTCCGGGTAAAATTACGAACCCAACTAAAACTCCGGGTAAAAATACGAACCCAACTAAAACTCCGGGTAAAAAATACGAACCCAACTAAAACTCCGGGTAAAAATACGAACCCAACTAAAACTCCGGGTAAAAATACGAACCCAACTAAAACTCCGGGTAAAAAATACGAACCCAACTAAAACTCCGGCTAAAAAATACGAACCCAACTAAAACTCCGGGCAAAAATACTAACCCAACTAAAAAGACCGGGTAAAAAATACGAACCCAACTAAAACTCCGGGTAAAAATACGAACCCAACTAAAACTCCGGGTAAAAATACGAACCCAACTAAAACTCCGGTTAAAAAATACGAACCCAGCTAAAACTCCGGGTAAAAAATACGAACCCAACTAAAAAGTCCGGTAAAAAATATGAACCCAACTAAAACTCCGGGTAAAATTACCAACACAACTAAAAAGTCCGGGTAAAATTACGAACCCAACTAAAACTCCGGGTAAAAAATACGAACCCAACTAAAACTCCGGGTAAAAAATACGAACCCAACTAAAACTCCGGGCAAAAATACTAACCCAACTAAAAAGTCCGGGTAAAAAATACGAACCCAACTAAAACTCCGGGTAAAAATACGAACCCAACTAAAACTCCGGGTAAAAATACGAACCCAACTAAAACTCCGGGTAAAAAATACGAACCCAGCTAAAACTCCGGGTAAAAAATACGAACCCAACTAAAAAGTCCGGTAAAAATATGAACCCAACTAAAACTCCGGGTAAAATTACCAACACAACTAAAACTCCGGGTAAAAAATACGAACCCAACTAAAACTCCGGGTAAAATTACGAACCCAACTAAAAGTCCGGGTAAAAAATACGAACCCAACTAAAAAGTCCGGGTAAAATTACGAACCCAACTAAAACTCCGGGTAAAATTACGAACCCAACTAAAACTCCGGGTAAAAATACGAACCCAACTAAAACTCCGGGTAAAAATACGAACCCAACTAAAACTCCGGGTAAAAAATACGAACCCAACTAAAACTCCGGCTAAAAAATACGAAGCCAACTAAAACTCCGGGTAAAATTACGAACCCAACTAAAACTCCGGGTAAAATTACGAACCCAACTAAAACTCCGGGTAAAATTACGAACCCAACTAAAAGTCCGGGTAAAATTACGAACCCAAATAAAAAGTCCGGGTAAAAATACTAATCCAACTAAAACTCCGGATAAAATTACGAACTCAACTAAAACTCCGGGTAAAATTACGAACCCAACTAAAACTCCGGGTAAAAATACGAACCCAACTAAAACTCCGGGGAAAAATACGAACCCAACTAAAACTCCGGGTAAAAAATATGAACCCAACTAAAACTCCGGGTAAAATTACCAACACAACTAAAACTCCGGGTAAAAATACGAACCCAATTAAAACTCCGGGTAAAATTACGAACTCAACTAAAACTCCGGGTAAAATTACGAACCCAACTAAAACTCCGGGTAAAAATACGAACCCAACTAAAACTCCGGGTAAAAATACGAACCCAACTAAAACTCCGGGTAAAAAATACGAACCCAACTAAAACTCCGGCTAAAAAATACGAACCCAACTAAAACTCCGGGCAAAAATACTAACCCAACTAAAAAGTCCGGGTAAAAAATACGAACCCAACTAAAACTCCGGGTAAAAATACGAACCCAACTAAAACTCCGGGTAAAAATACGAACCCAACTAAAACTCCGGGTAAAAAATACGAACCCAACTAAAACTCCGGGTAAAAAATACGAACCCAACTAAAAAGTCCGGTAAAAAATATGAACCCAACTAAAACTCCGGGTAAAATTACCAACACAACTAAAAAGTCCGGGTAAAATTACGAACCCAACTAAAACTCCGGGTAAAATTACGAACCCAACTAAAACTCCGGGTAAAAAATACGAACCCAACTAAAAAGTCCGGGTAAAATTGCGAACCCAACTAAAAAGTCCGGGAAAAATTACGAACCCAACTAAAACTCCGGGTAAAATTACAAACTCAACTAAAACTCCGGGTAAAATTACGAACCCAACTAAAACTCCGGGTAAAATTACGAACCCAACTAAAAGTCCGGGTAAAAAATACGAACCCAACTAAAAAGTCCGGGTAAAATTACGAACCCAACTAAAACTCCGGGTAAAATTACGAACCCAACTAAAACTCCGGGTAAAATTACGAACCCAAGTAAAACTCCGGGTAAAATTACGAACCCAAGTAAAACTCCGGGTAAAATTACGAACCCAACTAAAACTCCGGGTAAAATTACGAACCCAACTAAAACTCCGGGTAAAATTACGAACCCAACTAAAAGTCCGGGTAAAAATACGAACCCAACTAAAAAGTCCGGGTAACTCAAGACTCCGGGTAAAATTACGAACCCAACTAAAACTCCGGGTAAAATTACGAACCCAACTAAAACTCCGGGTAAAATTACGAACCCAACTAAAAGTCCGGGTACAAAATACGAACCCAACTAAAAGGTCCGGGTAAAATTACGAACCCAACTAAAACTCCGGGTAAAATTATGAATCCAACTAAAAGTCCGGGTAAAAAATTCGAACCCAACTAAAAAGTCCGGGTAAAATTACGAACCCAACTAAAACTCCGGGTAAAATTACGAACCCAACTAAAAAGTCCGGGTAAAATTACGAACCCAACTAAAAAGTCCGGGTAAAATTACGAACCCAACTAAAAATTCCGGGTAAAATTACGAACCCAACTAAAACTCCGGGTAAAATTACGAACTCAACTAAAACTCCGGGTAAAATTACGAACTCAACTAAAACTCCGGGTAAAATTACGAACCCAACTAAAAGTCCGGGTAAAAAATACGAACCCAACTAAAAAGTCCGGGTAAAATTATGAACCCAACTAAAGCTCCGGGTAAAATTACGAACCCAACTAAAACTCCGGGTAAAATTACGAACCCAAGTAAAACTCCGGGTAAAATTACGAACCCAAGTAAAACTCCGGGTAAAATTACGAACCCAACTAAAACTCCGGGTAAAATTACGAACCCAACTAAAACTCCGGGTAAAATTACGAACCCAACTAAAAGTCCGGGTAAAAAATACGAACCCAACTAAAAAGTCCGGGTAAAATTACGAACCCAAGTAAAACTCCGGGTAAAATTACGAACCCAACTAAAACTCCGGGTAAAATTACGAACCCATCTAAAAAGTCCGGGTAAAATTACGAACCCAAATAAAAAGTCCGGGTAAAATTACTAACCCAACTAAAACTCCGGGTAAAATTACGAACTCAAGTAAAACTCCGGGTAAAATTACGAACCCAACTAAAACTCCGGGTAAAAAATACGAACCAAACAAAAAAGTCCGGGTAACATTTAGAACCCAACTAAAACTCCGGGTAAAAAAATACGAACCCAACTAAAACTCCGGGCAAAAATACTAACCCAACTGAAAAGTCCGGGTAAAAAATACGAACCCAACTAAAACTCCGGGTAAAAATACGAACCCAACTAAAACTCCGGGTAAAAATACGAACCCAACTAAAACTCCGGGTAAAAAATACGAACCCAACTAAAACTCCGGGTAAAAATACGAACCCAACTAAAACTCCGGGTAAAAATACGAACCCAACTAAAATTCCGGGTAAAAAATACGAACCCAACTAAAACTCCGGCTAAAAAATACGAACCCAACTAAAACTCCGGGCAAAAATACTAACCCAACTAAAAAGTCCGGGTAAAAAATACGAACCCAACTAAAACTCCGGGTAAAAATACGAACCCAACTAAAACTCCGGGTAAAAATACGAACCCAACTAAAACTCCGCGTAAAAAATCGAACCGAACTAAAACTCCGGGTAAAAAAATACGAACCCAACTACAAAGTCCGGTAAAAAATATGAACCCAACTAAAACTCCGGGTAAAATTACCAACACAACTAAAACTCCGGGTAAAAGTACGAACCCAACTAAAACTCCGGGTAAAAAATACGAACCCAACTAAAACTCCGGGTAAAAAATACGAACCCAACTAAAACTCCGGGTAAAATTACGAACCCAACTAAAAGTCCGGGTAAAAAATACGAACCCAACTAAAAAGTCCGGGTAAAATTACGAACCCAACTAAAACTCCGGGTAAAATTACGAACCCAACTAAAACTCCGGGTAAAGAGTACGAACCCAACTAAAAAGTCCGGGTAAAATTACGAACCCAACTAAAAAGTCCGGGTAAAATTACGAACCCAACTAAAACTCCGGGTAAAATTACGAACCCAACTAAAAGTCCGGGTAAAAAATACGAACCCAACTAAAAAGTCCGGGTAAAATTACGAGCCCAACTAAAACTCCGGGTAAAATTACGAACCCAACTAAAACTCCGGGTAAAAAATACGAACCCAACTAAAAAGTACGGGTAAAATTACGAACCCAACTAAAAAGTCCGGGTAAAATTACGAACCCAACTAAAACTCCGGGTAAAATTAGGAACCCAACTAAAACTCCCGGTAAAATTACGAACCCAACTAAAACTCCGGGTAAAATTACGAACCCAACTAAAAGTCCGGGTAAAAAATACGAACCCAACTAAAAAGTCCGGGTAAAATTATGAACCCAACTAAAGCTCCGGGTAAAATTACGAACCCAACTAAAACTCCGGGTAAAATTACGAACCCAAGTAAAAGTCCGGGTAAAATTACGAACCCAAGTAAAACTCCGGGTAAAATTACGAACCCAACTAAAACTCCGGGTAAAATTACGAACCCAACTAAAACTCCGGGTAAAATTACGAACCCAACTAAAAGTTCGGGTAAAAAATACGAACCCAACTAAAAAGTCCGGGTAAAATTACGAACCCAAGTAAAACTCCGGGTAAAATTACGAACCCAACTAAAAAGTCCGGGTAAAATTACGAACCCAAATAAAAAGTCCGGGTAAAATTACTAACCCAACTAAAACTCCGGGTAAAATTACGAACTCAACTAAAACTCCGGGTAAAATTACGAACCCAACTAAAACTCCGGGTAAAAAATACGAACCAAACAAAAAAGTCCGGGTAACATTTAGAACCCAACTAAAACTCCGGGTAAAAAAATACGAACCCAACTAAAACTCCGGGCAAAAATACTAACCCAACTGAAAAGTCCGGGTAAAAAATACGAACCCAACTAAAACTCCGGGTAAAAATACAAACCCAACTAAAACTCCGGGTAAAAATACGAACCCAACTAAAACTCCGGGTAAAAAATACGAACCCAACTAAAACTCCGGGTAAAAATACGAACCCAACTAAAACTCCGGGTAAAAATACGAACCCAACTAAAACTCCGGGTAAAAAATACGAACCCAACTAAAACTCCGGCTAAAAAATACGAACCCAACTAAAACTCCGGGCAAAAATACTAACCCAACTAAAAAGTCCGGGTAAAAAATACGAACCCAACTAAAACTCCGGGTAAAAATACGAACCCAACTAAAACTCCGGGTAAAAATACGAACCCAACTAAAACTCCGGGTAAAATTACGAACCCAACTAAAAGTCCGGGTAAAAAATACGAACCCAACTAAAAAGTCCGGGTAAAATTACGAACCCAACTAAAACTCCGGGTAAAATTACGAACCCAACTAAAACTCCGGGTAAAAAATACGAACCCAACTAAAAAGTACGGGTAAAATTACGAACCCAACTAAAAAGTCCGGGTAAAATTACGAACCCAACTAAAACTCCGGGTAAAATTACGAACCCAACTAAAACTCCCGGTAAAATTACGAACCCAACTAAAACTCCGGGTAAAATTACGAACCCAACTAAAAGTCCGGGTAAAAAATACGAACCCAACTAAAAAGTCCGGGTAAAATTATGAACCCAACTAAAGCTCCGGGTAAAATTACGAACCCAACTAAAACTCCGGGTAAAATTACGAACCCAAGTAAAACTCCGGGTAAAATTACGAACCCAAGTAAAACTCCGGGTAAAATTACGAACCCAACTAAAACTCCGGGTAAAATTACGAACCCAACTAAAACTCCGGGTAAAATTACGAACCCAACTAAAAGTCCGGGTAAAAAATACGAACCCAACTAAAAAGTCCGGGTAAAATTACGAACCCAAGTAAAACTCCGGGTAAAATTACGAACCCAACTAAAAAGTCCGGGTAAAATTACGAACCCAAATAAAAAGTCCGGGTAAAATTACTAACCCAACTAAAACTCCGGGTAAAATTACGAACTCAACTAAAACTCCGGGTAAAATTACGAACCCAACTAAAACTCCGGGTAAAAAATACGAACCAAACAAAAAAGTCCGGGTAACATTTAGAACCCAACTAAAACTCCGGGTAAAAAAATACGAACCCAACTAAAACTCCGGGCAAAAATACTAACCCAACTGAAAAGTCCGGGTAAAAAATACGAACCCAACTAAAACTCCGGGTAAAAATACGAACCCAACTAAAACTCCGGGTAAAAATACGAACCCAACTAAAACTCCGGGTAAAAAATACGAACCCAACTAAAACTCCGGGTAAAAATACGAACCCAACTAAAACTCCGGGTAAAAATACGAACCCAACTAAAACTCCGGGTAAAAAATACGAACCCAACTAAAACTCCGGCTAAAAAATACGAACCCAACTAAAACTCCGGGCAAAAATACTAACCCAACTAAAAAGTCCGGGTAAAAAATACGAACCCAACTAAAACTCCGGGTAAAAATACGAACCCAACTAAAACTCCGGGTAAAAATACGAACCCAACTAAAACTCCGCGTGAAAAATCGAACCCAACTAAAACTCCGGGTAAAAAATACGAACCCAACTAAAAAGTCCGGTAAAAAATATGAACCCAACTAAAACTCCGGGTAAAATTACCAACACAACTAAAACTCCGGGTAAAAATACGAACCCAACTAAAACTCCGGGTAAAAAATACGAACCCAACTAAAACTCCGGGTAAAAAATACGAACCCAACTAAAACTCCGGGTAAAATTACGAACCCAACTAAAAGTCCGGGTAAAAAATACGAACCCAACTAAAAAGTCCGGGTAAAATTACGAACCCAACTAAAACTCCGGGTAAAATTACGAACCCAACTAAAACTCCGGGTAAAGAATACGAACCCAACTAAAAAGTCCGGGTAAAATTACGAACCCAACTAAAAAGTCCGGGTAAAATTACGAACCCAACTAAAACTCCGGGTAAAATTACGAACCCAACTAAAAGTCCGGGTAAAAAATACGAACCCAACTAAAAAGTCCGGGTAAAATTACGAACCCAACTAAAACTCCGGGTAAAAAATACGAACCCAACTAAAAAGTCCGGGTAAAATTACGAACCCAACTAAAAAGTCCGGGTAAAATTACGATCCCAACTAAAACTCCGGGTAAAATTACGAACTCAACTAAAACTCCGGGTAAAATTACGAACCCAACTAAAACTCCGGGTAAAATTACGAACCCAACTAAAAGTCCGGGTAAAAAATACGAACCCAACTAAAAAGTCCGGGTAAAATTACGAACCCAACTAAAACTCCGGGTAAAATTACGAACCCAACTAAAACTCCGGGTAAAATTACGAACCCAAGTAAAACTCCGGGTAAAATTACGAACCCAAGTAAAACTCCTGGTAAAATTACGAACCCAACTAAAACTCCGGGTAAAATTACGAACCCAACTAAAACTCCGGGTAAAAATACGAACCCAACTAAAACTCCGGGTAAAAAATACGAACCCAACTAAAACTCCGGGTAAAAATACAAACCCAACTAAAACTCCGGGTAAAAATACGAACCCAACTAAAACTCCGGGTAAAAAATACGAACCCAACTAAAACTCCGGCTAAAAAATACAAACCCAACTAAAACTCCGGGCAAAAATACTATGCCCAACTAAAAAGTCCGGGTAAAAAATACGAACCCAACTAAAACTCCGGGTAAAAATACGAACCCAACTAAAACTCCGGGTAAAAATACGAACCCAACTAAAACTCCGGGTAAAAAATACGAACCCAACTAAAACTCCGGGTAAAAAATACGAACCCAACTAAAAAGTCCGGTAAAAAATATGAACCCAACTAAAACTCCGGGTAAAATTACCAACACAACTAAAAAGTCCGGGTAAAATTACGAACCCAACTAAAACTCCGGGTAAAAAATACGAACCCAACTAAAACTCCGGGTAAAAAATACGAACCCAACTAAAACTCCGGGTAAAATTACGAACCCAACTAAAAGTCCGGGTAAAAAATACGAACCCAACTAAAAAGTCCGGGTAAAAATTACGAACCCAACTAAAACTCCGGATAAAATTACGAACCCAACTAAAACTCCGGGTAAAATTACGAACCCAACTAAAACTTCGGGTAAAAATACGAACCCAACTAAAACTCCGGGTAAAAATACGAACCCAACTAAAACTCCGGGTAAAAAAATACGAACCCAACTAAAACTCCGGCTAAAAAATACGAACCCAACTAAAACTCCGGGTAAAATTACGAACCCAACTAAAACTCCGGGGAAAATTACGAACCCAACTAAAACTCCGGGTAAAATTACGAACCCAACTAAAAGTCCGGAAAAAAAAATACGAACCCAACTAAAAAATCCGGATAAAATTACGAACCCAAGTAAAACTCCGGGTAAAATTACGAACCCAACTAAAACTCCGGGTAAAATTACGAACCCAACTAAAAAGTCCGGGTAAAATTACGAACCCAAATAAAAAGTCCGGGTAAAAATACTAACCCAACTAAAACTCCGGATAAAATTACGAACTCAACTAAAACTCCGGGTAAAATTACGAACCCAACTAAAACTCCGGGTAAAAATACGAACCCAACTATAACTCCGGGTAAAAATACGAACCCAACTAAAACTCCGGGTAAAAAATATGAACCCAACTAAAACTCCGGGTAAAATTACCAACACAACTAAAACTCCGGGTAAAAATACGAACCCAACTAAAACTCCGGGTAAAATTACGAACTCAACTAAAACTCCGGGTAAAATTACGAACCCAACTAAAACTCCGGGTAAAAATACGAACCCAACTAAAACTCCGGGTAAAAATACGAACCCAACTAAAACTCCGGGTAAAAAATACGAACCCAACTAAAACTCCGGCTAAAAAATACGAACCCAACTAAAACTCCGGGCAAAAATACTAACCCAACTAAAAAGTCCGGGTAAAAAATACGAACCCAACTAAAACTCCGGGTAAAAATACGAACCCAACTAAAACTCCGGGTAAAAATACGAACCCAACTAAAACTCCGGGTAAAAAATACGAACCCAACTAAAACTCCGGGTAAAAAATACGAACCCAACTAAAAAGTCCGGTAAAAAATATGAACCCAACTAAAACTCCGGGTAAAATTACCAACACAACTAAAAAGTCCGGGTAAAATTACGAACCCAACTAAAACTCCGGGTAAAATTACGAACCCAACTAAAACTCCGGGTAAAAAATACGAACCCAACTAAAAAGTCCGGGTAAAATTGCGAACCCAACTAAAAAGTCCGGGTAAAATTACGAACCCAACTAAAACTCCGGGTAAAATTACGAACTCAACTAAAACTCCGGGTAAAATTACGAACCCAACTAAAACTCCGGGTAAAATTACGAACCCAACTAAAAGTCCGGGTAAAAAATACGAACCCAACTAAAAAGTCCGGATAAAATTACGAACCCAACTAAAACTCCGGGTAAAATTACGAACCCAACTAAAACTCCGGGTAAAATTACGAACCCAAGTAAAACTCCGGGTAAAATTACGAACCCAAGTAAAACTCCGGGTAAAATTACGAACCCAACTAAAACTCCGGGTAAAATTACGAACCCAACTAAAACTCCGGGTAAAATTACGAACCCAACTAAAGTCCGGGTAAAAATACGAACCCAACTAAAACTCCGGGTAAAAAATACGAACCCAACTAAAACTCCGGGTAAAAATACAAACCCAACTAAAACTCCGGGTAAAAATACGAACCCAACTAAAACTCCGGGTAAAAAATACGAACCCAACTAAAACTCCGGCTAAAAAATACAAACCCAACTAAAACTCCGGGCAAAAATACTATGCCCAACTAAAAAGTCCGGGTAAAAAATACGAACCCAACTAAAACTCCGGGTAAAAATACGAACCCAACTAAAACTCCGGGTAAAAATACGAACCCAACTAAAACTCCGGGTAAAAAATACGAACCCAACTAAAACTCCGGGTAAAAAATACGAACCCAACTAAAAAGTCCGGTAAAAAATATGAACCCAACTAAAACTCCGGGTAAAATTACCAACACAACTAAAAAGTCCGGGTAAAATTACGAACCCAACTAAAACTCCGGGTAAAAAATACGAACCCAACTAAAACTCCGGGTAAAAAATACGAACCCAACTAAAACTCCGGGTAAAATTACGAACCCAACTAAAAGTCCGGGTAAAAAATACGAACCCAACTAAAAAGTCCGGGTAAAATTACGAACCCAACTAAAACTCCGGATAAAATTACGAACCCAACTAAAACTCCGGGTAAAATTACGAACCCAACTAAAACTTCGGGTAAAAATACGAACCCAACTAAAACTCCGGGTAAAAATACGAACCCAACTAAAACTCCGGGTAAAAAATACGAACCCAACTAAAACTCCGGCTAAAAAATACGAACCCAACTAAAACTCCGGGTAAAATTACGAACCCAACTAAAACTCCGGGGAAAATTACGAACCCAACTAAAACTCCGGGTAAAATTACGAACCCAACTAAAAGTCCGGAAAAAAAAATACGAACCCAACTAAAAAATCCGGATAAAATTACGAACCCAAGTAAAACTCCGGGTAAAATTACGAACCCAACTAAAACTCCGGGTAAAATTACGAACCCAACTAAAAAGTCCGGGTAAAATTACGAACCCAAATAAAAAGTCCGGGTAAAAATACTAACCCAACTAAAACTCCGGATAAAATTACGAACTCAACTAAAACTCCGGGTAAAATTACGAACCCAACTAAAACTCCGGGTAAAAATACGAACCCAACTATAACTCCGGGTAAAAATACGAACCCAACTAAAACTCCGGGTAAAAAATATGAACCCAACTAAAACTCCGGGTAAAATTACCAACACAACTAAAACTCCGGGTAAAAATACGAACCCAACTAAAACTCCGGGTAAAATTACGAACTCAACTAAAACTCCGGGTAAAATTACGAACCCAACTAAAACTCCGGGTAAAAATACGAACCCAACTAAAACTCCGGGTAAAAATACGAACCCAACTAAAACTCCGGGTAAAAAATACGAACCCAACTAAAACTCCGGCTAAAAAATACGAACCCAACTAAAACTCCGGGCAAAAATACTAACCCAACTAAAAAGTCCGGGTAAAAAATACGAACCCAACTAAAACTCCGGGTAAAAATACGAACCCAACTAAAACTCCGGGTAAAAATACGAACCCAACTAAAACTCCGGGTAAAAAATACGAACCCAACTAAAACTCCGGGTAAAAAATACGAACCCAACTAAAAAGTCCGGTAAAAAATATGAACCCAACTAAAACTCCGGGTAAAATTACCAACACAACTAAAAAGTCCGGGTAAAATTACGAACCCAACTAAAACTCCGGGTAAAATTACGAACCCAACTAAAACTCCGGGTAAAAAATACGAACCCAACTAAAAAGTCCGGGTAAAATTGCGAACCCAACTAAAAAGTCCGGGTAAAATTACGAACCCAACTAAAACTCCGGGTAAAATTACGAACTCAACTAAAACTCCGGGTAAAATTACGAACCCAACTAAAACTCCGGGTAAAATTACGAACCCAACTAAAAGTCCGGGTAAAAAATACGAACCCAACTAAAAAGTCCGGATAAAATTACGAACCCAACTAAAACTCCGGGTAAAATTACGAACCCAACTAAAACTCCGGGTAAAATTACGAACCCAAGTAAAACTCCGGGTAAAATTACGAACCCAAGTAAAACTCCGGGTAAAATTACGAACCCAACTAAAACTCCGGGTAAAATTACGAACCCAACTAAAACTCCGGGTAAAATTACGAACCCAACTAAAAGTCCGGGTAAAAATACGAACCCAACTAAAAAGTCCGGGTAACTCAAGACTCCGGGTAAAATTACGAACCCAACTAAAACTCCGGGTAAAATTACGAACCCAACTAAAACTCCGGGTAAAATTACGAACCCAACTAAAAGTCCGGGTACAAAATACGAACCCAACTAAAAGGTCCGGGTAAAATTACGAACCCAACTAAAACTCCGGGTAAAATTATGAACCCAACTAAAAGTCCGGGTAAAAAATTCGAACCCAACTAAAAAGTCCGGGTAAAATTACGAACCCAACTAAAACTCCGGGTAAATTACGAACCCAACTAAAAAGTCCGGGTAAAATTACGAACCCAACTAAAAAGTCCGGGTAAAATTACGAACCCAACTAAAAAGTCCGGGTAACATTACGAACCCAACTAAAACTCCGGGTAAAATTACGAACTCAACTAAAACTCCGGGTAAAATTACGAACCCAACTAAAACTCCGGGTAAAAAATACGAACCCAACTAAAACTCCGGGTAAAAAATACGAACCCAACTAAAACTCCGGGTAAAATTACGAACCCAACTAAAAGTCCGGGTAAAAAATGCGAACCCAACTAAAAAGTCCGGGTAAAATTACGAACCCAACTAAAACTCCGGGTAAAATTACGAACCCAACTAAAACTCCGGGTAAAATTACGAACCCAACTAAAACTCCGGGTAAAAATACGAACCCAACTAAAACTCCGGGTAAAAATACGAACCCAACTAAAACTCCGGGTAAAAAATACGAACCCAACTAAAACTCCGGCTAAAAAATACGAACCCAACTAAAACTCCGGGTAAAATTACGAACCCAACTAAAACTCCGGGTAAAATTACGAACCCAACTAAAACTCCGGGTAAAATTACGAACCCAACTAAAAGTCCGGAAAAAAAATACGAACCCAACTAAAAAGTCCGGATAAAATTACGAACCCAAGTAAAACTCCGGGTAAAATTACGAACCCAACTAAAACTCCGGGTAAAATTACGAACCCAACTAAAAAGTCCGGGTAAAATTACGAACCCAAATAAAAAGTCCGGGTAAAAATACTAACCCAACTAAAACTCCGGATAAAATTACGAACCCAACTAAAACTCCGGGTAAAAATACGAACCCAACTAAAACTCCGGGTAAAAAATACGAACCCAACTAAAACTCCGGGTAAAAAATACGAACCCAACTAAAAAGTCCGGTAAAAAATATGAACCCAACTAAAACTCCGGGTAAAATTACCAACACAACTAAAAAGTCCGGGTAAAATTACGAACCCAACTAAAACTCCGGGTAAAATTACGAACCCAACTAAAACTCCGGGTAAAAAATACGAACCCAACTAAAAAGTCCGGGTAAAATTGCGAACCCAACTAAAAAGTCCGGGTAAAATTACGAACCCAACTAAAACTCCGGGTAAAATTACGAACTCAACAAAAACTCCGGGTAAAATTACGAACCCAACTAAAACTACGGGTAAAATTACGAACCCAACTAAAAGTCCGGGTAAAAAATACGAACCCAACTAAAAAGTCCGGGTAAAATTACGAACCCAACTAAAACTCCGGGTAAAATTACGAACCCAACTAAAACTCCGGGTAAAATTACGAACCCAAGTAAAACTCCGGGTAAAATTACGAACCCAAGTAAAACTCCGGGTAAAATTACGAACCCAACTAAAACTCCGGGTAAAATTACGAACCCAACTAAAACTCCGGGTAAAATTACGAACCCAACTAAAAGTCCGGGTAAAAATACGAACCCAACTAAAAAGTCCGGGTAACTCAAGACTCCGGGTAAAATTACGAACCCAACTAAAACTCCGGGTAAAATTACGAACCCAACTAAAACTCCGGGTAAAATTACGAACCCAACTAAAAGTCCGGGTAAAAAATACGAACCCAACTAAAAGGTCCGGGTAAAATTACGAACCCAACTAAAACTCCGGGTAAAATTATGAACCCAACTAAAAGTCCGGGTAAAAAATTCGAACCCAACTAAAAAGTCCGGGTAAAATTACGAACCCAACTAAAACTCCGGGTAAAATTACGAACCCAACTAAAAAGTCCGGGTAAAATTACGAACCCAACTAAAAAGTCCGGGTAAAATTACGAACCCAACTAAAAAGTCCGGGTAAAATTACAAACCCAACTAAAACTCCGGGTAAAATTACGAACTCAACTAAAACTCCGGGTAAAATTACGAACCCAACTAAAACTCCGGGTAAAAAATACGAACCCAACTAAAACTCCGGGTAAAAAATACGAACCCAACTAAAACTCCGGGTAAAATTACGAACCCAACTAAAAGTCCGGGTAAAAAATGCGAACCCAACTAAAAAGTCCGGGTAAAATTACGAACCCAACTAAAACTCCGGGTAAAATTACGAACCCAACTAAAACTCCGGGTAAAATTACGAACCCAACTAAAACTCCGGGTAAAAATACGAACCCAACTAAAACTCCGGGTAAAAATACGAACCCAACTAAAACTCCGGGTAAAAAATACGAACCCAACTAAAACTCCGGCTAAAAAATACGAACCCAACTAAAACTCCGGGTAAAATTACGAACCCAACTAAAACTCCGGGTAAAATTACGAACCCAACTAAAACTCCGGGTAAAATTACGAACCCAACTAAAAGTCCGGAAAAAAAATACGAACCCAACTAAAAAGTCCGGATAAAATTACGAACCCAAGTAAAACTCCGGGTAAAATTACGAACCCAACTAAAACTCCGGGTAAAATTACGAACCCAACTAAAAAGTCCGGGTAAAATTACGAACCCAAATAAAAAGTCCGGGTAAAAATACTAACCCAACTAAAACTCCGGATAAAATTACGAACTCAACTAAAACTCCGGGTAAAAATACGAACCCAACTAAAACTCCGGGTAAAAATACGAACCCAACTAAAACTCCGGGTAAAAAATATGAACCCAACTAAAACTCCGGGTAAAATTACCAACACAACTAAAACTCCGGGTAAAAATACGAACCCAACTAAAACTCCGGGTAAAATTACGAACTCAACTAAAACTCCGGGTAAAATTACGAACCCAACTAAAACTCCGGGTAAAAATACGAACCCAACTAAAACTCCGGGTAAAAATACGAACCCAACTAAAACTCCGGGTAAAAAATACGAACCCAACTAAAACTCCGGCTAAAAAATACGAACCCAACTAAAACTCCGGGCAAAAATACTAACCCAACTAAAAAGTCCGGGTAAAAAATACGAACTCAACTAAAACTCCGGGTAAAAATACGAACCCAACTAAAACTCCGGGTAAAAATACGAACCCAACTAAAACTCCGGGTAAAAAATACGAACCCAACTAAAACTCCGGGTAAAAAATACGAACCCAACTAAAAAGTCCGGTAAAAAATATGAACCCAACTAAAACTCCGGGTAAAATTACCAACACAACTAAAAAGTCCGGGTAAAATTACGAACCCAACTAAAACTCCGGGTAAAATTACGAACCCAACTAAAACTCCGGGTAAAAAATACGAACCCAACTAAAAAGTCCGGGTAAAATTGCGAGCCCAACTAAAAAGTCCGGGTAAAATTACGAACCCAACTAAAACTCCGGGTAAAATTACGAACTCAACTAAAACTCCGGGTAAAATTACGAACCCAACTAAAACTCCGGGTAAAATTACGAACCCAACTAAAAGTCCGGGTAAAAAATACGAACCCAACTACAAAGTCCGGGTAAAATTACGAACCCAACTAAAACTCCGGGTAAAATTACGAACCCAACTAAAACTCCGGGTAAAATTACGAACCCAAGTAAAACTCCGGGTAAAATTACGAACCCAAGTAAAACTCCGGGTAAAATTACGAACCCAACTAAAACTCCGGGTAAAATTACGAACCCAACTAAAACTCCGGGTAAAATTACGAACCCAACTAAAAGTCCGGGTAAAATTACGAACCCAACTAAAACTCCGGGTAAAAATACGAACCCAACTAAAACTCCGGGTAAAAATACGAACCCAACTAAAACTCCGGGTAAAAAATACGAACCCAACTAAAACTCCGGCTAAAAAATACGAACCCAACTAAAACTCCGGGTAAAATTACGAACCCAACTAAAACTCCGGGTAAAATTACGAACCCAACTAAAACTCCGGGTAAAATTACGAACCCAACTAAAAGTCCGGAAAAAAAATACGAACCCAACTAAAAAGTCCGGATAAAATTACGAACCCAAGTAAAACTCCGGGTAAAATTACGAACCCAACTAAAACTCCGGGTAAAATTACGAACCCAACTAAAAAGTCCGGGTAAAATTACGAACCCAAATAAAAAGTCCGGGTAAAAATACTAACCCAACTAAAACTCCGGATAAAATTACGAACCCAACTAAAACTCCGGGTAAAAATACGAACCCAACTAAAACTCCGGGTAAAAAATACGAACCCAACTAAAACTCCGGGTAAAAAATACGAACCCAACTAAAAAGTCCGGTAAAAAATATGAACCCAACTAAAACTCCGGGTAAAATTACCAACACAACTAAAAAGTCCGGGTAAAATTACGAACCCAACTAAAACTCCGGGTAAAATTACGAACCCAACTAAAACTCCGGGTAAAAAATACGAACCCAACTAAAAAGTCCGGGTAAAATTGCGAACCCAACTAAAAAGTCCGGGTAAAATTACGAACCCAACTAAAACTCCGGGTAAAATTACGAACTCAACAAAAACTCCGGGTAAAATTACGAACCCAACTAAAACTACGGGTAAAATTACGAACCCAACTAAAAGTCCGGGTAAAAAATACGAACCCAACTAAAAAGTCCGGGTAAAATTACGAACCCAACTAAAACTCCGGGTAAAATTACGAACCCAACTAAAACTCCGGGTAAAATTACGAACCCAAGTAAAACTCCGGGTAAAATTACGAACCCAAGTAAAACTCCGGGTAAAATTACGAACCCAACTAAAACTCCGGGTAAAATTACGAACCCAACTAAAACTCCGGGTAAAATTACGAACCCAACTAAAAGTCCGGGTAAAAATACGAACCCAACTAAAAAGTCCGGGTAACTCAAGACTCCGGGTAAAATTACGAACCCAACTAAAACTCCGGGTAAAATTACGAACCCAACTAAAACTCCGGGTAAAATTACGAACCCAACTAAAAGTCCGGGTAAAAAATACGAACCCAACTAAAAGGTCCGGGTAAAATTACGAACCCAACTAAAACTCCGGGTAAAATTATGAACCCAACTAAAAGTCCGGGTAAAAAATTCGAACCCAACTAAAAAGTCCGGGTAAAATTACGAACCCAACTAAAACTCCGGGTAAAATTACGAACCCAACTAAAAAGTCCGGGTAAAATTACGAACCCAACTAAAAAGTCCGGGTAAAATTACGAACCCAACTAAAAAGTCCGGGTAAAATTACAAACCCAACTAAAACTCCGGGTAAAATTACGAACTCAACTAAAACTCCGGGTAAAATTACGAACCCAACTAAAACTCCGGGTAAAAAATACGAACCCAACTAAAACTCCGGGTAAAAAATACGAACCAAACTAAAACTCCGGGTAAAATTACGAACCCAACTAAAAGTCCGGGTAAAAAATGCGAACCCAACTAAAAAGTCCGGGTAAAATTACGAACCCAACTAAAACTCCGGGTAAAATTACGAACCCAACTAAAACTCCGGGTAAAATTACGAACCCAACTAAAACTCCGGGTAAAAATACGAACCCAACTAAAACTCCGGGTAAAAATACGAACCCAACTAAAACTCCGGGTAAAAAATACGAACCCAACTAAAACTCCGGCTAAAAAATACGAACCCAACTAAAACTCCGGGTAAAATTACGAACCCAACTAAAACTCCGGGTAAAATTACGAACCCAACTAAAACTCCGGGTAAAATTACGAACCCAACTAAAAGTCCGGAAAAAAAAATACGAACCCAACTAAAAAGTCCGGATAAAATTACGAACCCAAGTAAAACTCCGGGTAAAATTACGAACCCAACTAAAACTCCGGGTAAAATTACGAACCCAACTAAAAAGTCCGGGTAAAATTACGAACCCAAATAAAAAGTCCGGGTAAAAATACTAACCCAACTAAAACTCCGGATAAAATTACGAACTCAACTAAAACTCCGGGTAAAAATACGAACCCAACTAAAACTCCGGGTAAAAATACGAACCCAACTAAAACTCCGGGTAAAAAATATGAACCCAACTAAAACTCCGGGTAAAATTACCAACACAACTAAAACTCCGGGTAAAAATACGAACCCAACTAAAACTCCGGGTAAAATTACGAACTCAACTAAAACTCCGGGTAAAATTACGAACCCAACTAAAACTCCGGGTAAAAATACGAACCCAACTAAAACTCCGGGTAAAAATACGAACCCAACTAAAACTCCGGGTAAAAAATACGAACCCAACTAAAACTCCGGCTAAAAAATACGAACCCAACTAAAACTCCGGGCAAAAATACTAACCCAACTAAAAAGTCCGGGTAAAAAATACGAACTCAACTAAAACTCCGGGTAAAAATACGAACCCAACTAAAACTCCGGGTAAAAATACGAACCCAACTAAAACTCCGGGTAAAAAATACGAACCCAACTAAAACTCCGGGTAAAAAATACGAACCCAACTAAAAAGTCCGGTAAAAAATATGAACCCAACTAAAACTCCGGGTAAAATTACCAACACAACTAAAAAGTCCGGGTAAAATTACGAACCCAACTAAAACTCCGGGTAAAATTACGAACCCAACTAAAACTCCGGGTAAAAAATACGAACCCAACTAAAAAGTCCGGGTAAAATTGCGAGCCCAACTAAAAAGTCCGGGTAAAATTACGAACCCAACTAAAACTCCGGGTAAAATTACGAACTCAACTAAAACTCCGGGTAAAATTACGAACCCAACTAAAACTCCGGGTAAAATTACGAACCCAACTAAAAGTCCGGGTAAAAAATACGAACCCAACTACAAAGTCCGGGTAAAATTACGAACCCAACTAAAACTCCGGGTAAAATTACGAACCCAACTAAAACTCCGGGTAAAATTACGAACCCAAGTAAAACTCCGGGTAAAATTACGAACCCAAGTAAAACTCCGGGTAAAATTACGAACCCAACTAAAACTCCGGGTAAAATTACGAACCCAACTAAAACTCCGGGTAAAATTACGAACCCAACTAAAAGTCCGGGTAAAAATACGAACCCAACTAAAAAGTCCGGGTAACTCAAGACTCCGGGTAAAATTACGAACCCAACTAAAACTCCGGGTAAAATTACGAACCCAACTAAAACTCCGGGTAAAATTACGAACCCAACTAAAAGTCCGGGTACAAAATACGAACCCAACTAAAAGGTCCGGGTAAAATTACGAACCCAACTAAAACTCCGGGTAAAATTATGAACCCAACTAAAAGTCCGGGTAAAAAATTCGAACCCAACTAAAAAGTCCGGGTAAATTTACGAACCCAACTAAAACTCCGGGTAAAATTACGAACCCAACTAAAAAGTCCGGGTAAAATTACGAACCCAACTAAAAAGTCCGGGTAAAATTACGAACCCAACTAAAAAGTCCGGGTAAAATTACGAACTCAACTAAAACTCCGGGTAAAATTACGAACCCAACTAAAACTCCGGGTAAAATTACGAACCCAACTAAAAGTCCGGGTAAAAAATACGAACCCAACTAAAAACTCCGGGTAAAATTACGAACCCAACTAAAAAGTCCGGGTAAAATTACGAACCCAACTAAAAAGTCCGGGTAAAATAACGAACCCAACTAAAAAGTCCGGGTAAAATTACGAACCCAACTAAAACTCCGGGTAAAATTACGAACTCAACTAAAACTCCGGGTAAAATTACGAACCCAACTAAAACTCCGGGTAAAATATACGAACCCAACTAAAACTCCGGGTAAAAAATACGAACCCAACTAAAACTCCGGGTAAAATTACGAACCCAACTAAAAGTCCGGGTAAAAAATACGAACCCAACTAAAAAGTCCAGGCAAAATTACGAACCCAACTAAAACTCCGGGTAAAATTACGAACCCAACTAAAACTCCGGGTAAAATTACGAACCCAACTAAAACTCCGGGTAAAAATACGAACCCAACTAAAACTCCGGGTAAAAATACGAACCCAACTAAAACTCCGGGTAAAAAATACGAACCCAACTAAAACTCCGGCTAAAAAATACGAACCCAACTAAAACTCCGGGTAAAATTACGAACCCAACTAAAACTCCGGGTAAAATTACGAACCCAACTAAAACTCCGGGTAAAATTACGAACCCAACTAAAAGTCCGGAAAAAAATACGAACCCAACTAAAAAGTCCGGATAAAATTACGAACCCAAGTAAAACTCCGGTTAAAATTACGAACCCAACTAAAACTCCGGGTAAAATTACGAACCCAACTAAAAAGTCCGGGTAAAATTACGAACCCAAATAAAAAGTCCGGGTAAAAATACTAACCCAACTAAAACTCCGGATAAAATTACGAACTCAACTAAAACTCCGGGTAAAATTACGAACCCAACTAAAACTCCGGGTAAAAATACGAACCCAACTAAAACTCCGGGTAAAAATACGAACCCAACTAAAACTCCGGGTAAAAAATATGAACCCAACTAAAACTCCGGGTAAAATTACCAACACAACTAAAACTCCGGGTAACAATACGAACCCAACTAAAACTCCGGGTAAAATTACGAACTCAACTAAAACTCCGGGTAAAATTACGAACCCAACTAAAACTCCGGGCAAAAATACGAACCCAACTAAAACTCCGGGTAAAAATACGAACCCAACTAAAACTCCGGGTAAAAAATACGAACCCAAGTAAAACTCCGGCTAAAAAATACGAACCCAACTAAAACTCCGGGCAAAAATACTAACCCAACTAAAAAGTCCGGGTAAAAAATACGAACCCTACTAAAACTCCGGGTAAAAATACGAACCCAACTAAAACTCCGGGTAAAAATACGAACCCAACTAAAACTCCGGGTAAAAAATACGAACCCAACTAAAACTCCGGGTAAAAAATACGAACCCAACTAAAAAGTCCGGTAAAAAATATGAACCCAACTAAAACTCCGGGTAAAATTACCAACACAACTAAAAAGTCCGGGTAAAATTACGAGCCCAACTAAAACTCCGGGTAAAATTACGAACCCAACTAAAACTCCGGGTAAAAAATACGAACCCAACTAAAAAGTCCGGGTAAAATTGCGAACCCAACTAAAAAGTCCGGGTAAAATTACGAACCCAACTAAAACTCCGGGTAAAATTACGAACTCAACTAAAACTCCGGGTAAAATTACGAACCCAACTAAAACTCCGGGTAAAATTACGAACCCAACTAAAAGTCCGGGTAAAAAATACGAACCCAACTAAAAAGTCCGGGTAAAATTACGAACCCAACTAAAACTCCGGGTAAAATTACGAACCCAACTAAAACTCCGGGTAAAATTACGAACCCAAGTAAAACTCCGGGTAAAATTACGAACCCAAGTAAAATCCGGGTAAAATTACGAACCCAACTAAAACTCCGGGTAAAATTACGAACCCAACTAAAACTCCGGGTAAAATTACGAACCCAACTAAAAGTCCGGGTAAAAATACGAACCCAACTAAAAAGTCCGGGTAACTCAAGACTCCGGGTAAAATTACGAACCCAACTAAAACTCCGGGTAAAAAATACGAACCCAACTAAAACTCCGGCTAAAAAATACGAACCCAACTAAAACTCCGGGTAAAATTACGAACCCAACTAAAACTCCGGGTAAAATTACGAACCCAACTAAAACTCCGGGTAAAATTACGAACCCAACTAAAAGTCCGGAAAAAAAAATACGAACCCAACTAAAAAGTCCGGATAAAATTACGAACCCAAGTAAAACTCCGGGTAAAATTACCAACACAACTAAAAAGTCCGGGTAAAATTACGAACCCAACTAAAACTCCGGGTAAAATTACGAACCCAACTAAAACTCCGGGTAAAAAATACGAACCCAACTAAAAAGTCCGGGTAAAAAATACGAACCCAACTAAAACTCCGGGTAAAAATACGAACCCAACTAAAACTCCGGGTAAAATTACGAACTCAACTAAAACTCCGGGTAAAATTACGAACCCAACTAAAACTCCGGGTAAAATTACGAACCCAACTAAAAGTCCGGGTACAAAATACGAACCCAACTAAAAGGTCCGGGTAAAATTACGAACCCAACTAAAACTCCGGGTAAAATTATGAACCCAACTAAAAGTCCGGGTAAAAAATTCGAACCCAACTAAAAAGTCCGGGTAAAATTACGAACCCAACTAAAACTCCGGGTAAAATTACGAACCCAACTAAAAAGTCCGGGTAAAATTACGAACCCAACTAAAAAGTCCGGGTAAAATTACGAACCCAACTAAAAAGTCCGGGTAAAATTACGAACTCAACTAAAACTCCGGGTAAAATTACGAACCCAACTAAAACTCCGGGTAAAATTACGAACCCAACTAAAAAGTCCGGGTAAAATTACGAACCCAACTAAAACTCCGGGTAAAATTACGAACTCAACTAAAACTCCGGGTAAAATTACGAACCCAACTAAAACTCCGGGTAAAATTACGAACTCAACTAAAACTCCGGGTAAAATTACGAACCCAACTAAAACTCCGGGTAAAATTACGAACCCAACTAAAAGTCCGGGTAAAAAATACGAACCCAACTAAAAAGTCCGGGTAAAATTACGAACCCAACTAAAACTCCGGGTAAAATTACGAACCCAACTAAAACTCCGGGTAAAATTACGAACCCAAGTAAAACTCCGGGTAAAATTACGAACCCAAGTAAAACTCCGGGTAAAATTACGAACCCAACTAAAACTCCGGGTAAAATTACGAACCCAACTAAAACTCCGGGTAAAATTACGAACCCAACTAAAAGTCCGGGTAAAAATACGAACCCAACTAAAAAGTCAGGGTAACTCAAGACTCCGGGTAAAATTACGAACCCAACTAAAACTCCGGGTAAAATTACGAACCCAACTAAAACTCCGGGTAAAATTACGAACCCAACTAAAAAGTCCGGGTAAATTTACGAACCCAACTAAAACTCCGGGTAAAATTACGAACCCAACTAAAAAGTCCGGGTAAAATTACGAACCCAACTAAAAAGTCCGGGTAAAATTACGAACCCAACTAAAAAGTCCGGGTAAAATTACGAACTCAACTAAAACTCCGGGTAAAATTACGAACCCAACTAAAACTCCGGGTAAAATTACGAACCCAACTAAAACTCCGGGTAAAATTATGAACCCAACTAAAAGTCCGGGTAAAAAATTCGAACCCAACTAAAAAGTCCGGGTAAATTTACGAACCCAACTAAAACTCCGGGTAAAATTACGAACCCAACTAAAAAGTCCGGGTAAAATTACGAACCCAACTAAAAAGTCCGGGTAAAATTACGAACCCAACTAAAAAGTCCGGGTAAAATTACGAACTCAACTAAAACTCCGGGTAAAATTACGAACCCAACTAAAACTCCGGGTAAAATTACGAACCCAACTAAAAGTCCGGGTAAAAAATACGAACCCAACTAAAAACTCCGGGTAAAATTACGAACCCAACTAAAAAGTCCGGGTAAAATTACGAACCCAACTAAAAAGTCCGGGTAAAATAACGAACCCAACTAAAAAGTCCGGGTAAAATTACGAACCCAACTAAAACTCCGGGTAAAATTACGAACTCAACTAAAACTCCGGGTAAAATTACGAACCCAACTAAAACTACGGGTAAAATATACGAACCCAACTAAAACTCCGGGTAAAAAATACGAACCCAACTAAAACTCCGGGTAAAATTACGAACCCAACTAAAAGTCCGGGTAAAAAATACGAACCCAACTAAAAAGTCCGGGCAAAATTACGAACCCAACTAAAACTCCGGGTAAAATTACGAACCCAACTAAAACTCCGGGTAAAATTACGAACCCAACTAAAACTCCGGGTAAAAATACGAACCCAACTAAAACTCCGGGTAAAAATACGAACCCAACTAAAACTCCGGGTAAAAAATACGAACCCAACTAAAACTCCGGCTAAAAAATACGAACCCAACTAAAACTCCGGGTAAAATTACGAACCCAACTAAAACTCCGGGTAAAATTACGAACCCAACTAAAACTCCGGGTAAAATTACGAACCCAACTAAAAGTCCGGAAAAAAATACGAACCCAACTAAAAAGTCCGGATAAAATTACGAACCCAAGTAAAACTCCGGGTAAAATTACGAACCCAACTAAAACTCCGGGTAAAATTACGAACCCAACTAAAAAGTCCGGGTAAAATTACGAACCCAAATAAAAAGTCCGGGTAAAAATACTAACCCAACTAAAACTCCGGATAAAATTACGAACTCAACTAAAACTCCGGGTAAAATTACGAACCCAACTAAAACTCCGGGTAAAAATACGAACCCAACTAAAACTCCGGGTAAAAATACGAACCCAACTAAAACTCCGGGTAAAAAATATGAACCCAACTAAAACTCCGGGTAAAATTACCAACACAACTAAAACTCCGGGTAAAAATACGAACCCAACTAAAACTCCGGGTAAAATTACGAACTCAACTAAAACTCCGGGTAAAATTACGAACCCAACTAAAACTCCGGGCAAAAATACGAACCCAACTAAAACTCCGGGTAAAAATACGAACCCAACTAAAACTCCGGGTAAAAAATACGAACCCAAGTAAAACTCCGGCTAAAAAATACGAACCCAACTAAAACTCCGGGCAAAAATACTAACCCAACTAAAAAGTCCGGGTAAAAAATACGAACCCTACTAAAACTCCGGGTAAAAATACGAACCCAACTAAAACTCCGGGTAAAAATACGAACCCAACTAAAACTCCGGGTAAAAAATACGAACCCAACTAAAACTCCGGGTAAAAAATACGAACCCAACTAAAAAGTCCGGTAAAAAATATGAACCCAACTAAATCTCCGGGTAAAATTACCAACACAACTAAAAAGTCCGGGTAAAATTACGAACCCAACTAAAACTCCGGGTAAAATTACGAACTCAACTAAAACTCCGGGTAAAATTACGAACCCAACTAAAACTTCGGGTAAAATTACGAACCCAACTAAAAGTCCGGGTAAAAAATACGAACCCAACTAAAAAGTCCGGGTAAAATTACGAACCCAACTAAAACTCCGGGTAAAATTACGAACCCAACTAAAACTCCGGGTAAAATTACGAACCCAAGTAAAACTCCGGGTAAAATTACGAACCCAAGTAAAACTCCGGGTAAAATTACGAACCCAACTAAAACTCCGGGTAAAATTACGAACCCAACTAAAACTCCGGGTAAAATTACGAACCCAACTAAAAGTCCGGGTAAAAATACGAACCCAACTAAAAAGTCCGGGTAACTCAAGACTCCGGGTAAAATTACGAACCCAACTAAAACTCCGGGTAAAATTACGAACCCAACTAAAACTCCGGGTAAAATTACGAACCCAACTAAAAGTCCGGGTACAAAATACGAACCCAACTAAAAGGTCCGGGTAAAATTACGAACCCAACTAAAACTCCGGGTAAAATTATGAACCCAACTAAAAGTCCGGGTAAAAAATTCGAACCCAACTAAAAAGTCCGGGTAAATTTACGAACCCAACTAAAACTCCGGGTAAAATTACGAACCCAACTAAAAAGTCCGGGTAAAATTACGAACCCAACTAAAAAGTCCGGGTAAAATTACGAACCCAACTAAAAAGTCCGGGTAAAATTACGAACTCAACTAAAACTCCGGGTAAAATTACGAACCCAACTAAAACTCCGGGTAAAATTACGAACCCAACTAAAAGTCCGGGTAAAAAATACGAACCCAACTAAAAACTCCGGGTAAAATTACGAACCCAACTAAAAAGTCCGGGTAAAATTACGAACCCAACTAAAAAGTCCGGGTAAAATAACGAACCCAACTAAAAAGTCCGGGTAAAATTACGAACCCAACTAAACTCCGGGTAAAATTACGAACTCAACTAAAACTCCGGGTAAAATTACGAACCCAACTAAAACTCCGGGTAAAATATACGAACCCAACTAAAACTCCGGGTAAAAAATACGAACCCAACTAAAACTCCGGGTAAAATTACGAACCCAACTAAAAGTCCGGGTAAAAAATACGAACCCAACTAAAACTCCGGGTAAAAATACGAACCCAACTAAAACTCCGGGTAAAAATACGAACCCAACTAAAACTCCGGGTAAAAAATACGAACCCAACTAAAACTCCGGCTAAAAAATACGAACCCAACTAAAACTCCGGGTAAAATTACGAACCCAACTAAAACTCCGGGTAAATTACGAACCCAACTAAAACTCCGGTAAAATTACGAACCCAACTAAAAGTCCGGAAAAAAATACGAACCCAACTAAAAAGTCCGGATAAAATTACGAACCCAAGTAAAACTCCGGGTAAAATTACGAACCCAACTAAAACTCCGGGTAAAATTACGAACCCAACTAAAAAGTCCGGGTAAAATTACGAACCCAAATAAAAGTCCGGGTAAAAATACTAACCCAACTAAAACTCCGGATAAAATTACGAACTCAACTAAAACTCCGGGTAAAATTACGAACCCAACTAAAACTCCGGGTAAAAATACGAACCCAACTAAAACTCGGGTAAAAATACGAACCCAACTAAAACTCCGGGTAAAAAATATGAACCCAACTAAAACTCCGGGTAAAATTACCAACACAACTAAAACTCCGGGTAAAAATACGAACCCAACTAAAACTCCGGGTAAAATTACGAACTCAACTAAAACTCCGGGTAAAATTACGAACCCAACTAAAACTCCGGGCAAAAATACGAACCCAACTAAAACTCCGGGTAAAAATACGAACCCAACTAAAACTCCGGGTAAAAAATACGAACCCAAGTAAAACTCCGGCTAAAAAATACGAACCCAACTAAAACTCCGGGCAAAAATACTAACCCAACTAAAAAGTCCGGGTAAAAAAATACGAACCCTACTAAAACTCCGGGTAAAAATACGAACCCAACTAAAACTCCGGGTAAAAATACGAACCCAACTAAAACTCCGGGTAAAAAATACGAACCCACTAAAACTCCGGGTAAAAAATACGAACCCAACTAAAAAGTCCGGTAAAAAATATGAACCCAACTAAAACTCCGGGTAAAATTACCAACACAACTAAAAGTCCGGGTAAAATTACGAACCCAACTAAAACTCCGGGTAAAATTACGAACCCAACTAAAACTCCGGGTAAAAAATACGAACCCAACTAAAAAGTCCGGGTAAAATTGCGAACCCAACTAAAAGTCCGGGTAAAATTACGAACCCAACTAAAACTCCGGGTAAAATTACGAACTCAACTAAAACTCCGGGTAAAATTACGAACCCAACTAAAACTCCGGGTAAAATTACGAACCCAACTAAAAGTCCGGGTAAAAAATACGAACCCAACTAAAAAGTCCGGGTAAAATTACGAACCCAACTAAAACTCCGGGTAAAATTACGAACCCAACTAAAACTCCGGGTAAAATTACGAACCCAAGTAAAACTCCGGGTAAAATTACGAAACCCAAGTAAAACTCCAGGTAAAATTACGAACCCAACTAAAACTCCGGGTAAAATTACGAACCCAACTAAAACTCCGGGTAAAATTACGAACCCAACTAAAAGTCCGGGTAAAAATACGAACCCAACTAAAAAGTCCGGGTAACTCAAGACTCCGGGTAAAATTACGAACCCAACTAAAACTCCGGGTAAAATTACGAACCCAACTAAAACTCCGGGTAAAATTACGAACCCAACTAAAAGTCCGGGTACAAAATACGAACCCAACTAAAAGGTCCGGGTAAAATTACGAACCCAACTAAAACTCCGGGTAAAATTATGAACCCAACTAAAAGTCCGGGTAAAAAATTCGAACCCAACTAAAAAGTCCGGGTAAAATTACGAACCCAACTAAAACTCCGGGTAAAATTACGAACCCAACTAAAAAGTCCGGGTAAAATTACGAACCCAACTAAAAAGTCCGGGTAAAATTACGAACCCAACTAAAAAGTCCGGGTAAAATTACGAACTCAACTAAAACTCCGGGTAAAATTACGAACCCAACTAAAACTCCGGGTAAAATTACGAACCCAACTAAAAAGTCCGGGTAAAATTACGAACCCAACTAAAACTCCGGGTAAAATTACGAACTCAACTAAAACTCCGGGTAAAATTACGAACCCAACTAAAACTCCGGGTAAAAAATACGAACCCAACTAAAACTCCGGGTAAAAAATACGAACCCAACTAAAACTCCGGGTAAAATTACGAACCCAACTAAAAGTCCGGGTAAAAAATACGAACCCAACTAAAAAGTCCGGGCAAAATTACGAACCCAACTAAAACTCCGGGTAAAATTACGAACCCAACTAAAACTCCGGGTAAAATTACGAACCCAACTAAAACTCCGGGTAAAAATACGAACCCTACTAAAACTCCGGGTAAAAATACGAACCCAACTAAAACTCCGGGTAAAAATACGAACCCAACTAAAACTCCGGGTAAAAAATACGAACCCAACTAAAACTCCGGGTAAAAAATACGAACCCAACTAAAAAGTCCGGTAAAAAATATGAACCCAACTAAAACTCCGGGTAAAATTACCAACACAACTAAAAAGGCCGGGTAAAATTACGAACCCAACTAAAACTCCGGGTAAAATTACGAACCCAACTAAAACTCCGGGTAAAAAATACGAACCCAACTAAAAAGTCCGGGTAAAATTGCGAACCCAACTAAAAAGTCCGGGTAAAATTACGAACCCAACTAAAACTCCGGGTAAAATTACGAACTCAACTAAAACTCCGGGTAAAATTACGAACCCAACTAAAACTCCGGGTAAAATTACGAACCCAACTAAAAGTCCGGGTAAAAAATACGAACCCAACTAAAAAGTCCGGGTAAAATTACGAACCCAACTAAAACTCCGGGTAAAATTACGAACCCAACTAAAACTCCGGGTAAAATTACGAACCCAAGTAAAACTCCGGGTAAAATTACGAACCCAAGTAAAACTCCGGGTAAAATTACGAACCCAACTAAAACTCCGGGTAAAATTACGAACCCAACTAAAACTCCGGGTAAAATTACGAACCCAACTAAAAGTCCGGGTAAAAATACGAACCCAACTAAAAAGTCCGTGTAACTCAAGACTCCGGGTAAAATTACGAACCCAACTAAAACTCCGGGTAAAATTACGAACCCAACTAAAACTCCGGGTAAAATTACGAACCCAACTAAAAGTCCGGGTACAAAATACGAACCCAACTAAAAGGTCCGGGTAAAATTACGAACCCAACTAAAACTCCGGGTAAAATTATGAACCCAACTAAAAGTCCGGGTAAAAAATTCGAACCCAACTAAAAAGTCCGGGTAAAATTACGAACCCAACTAAAACTCCGGGTAAAATTACGAACCCAACTAAAAAGTCCGGGTAAAATTACGAACCCAACTAAAAAGTCCGGGTAAAATTACGAACCCAACTAAAAAGTCCGGGTAAAATTACGAACTCAACTAAAACTCCGGGTAAAATTACGAACCCAACTAAAACTCCGGGTAAAATTACGAACCCAGCTAAAAGTCCGGGTAAAAAATACGAACCCAACTAAAAACTCCGGGTAAAATTACGAACCCAACTAAAAGTCCGGGTAAAAAATACGAACCCAACTAAAAAGTCCGGGCAAAATTACGAACCCAACTAAAACTCCGGGTAAAATTACGAACCCAACTAAAACTCCGGGTAAAATTACGAACCCAACTAAAACTCCGGGTAGAAATACGAACCCAACTAAAACTCCGGGTAAAAATACGAACCCAACTAAAACTCCGGGTAAAAAATACGAACCCAACTAAAACTCCGGCTAAAAAATACGAACCCAACTAAAACTCCGGGTAAAATTACGAACCCAACTAAAACTCCGGGTAAAATTACGAACCCAACTAAAACTCCGGGTAAAATTACGAACCCAACTAAAAGTCCGGAAAAAAATACGAACCCAACTAAAAAGTCCGGATAAAATTACGAACCCAAGTAAAACTCCGGGTAAAATTACGAACCCAACTAAAACTCCGGGTAAAATTACGAACCCAACTAAAAAGTCCGGGTAAAATTACGAACCCAAATAAAAAGTCCGGGTAAAAATACTAACCCAACTAAAACTCCGGATAAAATTACGAACTCAACTAAAACTCCGGGTAAAATTACGAACCCAACTAAAACTCCGGGTAAAAATACGAACCCAACTAAAACTCCGGGTAAAAATACGAACCCAACTAAAACTCCGGGTAAAAAATATGAACCCAACTAAAACTCCGGGTAAAATTACCAACACAACTAAAACTCCGGGTAAAAATACGAACCCAACTAAAACTCCGGGTAAAATTACGAACTCAACTAAAACTCCGGGTAAAATTACGAACCCAACTAAAACTCCGGGTAAAAATACGAACCCAACTAAAACTCCGGGTAAAAATACGAACCCAACTAAAACTCCGGGTAAAAAATACGAACCCAACTAAAACTCCGGCTAAAAAATACGAACCCAACTAAAACTCCGGGCAAAAATACTAACCCAACTAAAAAGTCCGGGTAAAAAATACGAACCCAACTAAAACTCCGGGTAAAAATACGAACCCAACTAAAACTCCGGGTAAAAATACGAACCCAACTAAAACTCCGGGTAAAAAATACGAACCCAACTAAAACTCCGGGTAAAATTACGAACCCAACTAAAAGTCCGGGTAAAAAATACGAACCCAACTAAAAAGTCCGGGCAAAATTACGAACCCAACTAAAACTCCGGGTAAAATTACGAACCCAACTAAAACTCCGGGTAAAATTACGAACCCAACTAAAACTCCGGGTAGAAATACGAACCCAACTAAAACTCCGGGTAAAAATACGAACCCAACTAAAACTCCGGGTAAAAAATACGAACCCAACTAAAACTCCGGCTAAAAAATACGAACCCAACTAAAACTCCGGGTAAAATTACGAACCCAACTAAAACTCCGGGTAAAATTACGAACCCAACTAAAACTCCGGGTAAAATTACGAACCCAACTAAAAGTCCGGAAAAAAATACGAACCCAACTAAAAAGTCCGGGTAAAATTACGAACCCAACTAAAAAGTCCGGGTAAAAAATACGAACCCAACTAAAACTCCGGGTAAAATTACGAACCCAACTAAAAGTCCGGGTAAAAAATACGAACCCAACTAAAAAGTCCGGGTAAAATTACGAACCCAACTAAAACTCCGGGTAAAATTACGAACCCAACTAAAACTCCGGGTAAAATTACGAACCCACCTAAAACTCCGGGTAAAAATACGAACCCAACTAAAACTCCGGGTAAAAATACGAACCCAACTAAAACTCCGGGTAAAAAATACGAACCCAACTAAAACTCCGGCTAAAAAATACGAACAGAACTAAAACTCCGGGTAAAATTACGAACCCAACTAAAACTCCGGGTAAAATTACGAACCCAACTAAAACTCCGGGTAAAATTACGAACCCAACTAAAAGTCCGGAAAAAAAATACGAACCCAACTAAAAAGTCCGGATAAAATTACGAACCCAAGTAAAACTCCGGGTAAAATTACGAACCCAACTAAAACTCCGGGTAAAATTACGAACCCAACTAAAAAGTCCGGGTAAAATTACGAACCCAAATAAAAAGTCCGGGTAAAAATACTAACCCAACTAAAACTCCGGATAAAATTACGAACTCAACTAAAACTCCGGGTAAAATTACGAACCCAACTAAAACTCCGGGTAAAAATACGAACCCAACTAAAACTCCGGGTAAAAATACGAACCCAACTAAAACTCCGGGTAAAAAATATGAACCCAACTAAAACTCCGGGTAAAATTACCAACACAACTAAAACTCCGGGTAAAAATACGAACCCAACTAAAACTCCGGGTAAAATTACGAACTCAACTAAAACTCCGGGTAAAATTACGAACCCAACTAAAACTCCGGGTAAAAATACGAACCCTACTACAACTCCGGGTAAAAATACGAACCCAACTAAAACTCCGGGTAAAAAATACGAACCCAACTAAAACTCCGGCTAAAAAATACGAACCCAACTAAAACTCCGGGCAAAAATACTAACCCAACTAAAAAGTCCGGGTAAAAAATACGAACCCAACTAAAACTCCGGGTAAAAATACGAACCCAACTAAAACTCCGGGTAAAAATACGAACCCAACTAAAACTCCGGGTAAAAAATACGAACCCAACTAAAACTCCGGGTAAAAAATACGAACCCAACTAAAAAGTCCGGTAAAAAATATGAACCCAACTAAAACTCCGGGTATAATTACCAACACAACTAAAAAGTCCGGGTAAAATTACGAACCCAACTAAAACTCCGGGTAAAATTACGAACCCAACTAAAAGTCCGGGTAAAAAATACGAACCCAACTAAAACTCCGGGTAAAATTACGAACCCAACTAAAACTCCGGGTAAAAATACGAACCCAACTAAAACTCCGGGTAAAAATACGAACCCAACTAAAACTCCGGCTAAAAAATACGAACCCAACTAAAACTCCGGGTAAAATTACGAACCCAACTAAAACTCCGGGTAAAATTACGAACCCAACTAAAACTCCGGGTAAAATTACGAACCCAACTAAAAGCCCGGAAAAAAAATACGAACCCAACTAAAACTCCGGGTAAAATTACCAACACAACTAAAAAGTCCGGGTAAAATTACGAACCCAACTAAAACTCCGGGTAAAAAATACGAACCCAACTAAAACTCCGGGTAAAAAATACGAACCCAACTAAAACTCCGGGTAAAATTACGAACCCAACTAAAAGTCCGGGTAAAAAATACGAACCCAACTAAAAAGTCCGGGTAAAATTACGAACCCAACTAAAACTCCGGGTAAAATTACGAACCCAACTAAAACTCCGGGTGAAATTACGAACCCAACTAAAACTCCGGGTAAAAATACGAACCCAACTAAAACTCCGGGTAAAAATACGAACCCAACTAAAACTCCGGGTAAAAAATACGAACCCAACTATAACTCCGGCTAAAAAATACGAACCCAACTAAAACTCCGGGTAAAATTACGAACCCAACTAAAACTCCGGGTAAAATTACGAACCCAACTAAAACTCCGGGTAAAATTACGAACCCAACTAAAAGTCCGGAAAAAAATACGAACCCAACTAAAAAGTCCGGATAAAATTACGAACCCAAGTAAAACTCCGGGTAAAATTACGAACCCAACTAAAACTCCGGGTAAAATTACGAACCCAACTAAAAAGTCCGGCTAAAATTACGAACCCAAATAAAAAGTCCGGGTAAAAATACTAACCCAACTAAAATTCCGGATAAAATTACGAACTCAACTAAAACTCCGGGTAAAATTACGAACCCAACTAAAACTCCGGGTAAAAATACGAACCCAACTAAAACTCCGGGTAAAAATACGAACCCAACTAAAACTCCGGGTAAAAAATATGAACCCAACTAAAACTCCGGGTAAAATTACCAACACAACGAAAACTCCGGGTAAAAATACGAACCCAACTAAAACTCCGGGTAAAATTACGAACTCAACTAAAACTCCGGGTAAAATTACGAACCCAACTAAAACTCCGGGTAAAAATACGAACCCTACTACAACTCCGGGTAAAAATACGAACCCAACTAAAACTCCGGGTAAAAAATACGAACCCAACTACAACTCCGGCTAAAAAATACGAACCCAACTAAAACTCCGGGCAAAAATACTAACCCAACTAAAAAGTCCGGGTAAAAAATACGAACCCAACTAAAACTCCGGGTAAAAATACGAACCCAACTAAAACTCCGGGTAAAAATACGAACCCAACTAAAACTCCGGGTAAAAAATACGAACCCAACTAAAACTCCGGGTAAAAAATACGAGCCCAACTAAAAAGTCCGGTAAAAAATATGAACCCAACTAAAACTCCGGGTAAAATTACCAACACAACTAAAAAGTCCCTGTAAAATTACGAACCCAACTAAAACTCCGGGTAAAATTACGAACCCAACTAAAACTCCGGGTAAAAAATACGAACCCAACTAAAAAGTCCGGGTAAAATTGCGAACCCAACTAAAAAGTCCGGGTAAAATTACGAACCCAACTAAAACTCCGGGTAAAATTACGAACTCAACTAAAACTCCGGGTAAAATTACGAACCCAACTAAAACTCCGGGTAAAATTACGAACCCAACTAAAAGTCCGGGTAAAAAATACGAACCCAACTAAAAAGTCCGGGTAAAATTACGAACCCAACTAAAACTCCGGGTAAAATTACGAACCCAACTAAAACTCCGGGTAAAATTACGAACCCAAGTAAAACTCCGGGTAAAATTACGAACCCAAGTAAAACTCCGGGTAAAATTACGAACCCAACTAAAAGTCCGGGTAAAATTACGAACCCAAATAAAAAGTCCGGGTAAAAATACTAACCCAACTAAAACTCCGGATAAAATTACGAACTCAACTAAAACTCCGGGTAAAATTACGAACCCAACTCAAACTCCGGGTAAAAATACGAACCCAACTAAAACTCCGGGTAAAAATACGAACCCAACTAAAACTCCGGGTAAAAAATATGAACCCAACTAAAACTCCGGGTAAAATTACCAACACAACTAAAACTCCGGGTAAAAATACGAACCCAACTAAAACTCCGGGTAAAATTACGAACTCAACTAAAACTCCTGGTAAAATTACGAACCCAACTAAAACTCCGGGTAAAAATACGAACCCTACTACAACTCCGGGTAAAAATACGAACCCAACTAAAACTCCGGGTAAAAAATACGAACCCAACTAAAACTCCGGCTAAAAAATACGAACCCAACTAAAACTCCGGGCAAAAATACTAACCCAACTAAAAAGTCCGGGTAAAAAATACGAACCCAACTAAAACTCCGGGTAAAAATACGAACCCAACTAAAACTCCGGGTAAAAATACGAACCCAACTAAAACTCCGGGTAAAAAATACGAACCCAACTAAAACTCCGGGTAAAAAATACGAACCCAACTAAAAAGTCCGGTAAAAAATATGAACCCAACTAAAACTCCGGGTAAAATTACCAACACAACTAAAAAGTCCGGGTAAAATTACGAACCCAACTAAAACTCCGGGTAAAATTACGAACCCAACTAAAAGTCCGGGTAAAAAATACGAACCCAACTAAAACTCCGGGTAAAATTACGAACCCAACTAAAACTCCGGGTAAAAATACGAACCCAACTAAAACTCCGGGTAAAAATACGAACCCAACTAAAACTCCGGCTAAAAAATACGAACCCAACTAAAACTCCGGGTAAAATTACGAACCCAACTAAAACTCCGGGTAAAATTACGAACCCAACTAAAACTCCGGGTAAAATTACGAACCCAACTAAAAGTCCGGAAAAAAAATACGAACCCAACTAAAACTCCGGGTAAAATTACCAACACAACCAAAAAGTCCGGGTAAAATTACGAACCCAACTAAAACTCCGGGTAAAAAATACGAACCCAACTAAAACTCCGGGTAAAAAATACGAACCCAACTAAAACTCCGGGTAAAATTACGAACCCAACTAAAAGTCCGGGTAAAAAATACGAACCCAACTAAAAAGTCCGGGTAAAATTACGAACCCAACTAAAACTCCGGGTAAAATTACGAACCCAACTAAAACTCCGGGTGAAATTACGAACCCAACTAAAACTCCGGGTAAAAATACGAACCCAACTAAAACTCCGGGTAAAAATACGAACCCAACTAAAACTCCGGGTAAAAAATACGAACCCAACTATAACTCCGGCTAAAAAATACGAACCCAACTAAAACTCCGGGTAAAATTACGAACCCAACTAAAACTCCGGGTAAAATTACGAACCCAACTAAAACTCCGGGTAAAATTACGAACCCAACTAAAAGTCCGGAAAAAAATACGAACCCAACTAAAAAGTCCGGATAAAATTACGAACCCAAGTAAAACTCCGGGTAAAATTACGAACCCAACTAAAACTCCGGGTAAAATTACGAACCCAACTAAAAAGTCCGGCTAAAATTACGAACCCAAATAAAAAGTCCGGGTAAAAATACTAACCCAACTAAAATTCCGGATAAAATTACGAACTCAACTAAAACTCCGGGTAAAATTACGAACCCAACTAAAACTCCGGGTAAAAATACGAACCCAACTAAAACTCCGGGTAAAAATACGAACCCAACTAAAACTCCGGGTAAAAAATATGAACCCAACTAAAACTCCGGGTAAAATTACCAACACAACTAAAACTCCGGGTAAAAATACGAACCCAACTAAAACTCCGGGTAAAATTACGAACTCAACTAAAACTCCGGGTAAAATTACGAACCCAACTAAAACTCCGGGTAAAAATACGAACCCTACTACAACTCCGGGTAAAAATACGAACCCAACTAAAACTCCGGGTAAAAAATACGAACCCAACTACAACTCCGGCTAAAAAATACGAACCCAACTAAAACTCCGGGCAAAAATACTAACCCAACTAAAAAGTCCGGGTAAAAAATACGAACCCAACTAAAACTCCGGGTAAAAATACGAACCCAACTAAAACTCCGGGTAAAAATACGAACCCAACTAAAACTCCGGGTAAAAAATACGAACCCAACTAAAACTCCGGGTAAAAAATACGAACCCAACTAAAAAGTCCGGTAAAAAATATGAACCCAACTAAAACTCCGGGTAAAATTACCAACACAACTAAAAAGTCCCTGTAAAATTACGAACCCAACTAAAACTCCGGGTAAAATTACGAACCCAACTAAAACTCCGGGTAAAAAATACGAACCCAACTAAAAAGTCCGGGTAAAATTGCGAACCCAACTAAAAAGTCCGGGTAAAATTACGAACCCAACTAAAACTCCGGGTAAAATTACGAACTCAACTAAAACTCCGGGTAAAATTACGAACCCAACTAAAACTCCGGGTAAAATTACGAACCCAACTAAAAGTCCGGGTAAAAAATACGAACCCAACTAAAAAGTCCGGGTAAAATTACGAACCCAACTAAAACTCCGGGTAAAATTACGAACCCAACTAAAACTCCGGGTAAAATTACGAACCCAAGTAAAACTCCGGGTAAAATTACGAACCCAAGTAAAACTCCGGGTAAAATTACGAACCCAACTAAAACTCCGGGTAAAATTACGAACCCAACTAAAAGTCCGGGTAAAAATACGAACCCAACTAAAAAGTCCGGGTAACTCAAGACTCCGGGTAAAATTACGAACCCAACTAAAACCCCGGGTAAAATTACGAACCCAACTAAAACTCCGGGTAAAATTACGAACCCAACTAAAAGTCCGGGTACAAAATACGAACCCAACTAAAAGGTCCGGGTAAAATTACGAACCCAACTAAAACTCCGGGTAAAATTATGAACCCAACTAAAAGTCCGGGTAAAAAATTCGAACCCAACTAAAAAGTCCGGGTAAAATTACGAACCCAACTAAAACTCCGGGTAAAATTACGAACCCAACTAAAAAGTCCGGGTAAAATTACGAACCCAACTAAAAAGTCCGGGTAAAATTACGAACCCAACTAAAAAGTCCGGGTAAAATTACGAACCCAACTAAAACTCCGGGTAAAATTACGAACTCAACTAAAACTCCGGGTAAAATTACGAACCCAACTAAAACTCCGGGTAAAATTACGAACCCAACTAAAAGCCCGGGTAAAAAATACGAACCCAACTAAAAAGTCCGGGTAAAATTATGAACCCAACTAAAGCTCCGGGTAAAATTACGAACCCAACTAAAACTCCGGGTAAAATTACGAACCCAAGTAAAACTCCGGGTAAAATTACGAACCCAAGTAAAACTCCGGGTAAAATTACGAACCCAACTAAAACTCCGGGTAAAATTACGAACCCAACTAAAACTCCGGGTAAAATTACGAACCCAACTAAAAGTCCGGGTTAAAAATACGAACCCAACTAAAAAGTCCGGGAAAAATTACGAACCCAAGTAAAACTCCGGGTAAAATTACGAACCCAACTAAAACTCCGGGTAAAATTACGAACCCATCTAAAAAGTCCGGGTAAAATTACGAACCCAAATAAAAAGTCCGGGTAAAATTACTAACCCAACTAAAACTCCGGCTAAAATTACGAACTCAACTAAAACTCCGGGTAAAATTACGAACCCAACTAAAACTCCGGGTAAAAAATACGAACCAAACAAAAAAGTCCGGGTAACATTTAGAACCCAACTAAAACTCCGGGTAAAAAAATACGAACCCAACTAAAACTCCGGGCAAAAATACTAACCCAACTGAAAAGTCCGGGTAAAAAATACGAACCCAACTAAAACTCCGGGTAAAAATACGAACCCAACTAAAACTCCGGGTAAAAATACGAACCCAACTAAAACTCCGGGTAAAAAATACGAACCCAACTAAAACTCCGGGTAAAAATACGAACCCAACTAAAACTCCGGGTAAAAATACGAACCCAACTAAAACTCCGGGTAAAAAATACGAACCCAACTAAAACTCCGGCTAAAAAATACGAACCCAACTAAAACTCCGGGCAAAAATACAAACCCAACTAAAAAGTCCGGGTAAAAAATACGAACCCAACTAAAACTCCGGGTAAAAATACGAACCCAACTAAAACTCCGGGTAAAAATACGAACCCAACTAAAACTCCGCGTAAAAAATCGAACCCAACTAAAACTCCGGGTAAAAAATACGAACCCAACTAAAAAGTCCGGTAAAAAATATGAACCCAACTAAAACTCCGGGTAAAATTACCAACACAACTAAAACTCCGGGTAAAAATACGAACCCAACTAAAACTCCGGGTAAAAAATACGAACCCAACTAAAACTCCGGGTAAAAAATACGAACCCAACTAAAACTCCGGGTAAAATTACGAACCCAACTAAAAGTCCGGGTAAAAAATACGAACCAACTAAAAAGTCCGGGTAAAATTACGAACCCAACTAAAACTCCGGGTAAAATTACGAACCCAACTAAAACTCCGGGTAAAAAATACGAACCCAACTAAAAAGTCCGGGTAAAATTACGAACCCAACTAAAAAGTCCGGGTAAAATTACGAACCCAACTAAAACTCCGGGTAAAATTACGAACCCAACTAAAACTCCGGGTAAAATTACGAACCCAACTAAAAGTCCGGGTAAAAAATACGAACCCAACTAAAAAGTCCGGGTAAAATTACGAACCCAACTAAAACTCCGGGTAAAATTACGAACCCAACTAAAACTCCGGGTAAAAAATACGAACCCAACTAAATAGTCCGGGTAAAATTACGAACCCAACTAAAAAGTCCGGGTAAAATTACGATCCCAACTAAAACTCCGGCTAAAAAATACGAACCCAACTAAAACTCCGGGTAAAAAATACGAACCCAACTAAAAAGTCCGGTAAAAAATATGAACCCAACTAAAACTCCGGGTAAAATTACGAACCCAACTAAAACTCCGGGTAAAAATACGAACCCAACTAAAACTCCGGGTAAAAAATACGAACCCAACTAAAACTCCGGGTAAAAAATACGAACCCAACTAAAAAGTCCGGTAAAAAATATGAACCCAACTAAAACTCCGGGTAAAATTACCAACACAACTAAAAAGTCCGGGTAAAATTACGAACGCAACTAAAACTCCGGGTAAAATTACGAACCCAACTAAAAAGTCCGGGTAAAATTACGAACCCAACTAAAAAGTCCGGGTAAAATTACGAACCCAACTAAAAAGTCCGGGTAAAATTACGAACCCAACTAAAACTCCGGGTAAAATTACGAACTCAACTAAAACTCCGGGTAAAATTACGAACCCAACTAAAACTCCGGGTAAAATTACGAACCCAACTAAAAGTCCTGGTAAAAAATACGAACCCAACTAAAAAGTCCGGGTAAAATTATGAACCCAACTAAAGCTCCGGGTAAAATTACGAACCCAACTAAAACTCCGGGCAAAATTACGAACCCAAGTAAAACTCCGGGTAAAATTACGAACCCAAGTAAAACTCCGGGTAAAATTACGAACCCAACTAAAACTCCGGGTAAAATTACGAACCCAACTAAAACTCCGGGTAAAATTACGAACCCAACTAAAAGTCCGGGTTAAAAATACGAACCCAACTAAAAAGTCCGGGTAAAATTACGAACCCAAGTAAAACTCCGGGTAAAATTACGAACCCAACTAAAACTCCGGGTAAAATTACGAACCCTTCTAAAAAGTCCGGGTAAAATTACGAACCCAAATAAAAAGTCCGGGTAAAATTACTAACCCAACTAAAACTCCGGGTAAAATTACGAACTCAACTAAAACTCCGGGTAAAATTACGAACCCAACTAAAACTCCGGGTAAAAAATACGAACCAAACAAAACAGGCCGGGTAACATTTAGAACCCAACTAAAACTCCGGGTAAAAAAATACGAACCCAACTAAAACTCCGGGCAAAAATACTAACCCAACTGAAAAGTCCGGGTAAAAAATACGAACCCAACTAAAACTCCGGGTAAAAATACGAACCCAACTAAAACTCCGGGTAAAAATACGAACCCAACTAAAACTCCGGGTAAAAATACGAACCCAACTAAAACTCCGGGTAAAAAATACGAACCCAACTAAAACTCCGGCTAAAAAATACGAACCCAACTAAAACTCCGGGCAAAAATACTAACCCAACTAAAAAGTCCGGGTAAAAAATACGAACCCAACTAAAACTCCGGGTAAAAATACGAACCCAACTAAAACTCCGGGTAAAAATACGAACCCAACTAAAACTCCGCGTAAAAAATCGAACCCAACTAAAACTCCGGGTAAAAAATACGAACCCAACTAAAAAGTCCGGTAAAAAATATGAACCCAACTAAAACTCCGGGTAAAATTACCAACACAACTAAAACTCCGGGTAAAAATACGAACCCAACTAAAACTCCGGGTAAAAAATACGAACCCAACTAAAACTCCGGGTAAAAAATACGAACCCAACTAAAACTCCGGGTAAAATTACGAACCCAACTAAAAGTCCGGGTAAAAAATACGAACCCAACTAAAAAGTCCGGGTAAAAAATACGAACCCAACTAAAACTCCGGGTAAAAATACGAACCCAACTAAAACTCCGGGTAAAAATACGAACCCAACTAAAACTCCGCGTAAAAAATCGTACCCAACTAAAACTCCGGGTACAAAATACGAACCCAACTAAAAAGTCCGGTAAAAAATATGAACCCAACTAAAACTCCGGGTAAAATTACCAACACAACTAAAACTCCGGGTAAAAATACGAACCCAACTAAAAAGTCCGGGTAAAATTACGAACCCAAATAAAACTCCGGGTAAAATTACGAACCCAACTAAAACTCCGGGTAAAAAATACGAACCCAACTAAAAAGTCCGGGTAAAATTACGAACCCAACTAAAAAGTCCGGGTAAAATTACGAACCCAACTAAAACTCCGGGTAAAATTACGAACCCAACTAAAACTCCGGGTAAAATTACGAACCCAACTAAAAGTCCGGGTAAAAAATACGAACCCAACTAAAAAGTCCGGGTAAAATTACGAACCCAACTAAAACTCCGGGTAAAATTACGAACCCAACTAAAACTCCGGGTAAAAAATACGAACCCAACTAAAAAGTCCGGGTAAAATTACGAACCCAACTAAAAAGTCCGGGTAAAATTACGATCCCAACTAAAACTCCGGGTAAAATTACGAACTCAACTAAAACTCCGGGTAAAATTACGAACCCAACTAAAACTCCGGGTAAAATTACGAACCCAACTAAAAGTCCGGGTAAAAAATACGAACCCAACTAAAAAGTCCGGGTAAAATTACGAACCCAACTAAAACTCCGGGTAAAATTACGAACCCAACTAAAACTCCGGGTAAAATTACGAACCCAAGTAAAACTCCGGGTAAAATTACGAACCCAAGTAAAACTCCGGGTAAAATTACGAACCCAACTAAAACTCCGGGTAAAATTACGAACCCAACTAAAACTCCGGGTAAAATTACGAACCCAACTAAAAGTCCGGGTAAAAATACGAACCCAACTAAAAAGTCCGGGTAAAAAATACGAACCCAACTAAAACTCCCGGTAAAAATACGAACCCAACTAAAACTCCGGGTAAAAATACGAACCCAACTAAAACTCCGGGTAAAAAATACGAACCCAACTAAAACTCCGGCTAAAAAATACGAACCCAACTAAAACTCCGGGCAAAAATACTAACCCAACTAAAAAGTCCGGGTAAAAAATACGAACCCAACTAAAACTCCGGGTAAAAATACGAACCCAACTAAAACTCCGGGTAAAAATACGAACCCAACTAAAACTCCGGGTAATAAATACGAACCCAACTAAAACTCCGGGTAAAAAATACGAACCCAACTAAAAAGTCCGGTAAAAAATATGAACCCAACTAAAACTCCGGGTAAAATTACCAACACAACTAAAAAGTCCGGGTAAAATTACGAACCCAACTAAAACTCCGGGTAAAAAATACGAACCCAACTAAAACTCCGGGTAAAAAATACGAACCCAACTAAAACTCCGGGTAAAATTACGAACCCAACTAAAAGTCCGGGTAAAAAATAGGAACCCAACTAAAAAGTCCGGGTAAAATTACGAACCCAACTAAAACTCCGGGTAAAATTACGAACCCAACTAAAACTCCGGGTAAAATTACGAACCCAACTAAAACTCCGGCTAAAAATACGAACCCAACTAAAACTCCGGGTAAAAATACGAACCCAACTAAAACTCCGGGTAAAAAATACGAACCCAACTAAAACTCCGGCTAAAAAATACGAACCCAACTAAAACTCCGGGTAAAATTACGAACCCAACTAAAACTCCGGGTAAAATTACGAACCCAACTAAAACTCCGGGTAAAATTACGAACCCAACTAAAAGTCCGGAAAAAAAATACGAACCCAACTAAAAAGTCCGGATAAAATTACGAACCCAAGTAAAACTCCGGGTAAAATTACGAACCCAACTAAAACTCCGGGTAAAATTACGAACCCAACTAAAAAGTACGGGTAAAATTACGAACCCAAATAAAAAGTCCGGGTAAAATTACGAACCCAACTAAAACTCCGGGTAAAAAATACGAACCCAACTAAAACTCCGGGTAAAAATACGAACCCAACTAAAACTCCGGGTAAAAAATACGAACCCAACTAAAACTCCGGCTAAAAAATACGAACCCAACTAATACTCCGGGTAAAATTACGAACCCAACTAAAACTCCGGGTAAAATTACGAACCCAACTAAAACTCCGGCTAAAAATACGAACCCAACTAAAACTCCGGGTAAAAATACGAACCCAACTAAAAAGTACGGGTAAAATTACGAACCCAAGTAAAACTCCGGGTAAAATTACGAACCCAACTAAAACTCCGGGTAAAATTACGAACCCAACTAAAAAGTACGGGTAAAATTACGAACCCAAATAAAAAGTCCGGGTAAAATTACGAACCCAACTAAAACTCCGGGTAAAATTACGAACCCAACTAAAACTCCGGCTAAAAATACGAACCCAACTAAAACTCCGGGTAAAAATACGAACCCAACTAAAACTCCGGGTAAAAAATACGAACCCAACTAAAACTCCGGCTAAAAAATACGAACCCAACTAAAACTCCGGGTAAAATTACGAACCCAACTAAAACTCCGGGTAAAATTACGAACCCAACTAAAAGTCCGGAAAAAAAATACGAACCCAACTAAAAAGTCCGGATAAAATTACGAACCAAGTAAAACTCCGGTAAAATTACGAACCCAACTAAAACTCCGGGTAAAATTACGAACCCAACTAAAAAGTACGGGTAAAATTACGAACCCAAATAAAAAGTCCGGGTAAAAATACTAACCCAACTAAAACTCCGGATAAAATTACGAACTCAACTAAAACTCCGGCTAAAATTACGAACCCAACTAAAACTCCGGGTAAAAATACGAACCCAACTAAAACTACGGGTAAAAATACGAACCCAACTAAAACTCCGGTAAAAAATATGAACCCAACTAAAACTCCGGGTAAAATTACCAACACAACTAAAACTCCGGGTAAAAATACGAACCCAACTAAAACTCCGGGTAAAATTACGAACTCAACTAAAACTCCGGGTAAAATTACGAACCCAACTAAAACTCCGGGTAAAAATACGAACCCAACTAAAACTCCGGGTAAAAATACGAACCCAACTAAAACTCCGGGTAAAAAATACGAACCCAACTAAAACTCCGGCTAAAAAATACGAACCCAACTAAAACTCCGGCAAAAATACTAACCCAACTAAAAAGTCCGGGTAAAAAATACGAACCCAACTAAAACTCCGGGTAAAAATACGAACCCAACTAAAACTCCGGGTAAAAATACGAACCCAACTAAAACTCCGGGTAAAAAATACGAACCCAACTAAAACTCCGGTAAAAAATACGAACCCAACTAAAAAGGTCCGGTAAAAAATATGAACCCAACTAAAACTCCGGGTAAAATTACCAACACAACTAAAAAGTCCGGGTAAAATTACGAACCCAACTAAAACTCCGGGTAAAATTACGAACCCAACTAAAACTCCGGGTAAAAAATACGAACCCAACTAAAAAGTCCGGGTAAAATTGCGAACTCAACTAAAAAGTCCGGGTAAAATTATGAACCCAACTAAAACTCCGGGTAAAATTACGAACTCAACTAAAACTCCGGGTAAAATTACGAACCCAACTAAAACTCCGGGTAAAATTACGAACCCAACTAAAAGTCCGGGTAAAAAATACGAACCCAACTAAAAAGTCCGGGTAAAATTACGAACCCAACTAAAACTCCGGGTAAAATTACGAACCCAACTAAAACTCCGGGTAAAATTACGAACCCAAGTAAAACTCCGGGTAAAATTACGAACCCAAGTAAAACTCCGGGTAAAATTACGAACCCAACTAAAACTCCGGGTAAAATTACGAACCCAACTAAAACTCCGGGTAAAATTACGAACCCAACTAAAAGTCCGGGTAAAAATACGAACCCAACTAAAAAGTCCGGGTAACTCAAGACTCCGGGTAAAATTACGAACCCAACTAAAAGTCCGGAAAAAAAATACGAACCCAACTAAAAAGTCCGGATAAAATTACGAACCCAAGTAAAACTCCGGGTAAAATTACGAACCCAACTAAAACTCCGGGTAAAATTACGAACCCAACTAAAAAAGTACGGGTAAAATTACGAACCCAAATAAAAAGTCCGGGTAAAAATACTAACCCAACTAAAACTCCGGATTAAATTACGAACTCAACTAAAACTCCGGCTAAAATTACGAACCCAACTAAAACTCCGGGTAAAAATACGAACCCAACTAAAACTACGGGTAAAAATACGAACCCAACTAAAACTCCGGGTAAAAAATATGAACCCAACTAAAACTCCGGGTAAAATTACCAACACAACTAAAACTCCGGGTAAAAATACGAACCCAACTAAAACTCCGGGTAAAATTACGAACTCAACTAAAACTCCGGGTAAAATTACGAACCCAACTAAAACTCCGGGTAAAAATACGAACCCAACTAAAACTCCGGGTAAAAATACGAACCCAACTAAAACTCCGGGTAAAAAATACGAACCCAACTAAAACTCCGGCTAAAAAATACGAACCCAACTAAAACTCCGGGCAAAAATACTAACCCAACTAAAAAGTCCGGGTAAAAAATACGAACCCAACTAAAACTCCGGGTAAAAATACGAACCCAACTAAAACTCCGGGTAAAAATACGAACCCAACTAAAACTCCGGGTAAAAAATACGAACCCAACTAAAACTCCGGGTAAAAAATACGAACCCAACTAAAAAGTCCGGTAAAAAATATGAACCCAACTAAAACTCCGGGTAAAATTACCAACACAACTAAAAAGTCCGGGTAAAATTACGAACCCAACTAAAACTCCGGGTAAAATTACGAACCCAACTAAAACTCCGGGTAAAAAATACGAACCCAACTAAAAAGTCCGGGTAAAATTGCGAACCCAACTAAAAAGTCCGGGTAAAATTATGAACCCAACTAAAACTCCGGGTAAAATTACGAACTCAACTAAAACTCCGGGTAAAATTACGAACCCAACTAAAACTCCGGGTAAAATTACGAACCCAACTAAAAGTCCGGGTAAAAAATACGAACCCAACTAAAAAGTCCGGGTAAAATTACGAACCCAACTAAAACTCCGGGTAAAATTACGAACCCAACTAAAACTCCGGGTAAAATTACGAACCCAAGTAAAACTCCGGGTAAAATTACGAACCCAAGTAAAACTCCGGGTAAAATTACGAACCCAACTAAAACTCCGGGTAAAATTACGAACCCAACTAAAACTCCGGGTAAAATTACGAACCCAACTAAAAGTCCGGGTAAAAATACGAACCCAACTAAAAAGTCCGGGTAACTCAAGACTCCGGGTAAAATTACGAACCCAACTAAAACTCCGGGTAAAATTACGAACCCAACTAAAACTCCGGGTAAAATTACGAACCCAACTAAAAGTCCGGGTACAAAATACGAACCCAACTAAAAGGTCCGGGTAAAATTACGAACCCAACTAAAACTCCGGGTAAAATTATGAACCCAACTAAAAGTCCGGGTAAAAAATTCGAACCCAACTAAAAAGTCCGGGTAAAATTACGAACCCAACTAAAACTCCGGGTAAAATTACGAACCCAACTAAAAAGTCCGGGTAAAATTACGAACCCAACTAAAAAGTCCGGGTAAAATTACGAACCCAACTAAAACTCCGGGTAAAATTACGAACCCAACTAAAACTCCGGGTAAAATTACGAACCCAACTAAAAGTCCGGGTAAAAATACGAACCCAACTAAAAAGTCCGGGTAAAATTACGAACCCAACTAAAACTCCGGGTAAAATTACGAACCCAACTAAAACTCCGGGTAAAAAATACGAACCCAACTAAAAAGTCCGGGTAAAATTACGAACCCAACTAAAAAGTCCGGGTAAAATTACGATCCCAACTAAAACTCCGGGTAAAATTACGAACTCAACTAAAACTCCGGGTAAAATTACGAACCCAACTAAAACTCCGGGTAAAATTACGAACCCAACTAAAAGTCCGGGTAAAAAATACGAACCCAACTAAAAAGTCCGGGTAAAATTACGAACCCATCTAAAACTCCGGGTAAAATTACGAACCCAACTAAAACTCCGGGTAAAATTACGAACCCAAGTAAAACTCCGGGTAAAATTACGAACCCAAGTAAAACTCCGGGTAAAAATACTAACCCAACTAAAAAGTCCGGGTAAAAAATACGAACCCAACTAAAACTCCGGGTAAAAATACGAACCCAACTAAAACTCCGGGTAAAAATACGAACCCAACTAAAACTCCGCGTAAAAAATCGAACCCAACTAAAACTCCGGGTAAAAAATACGAACCCAACTAAAAAGTCCGGTAAAAAATATGAACCCAACTAAAACTCCGGGTAAAATTACCAACACAACTAAAACTCCGGGTAAAAATACGAACCCAACTAAAACTCCGGGTAAAAAATACGAACCCAACTAAAACTCCGGGTAAAAAATACGAACCCAACTAAAACTCCGGGTAAAATTACGAACCCAACTAAAAGTCCGGGTAAAAAATACGAACCCAACTAAAAAGTCCGGGTAAAAAATACGAACCCAACTAAAACTCCGGGTAAAAATACGAACCCAACTAAAACTCCGGGTAAAAATACGAACCCAACTAAAACTCCGCGTAAAAAATCGAACCCAACTAAAACTCCGGGTACAAAATACGAACCCAACTAAAAAGTCCGGTAAAAAATATGAACCCAACTAAAACTCCGGGTAAAATTACCAACACAACTAAAACTCCGGGTAAAAATACGAACCCAACTAAAACTCCGGGTAAAAAATACGAACCCAACTAAAACTCCGGGTAAAAAATACGAACCCAACTAAAACTCCGGGTAAAATTACGAACCCAACTAAAAGTCGGGGTAAAAAATGCGAACCCAACTAAAAAGTCCGGGTAAAATTACGAACCCAACTAAAACTCCGGGTAAAATTACGAACCCAACTAAAACTCCGGGTAAAAAATACGAACCCAACTAAAAAGTCCGGGTAAAATTACGAACCCAACTAAAAAGTCCGGGTAAAATTACGAACCCAACTAAAACTCCGGGTAAAATTACGAACCCAACTAAAACTCCGGGTAAAATTACGAACCCAACTAAAAGTCCGGGTAAAAAATACGAACCCAACTAAAAAGTCCGGGTAAAATTACGAACCCAACTAAAACTCCGGGTAAAATTACGAACCCAACTAAAACTCCGGGTAAAAAATACGAACCCAACTAAAAAGTCCGGGTAAAATTACGAACCCAACTAAAAAGTCCGGGTAAAATTACGATCCCAACTAAAACTCCGGGTAAAATTACGAACTCAACTAAAACTCCGGGTAAAATTACGAACCCAACTAAAACTCCGGGTAAAATTACGAACCCAACTAAAAGTCCGGGTAAAAAATACGAACCCAACTAAAAAGTCCGGGTAAAATTACGAACCCAACTAAAACTCCGGGTAAAATTACGAACCCAACTAAAACTCCGGGTAAAATTACGAACCCAAGTAAAACTCCGGGTAAAATTACGAACCCAAGTAAAACTCCGGGTAAAATTACGAACCCAACTAAAACTTCGGGTAAAATTACGAACCCAACTAAAACTCCGGGTAAAATTACGAACCCAACTAAAAGTCCGGGTAAAAATACGAACCCAACTAAAAAGTCCGGGTAACTCAAGACTCCGGGTAAAATTACGAACCCAACTAAAACTCCGGGTAAAAATACGAACCCAACTAAAACTCCGGGTAAAAAATACGAACCCAACTAAAACTCCCGGTAAAAATACGAACCCAACTAAAACTCCGGGTAAAAATACGAACCCAACTAAAACTCCGGGTAAAAAATACGAACCCAACTAAAACTCCGGCTAAAAAATACGAACCCAACTAAAACTCCGGGCAAAAATACTAACCCAACTAAAAAGTCCGGGTAAAAAATACGAACCCAACTAAAACTCCGGGTAAAAATACGAACCCAACTAAAACTCCGGGTAAAAATACGAACCCAACTAAAACTCCGGGTAATAAATACGAACCCAACTAAAACTCCGGGTAAAAAATACGAACCCAACTAAAAAGTCCGGTAAAAAATATGAACCCAACTAAAACTCCGGGTAAAATTACCAACACAACTAAAAAGTCCGGGTAAAATTACGAACCCAACTAAAACTCCGGGTAAAAAATACGAACCCAACTAAAACTCCGGGTAAAAAATACGAACCCAACTAAAACTCCGGGTAAAATTACGAACCCAACTAAAAGTCCGGGTAAAAAATAGGAACCCAACTAAAAAGTCCGGGTAAAATTACGAACCCAACTAAAACTCCGGGTAAAATTACGAACCCAACTAAAACTCCGGGTAAAATTACGAACCCAACTAAAACTCCGGCTAAAAATACGAACCCAACTAAAACTCCGGGTAAAAATACGAACCCAACTAAAACTCCGGGTAAAAAATACGAACCCAACTAAAACTCCGGCTAAAAAATACGAACCCAACTAAAACTCCGGGTAAAATTACGAACCCAACTAAAACTCCGGGTAAAATTACGAACCCAACTAAAACTCCGGGTAAAATTACGAACCCAACTAAAAGTCCGGAAAAAAAATACGAACCCAACTAAAAAGTCCGGATAAAATTACGAACCCAAGTAAAACTCCGGGTAAAATTACGAACCCAACTAAAACTCCGGGTAAAATTACGAACCCAACTAAAAAGTACGGGTAAAATTACGAACCCAAATAAAAAGTCCGGGTAAAAATACTAACCCAACTAAAACTCCGGATAAAATTACGAACTCAACTAAAACTCCGGGTAAAATTACGAACCCAACTAAAACTCCGGGTAAAAATACGAACCCAACTAAAACTACGGGTAAAAATACGAACCCAACTAAAACTCCGGGTAAAAAATATGAACCCAACTAAAACTCCGGGTAAAATTACCAACACAACTAAAACTCCGGGTAAAAATACGAACCCAACTAAAACTCCGGGTAAAATTACGAACTCAACTAAAACTCCGGGTAAAATTACGAACCCAACTAAAACTCCGGGTAAAAATACGAACCCAACTAAAACTCCGGGTAAAAATACGAACCCAACTAAAACTCCGGGTAAAAAATACGAACCCAACTAAAACTCCGGCTAAAAAATACGAACCCACCTAAAACTCCGGGCAAAAATACTTACCCAACTAAAAAGTCCGGGTAAAAAATACGAACCCAACTAAAACTCCGGGTAAAAATACGAACCCAACTAAAACTCCGGGTAAAAATACGAACCCAACTAAAACTCCGGGTAAAAAATACGAACCCAACTAAAACTCCGGGTAAAAAATACGAACCCACCTAAAAAGTCCGGTAAAAAATATGAACCCAACTAAAACTCCGGGTAAAATTACCAACACAACTAAAAAGTCCGGGTAAAATTACGAACCCAACTAAAACTCCGGGTAAAATTACGAACCCAACTAAAACTCCGGGTAAAAAATACGAACCCAACTAAAAAGTCCGGGTAAAATTGCGAACCCAACTAAAAAGTCCGGGTAAAATTATGAACCCAACTAAAACTCCGGGTAAAATTACGAACTCAACTAAAACTCCGGGTAAAATTACGAACCCAACTAAAACTCCGGGTAAAATTACGAACCCAACTAAAAGTCCGGGTAAAAAATACGAACCCAACTAAAAAGTCCGGGTAAAATTACGAACCCAACTAAAACTCCGGGTAAAATTACGAACCCAACTAAAACTCCGGGTAAAATTACGAACCCAAGTAAAACTCCGGGTAAAATTACGAACCCAAGTAAAACTCCGGGTAAAATTACGAACCCAACTAAAACTCCGGGTAAAATTACGAACCCAACTAAAACTCCGGGTAAAATTACGAACCCAACTAGAAGTCCGGGTAAAAATACGAACCCAACTAAAAAGTCCGGGTAACTCAAGACTCCGGGTAAAATTACGAACCCAACTAAAACTCCGGGTAAAATTACGAACCCAACTAAAACTCCGGGTAAAATTACGAACCCAACTAAAAGTCCGGGTACAAAATACGAACCCAACTAAAAGGTCCGGGTAAAATTACGAACCCAACTAAAACTCCGGGTAAAATTATGAACCCAACTAAAAGTCCGGGTAAAAAATTCGAACCCAACTAAAAAGTCCGGGTAAAATTACGAACCCAACTAAAACTCCGGGTAAAATTACGAACCCAACTAAAAAGTCCGGGTAAAATTACGAACCCAACTAAAAAGTCCGGGTAAAATTACGAACCCAACTAAAACTCCGGGTAAAATTACGAACCCAACTAAAACTCCGGGTAAAATTACGAACCCAACTAAAAGTCCGGGTAAAAAATACGAACCCAACTAAAAAGTCCGGGTAAAATTACGAACCCAACTAAAACTCCGGGTAAAATTACGAACCCAACTAAAACTCCGGGTAAAAAATACGAACCCAACTAAAAAGTCCGGGTAAAATTACGAACCCAACTAAAAAGTCCGGGTTAAATTACGATCCCAACTAAAACTCCGGGTAAAATTACGAACTCAACTAAAACTCCGGGTAAAATTACGAACCAAACTAAAACTCCGGGTAAAATTACGAACCCAACTAAAAGTCCGGGTAAAAAATACGAACCCAACTAAAAAGTCCGGGTAAAATTACGAACCCATCTAAAACTCCGGGTAAAATTACGAACCCAACTAAAACTCCGGGTAAAATTACGAACCCAAGTAAAACTCCGGGTAAAATTACGAACCCAAGTAAAACTCCGGGTAAAATTACGAACCCAACTAAAACTCCGGGTAAAATTACGAACCCAACTAAAACTCCGGGTAAAATTACGAACCCAACTAAAAGTCCGGGTAAAAATACGAACCCAACTAAAAAGTCCGGGTAACTCAAGACTCCGGGTAAAATTACGAACCCAACTAAAAGTCCGGAAAAAAAATACGAACCCAACTAAAAAGTCCGGATAAAATTACGAACCCAAGTAAAACTCCGGGTAAAATTACGAACCCAACTAAAACTCCGGGTAAAATTACGAACCCAACTAAAAAGTACGGGTAAAATTACGAACCCAAATAAAAAGTCCGGGTAAAAATACTAACCCAACTAAAACTCCGGATAAAATTACGAACTCAACTAAAACTCCGGCTAAAATTACGAACCCAACTAAAACTCCGGGTAAAAATACGAACCCAACTAAAACTACGGGTAAAAATACGAACCCAACTAAAACTCCGGGTAAAAAATATGAACCCAACTAAAACTCCGGGTAAAATTACCAACACAACTAAAACTCCGGGTAAAAATACGAACCCAACTAAAACTCCGGGTAAAATTACGAACTCAACTAAAACTCCGGGTAAAATTACGAACCCAACTAAAACTCCGGGTAAAAATACGAACCCAACTAAAACTCCGGGTAAAAATACGAACCCAACTAAAACTCCGGGTAAAAAATACGAACCCAACTAAAACTCCGGCTAAAAAATACGAACCCAACTAAAAGTCCGGGCAAAAATACTAACCCAACTAAAAAGTCCGGGTAAAAAATACGAACCCAACTAAAACTCCGGGTAAAAATACGAACCCAACTAAAACTCCGGGTAAAAATACGAACCCAACTAAAACTCCGGGTAAAAAATACGAACCCAACTAAAACTCCGGGTAAAAAATACGAACCCAACTAAAAAGTCCGGTAAAAAATATGAACCCAACTAAAACTCCGGGTAAAATTACCAACACAACTAAAAAGTCCGGGTAAAATTACGAACCCAACTAAAACTCCGGGTAAAATTACGAACCCAACTAAAACTCCGGGTAAAAAATACGAACCCAACTAAAAAGTCCGGGTAAAATTGCGAACCCAACTAAAAAGTCCGGGTAAAATTATGAACCCAACTAAAACTCCGGGTAAAATTACGAACTCAACTAAAACTCCGGGTAAAATTACGAACCCAACTAAAACTCCGGGTAAAAATACGAACCCAACTAAAACTCCGGGTAAAAATACGAACCCAACTAAAACTCCGGGTAAAAAATACGAACCCAACTAAAAAGTCCGGGTAAAATTACGAACCCAACTAAAACTCCGGGTAAAATTACGAACCCAACTAAAACTCCGGGTAAAATTACGAACCCAAGTAAAACTCCGGGTAAAATTACGAACCCAAGTAAAACTCCGGGTAAAATTACGAACCCAACTAAAACTCCGGGTAAAATTACGAACCCAACTAAAACTCCGGGTAAAATTACGAACCCAACTAAAAGTCCGGGTAAAAATACGAACCCAACTAAAAAGTCCGGGTAACTCAAGACTCCGGGTAAAATTACGAACCCAACTAAAACTCCGGGTAAAATTACGAACCCAACTAAAACTCCGGGTAAAATTACGAACCCAACTAAAAGTCCGGGTACAAAATACGAACCCAACTAAAAGGTCCGGGTAAAATTACGAACCCAACTAAAACTCCGGGTAAAATTATGAACCCAACTAAAAGTCCGGGTAAAAAATTCGAACCCAACTAAAAAGTCCGGGTAAAATTACGAACCCAACTAAAACTCCGGGTAAAATTACGAACCCAACTAAAAAGTCCGGGTAAAATTACGAACCCAACTAAAAAGTCCGGGTAAAATTACGAACCCAACTAAAACTCCGGGTAAAATTACGAACCCAACTAAAACTCCGGGTAAAATTACGAACCCAACTAAAAGTCCGGGTAAAAAATACGAACCCAACTAAAAAGTCCGGGTAAAATTACGAACCCAACTAAAACTCCGGGTAAAATTACGAACCCAACTAAAACTCCGGGTAAAAAATACGAACCCAACTAAAAAGTCCGGGTAAAATTACGAACCCAACTAAAAAGTCCGGGTAAAATTACGATCCCAACTAAAACTCCGGGTAAAATTACGAACTCAACTAAAACTCCGGGTAAAATTACGAACCCAACTAAAACTCCGGGTAAAATTACGAACCCAACTAAAAGTCCGGGTAAAAAATACGAACCCAACTAAAAAGTCCGGGTAAAATTACGAACCCATCTAAAACTCCGGGTAAAATTACGAACCCAACTAAAACTCCGGGTAAAATTACGAACCCAAGTAAAACTCCGGGTAAAATTACGAACCCAAGTAAAACTCCGGGTAAAAATACTAACCCAACTAAAAAGTCCGGGTAAAAAATACGAACCCAACTAAAACTCCGGGTAAAAATACGAACCCAACTAAAACTCCGGGTAAAAATACGAACCCAACTAAAACTCCGCGTAAAAAATCGAACCCAACTAAAACTCCGGGTAAAAAATACGAACCCAACTAAAAAGTCCGGTAAAAAATATGAACCCAACTAAAACTCCGGGTAAAATTACCAACACAACTAAAACTCCGGGTAAAAATACGAACCCAACTAAAACTCCGGGTAAAAAATACGAACCCAACTAAAACTCCGGGTAAAAAATACGAACCCAACTAAAACTCCGGGTAAAATTACGAACCCAACTAAAAGTCCGGGTAAAAAATACGAACCCAACTAAAAAGTCCGGGTAAAAAATACGAACCCAACTAAAACTCCGGGTAAAAATACGAACCCAACTAAAACTCCGGGTAAAAATACGAACCCAACTAAAACTCCGCGTAAAAAATCGAACCCAACTAAAACTCCGGGTACAAAATACGAACCCAACTAAAAAGTCCGGTAAAAAATATGAACCCAACTAAAACTCCGGGTAAAATTACCAACACAACTAAAACTCCGGGTAAAAATACGAACCCAACTAAAACTCCGGGTAAAAAATACGAACCCAACTAAAACTCCGGGTAAAAAATACGAACCCAACTAAAACTCCGGGTAAAATTACGAACCCAACTAAAAGTCGGGGTAAAAAATACGAACCCAACTAAAAAGTCCGGGTAAAATTACGAACCCAACTAAAACTCCGGGTAAAATTACGAACCCAACTAAAACTCCGGGTAAAAAATACGAACCCAACTAAAAAGTCCGGGTAAAATTACGAACCCAACTAAAAAGTCCGGGTAAAATTACGAACCCAACTAAAACTCCGGGTAAAATTACGAACCCAACTAAAACTCCGGGTAAAATTACGAACCCAACTAAAAGTCCGGGTAAAAAATACGAACCCAACTAAAAAGTCCGGGTAAAATTACGAACCCAACTAAAACTCCGGGTAAAATTACGAACCCAACTAAAACTCCGGGTAAAAAATACGAACCCAACTAAAAAGTCCGGGTAAAATTACGAACCCAACTAAAAAGTCCGGGTAAAATTACGATCCCAACTAAAACTCCGGGTAAAATTACGAACTCAACTAAAACTCCGGGTAAAATTACGAACCCAACTAAAACTCCGGGTAAAATTACGAACCCAACTAAAAGTCCGGGTAAAAAATACGAACCCAACTAAAAAGTCCGGGTAAAATTACGAACCCAACTAAAACTCCGGGTAAAATTACGAACCCAACTAAAACTCCGGGTAAAATTACGAACCCAAGTAAAACTCCGGGTAAAATTACGAACCCAAGTAAAACTCCGGGTAAAATTACGAACCCAACTAAAACTTCGGGTAAAATTACGAACCCAACTAAAACTCCGGGTAAAATTACGAACCCAACTAAAAGTCCGGGTAAAAATACGAACCCAACTAAAAAGTCCGGGTAACTCAAGACTCCGGGTAAAATTACGAACCCAACTAAAACTCCGGGTAAAAATACGAACCCAACTAAAACTCCGGGTAAAAAATACGAACCCAACTAAAACTCCCGGTAAAAATACGAACCCAACTAAAACTCCGGGTAAAAATACGAACCCAACTAAAACTCCGGGTAAAAAATACGAACCCAACTAAAACTCCGGCTAAAAAATACGAACCCAACTAAAACTCCGGGCAAAAATACTAACCCAACTAAAAAGTCCGGGTAAAAAATACGAACCCAACTAAAACTCCGGGTAAAAATACGAACCCAACTAAAACTCCGGGTAAAAATACGAACCCAACTAAAACTCCGGGTAATAAATACGAACCCAACTAAAACTCCGGGTAAAAAATACGAACCCAACTAAAAAGTCCGGTAAAAAATATGAACCCAACTAAAACTCCGGGTAAAATTACCAACACAACTAAAAAGTCCGGGTAAAATTACGAACCCAACTAAAACTCCGGGTAAAAAATACGAACCCAACTAAAACTCCGGGTAAAAAATACGAACCCAACTAAAACTCCGGGTAAAATTACGAACCCAACTAAAAGTCCGGGTAAAAAATAGGAACCCAACTAAAAAGTCCGGGTAAAATTACGAACCCAACTAAAACTCCGGGTAAAATTACGAACCCAACTAAAACTCCGGGTAAAATTACGAACCCAACTAAAACTCCGGCTAAAAATACGAACCCAACTAAAACTCCGGGTAAAAATACGAACCCAACTAAAACTCCGGGTAAAAAATACGAACCCAACTAAAACTCCGGCTAAAAAATACGAACCCAACTAAAACTCCGGGTAAAATTACGAACCCAACTAAAACTCCGGGTAAAATTACGAACCCAACTAAAACTCCGGGTAAAATTACGAACCCAACTAAAAGTCCGGAAAAAAAAATACGAACCCAACTAAAAAGTCCGGATAAAATTACGAACCCAAGTAAAACTCCGGGTAAAATTACGAACCCAACTAAAACTCCGGGTAAAATTACGAACCCAACTAAAAAGTACGGGTAAAATTACGAACCCAAATAAAAAGTCCGGGTAAAAATACTAACCCAACTAAAACTCCGGATAAAATTACGAACTCAACTAAAACTCCGGGTAAAATTACGAACCCAACTAAAACTCCGGGTAAAAATACGAACCCAACTAAAACTACGGGTAAAAATACGAACCCAACTAAAACTCCGGGTAAAAAATATGAACCCAACTAAAACTCCGGGTAAAATTACCAACACAACTAAAACTCCGGGTAAAAATACGAACCCAACTAAAACTCCGGGTAAAATTACGAACTCAACTAAAACTCCGGGTAAAATTACGAACCCAACTAAAACTCCGGGTAAAAATACGAACCCAACTAAAACTCCGGGTAAAAATACGAACCCAACTAAAACTCCGGGTAAAAAATACGAACCCAACTAAAACTCCGGCTAAAAAATACGAACCCACCTAAAACTCCGGGCAAAAATACTTACCCAACTAAAAAGTCCGGGTAAAAAATACGAACCCAACTAAAACTCCGGGTAAAAATACGAACCCAACTAAAACTCCGGGTAAAAATACGAACCCAACTAAAACTCCGGGTAAAAAATACGAACCCAACTAAAACTCCGGGTAAAAAATACGAACCCACCTAAAAAGTCCGGTAAAAAATATGAACCCAACTAAAACTCCGGGTAAAATTACCAACACAACTAAAAAGTCCGGGTAAAATTACGAACCCAACTAAAACTCCGGGTAAAATTACGAACCCAACTAAAACTCCGGGTAAAAAATACGAACCCAACTAAAAAGTCCGGGTAAAATTGCGAACCCAACTAAAAAGTCCGGGTAAAATTATGAACCCAACTAAAACTCCGGGTAAAATTACGAACTCAACTAAAACTCCGGGTAAAATTACGAACCCAACTAAAACTCCGGGTAAAATTACGAACCCAACTAAAAGTCCGGGTAAAAAATACGAACCCAACTAAAAAGTCCGGGTAAAATTACGAACCCAACTAAAACTCCGGGTAAAATTACGAACCCAACTAAAACTCCGGGTAAAATTACGAACCCAAGTAAAACTCCGGGTAAAATTACGAACCCAAGTAAAACTCCGGGTAAAATTACGAACCCAACTAAAACTCCGGGTAAAATTACGAACCCAACTAAAACTCCGGGTAAAATTACGAACCCAACTAGAAGTCCGGGTAAAAATACGAACCCAACTAAAAAGTCCGGGTAACTCAAGACTCCGGGTAAAATTACGAACCCAACTAAAACTCCGGGTAAAATTACGAACCCAACTAAAACTCCGGGTAAAATTACGAACCCAACTAAAAGTCCGGGTACAAAATACGAACCCAACTAAAAGGTCCGGGTAAAATTACGAACCCAACTAAAACTCCGGGTAAAATTATGAACCCAACTAAAAGTCCGGGTAAAAAATTCGAACCCAACTAAAAAGTCCGGGTAAAATTACGAACCCAACTAAAACTCCGGGTAAAATTACGAACCCAACTAAAAAGTCCGGGTAAAATTACGAACCCAACTAAAAAGTCCGGGTAAAATTACGAACCCAACTAAAACTCCGGGTAAAATTACGAACCCAACTAAAACTCCGGGTAAAATTACGAACCCAACTAAAAGTCCGGGTAAAAAATACGAACCCAACTAAAAAGTCCGGGTAAAATTACGAACCCAACTAAAACTCCGGGTAAAATTACGAACCCAACTAAAACTCCGGGTAAAAAATACGAACCCAACTAAAAAGTCCGGGTAAAATTACGAACCCAACTAAAAAGTCCGGGTTAAATTACGATCCCAACTAAAACTCCGGGTAAAATTACGAACTCAACTAAAACTCCGGGTAAAATTACGAACCAAACTAAAACTCCGGGTAAAATTACGAACCCAACTAAAAGTCCGGGTAAAAAATACGAACCCAACTAAAAAGTCCGGGTAAAATTACGAACCCATCTAAAACTCCGGGTAAAATTACGAACCCAACTAAAACTCCGGGTAAAATTACGAACCCAAGTAAAACTCCGGGTAAAATTACGAACCCAAGTAAAACTCCGGGTAAAATTACGAACCCAACTAAAACTCCGGGTAAAATTACGAACCCAACTAAAACTCCGGGTAAAATTACGAACCCAACTAAAAGTCCGGGTAAAAATACGAACCCAACTAAAAAGTCCGGGTAACTCAAGACTCCGGGTAAAATTACGAACCCAACTAAAACTCCGGGTAAAAATACGAACCCAACTAAAACTCCGGGTAAAAAATACGAACCCAACTAAAACTCCGGGTAAAAATACGAACCCAACTAAAACTCCGGGCAAAAATACTAACCCAACTAAAAAGTCCGGGTAAAAAATACGAACCCAACTAAAACTCCGGGTAAAAATACGAACCCAACTAAAACTCCGGGTAAAAATACGAACCCAACTAAAACTCCGGGTAAAAAATACGAACCCAACTAAAACTCCGGGTAAAAAATACGAACCCAACTAAAAAGTCCGGTAAAAAATATGAACCCAACTAAAACTCCGGGTAAAATTACCAACACAACTAAAAAGTCCGGGTAAAATTACGAACCCAACTAAAACTCCGGGTAAAAAATACGAACCCAACTAAAACTCCGGGTAAAAAATACGAACCCAACTAAAACTCCGGGTAAAATTACGAACCCAACTAAAACTCCGGGTAAAAAATACGAACCCAACTAAAACTCCGGCTAAAAAATACGAACCCAACTAAAACTCCGGGTAAAATTACGAACCCAGCTAAAACTCCGGGTAAAATTACGAACCCAACTAAAACTCCGGGTAAAATTACGAACCCAACTAAAAGTCCGGAAAAAAAATACGAACCCAACTAAAAAGTCCGGATAAAATTACGAACCCAAGTAAAACTCCGGGTAAAATTACGAACCCAACTAAAACTCCGGGTAAAATTACGAACCCAACTAAAAAGTACGGGTAAAATTACGAACCCAAATAAAAAGTCCGGGTAAAAATACTAACCCAACTAAAAAGTCCGGGTAAAATTACGAACCCATCTAAAACTCCGGGTAAAATTACGAACCCAACTAAAACTCCGGGTAAAATTACGAACCCAAGTAAAACTCCGGGTAAAATTACGAACCCAAGTAAAACTCCGGGTAAAATTACGAACCCAACTAAAACTCCGGGTAAAATTACGAACCCAACTAAAACTCCGGGTAAAATTACGAACCCAACTAAAAGTCCGGGTAAAAATACGAACCCAACTAAAAAGTCCGGGTAACTCAAGACTCCGGGTAAAATTACGAACCCAACTAAAACTCCGGGTAAAAATACGAACCCAACTAAAACTCCGGGTAAAAAATACGAACCCAACTAAAACTCCGGGTAAAAATACGAACCCAACTAAAACTCCGGGCAAAAATACTAACCCAACTAAAAAGTCCGGGTAAAAAATACGAACCCAACTAAAACTCCGGGTAAAAATACGAACCCAACTAAAACTCCGGGTAAAAATACGAACCCAACTAAAACTCCGGGTAAAAAATACGAACCCAACTAAAACTCCGGGTAAAAAATACGAACCCAACTAAAAAGTCCGGTAAAAAATATGAACCCAACTAAAACTCCGGGTAAAATTACCAACACAACTAAAAAGTCCGGGTAAAATTACGAACCCAACTAAAACTCCGGGTAAAAAATACGAACCCAACTAAAACTCCGGGTAAAAAATACGAACCCAACTAAAACTCCGGGTAAAATTACGAACCCAACTAAAAGTCCGGGTAAAAAATAGGAACCCAACTAAAAAGTCCGGGTAAAATTACGAACCCAACTAAAACTCCGGGTAAAATTACGAACCCAACTAAAACTCCGGGTAAAATTACGAACCCAACTAAAACTCCGGGTAAAAATACGAACCCAACTAAAACTCCGGGTAAAAATACGAACCCAACTAAAACTCCGGGTAAAAAATACGAACCCAACTAAAACTCCGGCTAAAAAATACGAACCCAACTAAAACTCCGGGTAAAATTACGAACCCAGCTAAAACTCCGGGTAAAATTACGAACCCAACTAAAACTCCGGGTAAAATTACGAACCCAACTAAAAGTCCGGAAAAAAAATACGAACCCAACTAAAAAGTCCGGATAAAATTACGAACCCAAGTAAAACTCCGGGTAAAATTACGAACCCAACTAAAACTCCGGGTAAAATTACGAACCCAACTAAAAAGTCCGGGTAAAATTACGAACCCAAATAAAAAGTCCGGGTAAAAATACTAACCCAACTAAAACTCCGGATAAAATTACGAACTCAACTAAAACTCCGGGTAAAATTACGAACCCAACTAAAACTCCGGGTAAAAATACGAACCCAACTAAAACTCCGGGTAAAAATACGAACCCAACTAAAACTCCGGGTAAAAAATATGAACCCAACTAAAACTCCGGGTAAAATTACCAACACAACTAAAACTCCGGGTAAAAATACGAACCCAACTAAAACTCCGGGTAAAATTACGAACTCAACTAAAACTCCGGGTAAAATTACGAACCCAACTAAAACTCCGGGTAAAAATACGAACCCAACTAAAACTCCGGGTAAAAATACGAACCCAACTAAAACTCCGGGTAAAAAATACGAACCCAACTAAAACTCCGGCTAAAAAATACGAACCCAACTAAAACTCCGGGCAAAAATACTAACCCAACTAAAAAGTCCGGGTAAAAAATACGAACCCAACTAAAACTCCGGGTAAAAATACGAACCCAACTAAAACTCCGGGTAAAAATACGAACCCAACTAAAACTCCGGGTAAAAAATACGAACCCAACTAAAACTCCGGGTAAAAAATACGAACCCAACTAAAAAGTCCGGTAAAAAATATGAACCCAACTAAAACTCCGGGTAAAATTACCAACACAACTAAAAAGTCCGGGTAAGATTACGAACCCAACTAAAACTCCGGGTAAAATTACGAACCCAACTAAAACTCCGGGTAAAAAATACGAACCCAACTAAAAAGTCCGGGTAAAATTGCGAACCCAACTAAAAAGTCCGGGTAAAATTATGAACCCAACTAAAACTCGGGGTAAAATTACGAACTCAACTAAAACTCCGGGTAAAATTACGAACCCAACTAAAACTCCGGGTAAAATTACGAACCCAACTAAAAGTCCGGGTAAAAAATACGAACCCAACTAAAAAGTCCGGGTAAAATTACGAACCCAACTAAAACTCCGGGTAAAATTACGAACCCAACTAAAACTCCGGGTAAAATTACGAACCCAAGTAAAACTCCGGGTAAAATTACGAACCCAAGTAAAACTCCGGGTAAAATTACGAACCCAACTAAAACTCCGGGTAAAATTACGAACCCAACTAAAACTCCGGGTAAAATTACGAACCCAACTAAAAGTCCGGGTAAAAATACGAACCCAACTAAAAAGTCCGGGTAACTCAAGACTCCGGGTAAAATTACGAACCCAACTAAAACTCCGGGTAAAATTACGAACCCAACTAAAACTCCGGGTAAAATTACGAACCCAACTAAAAGTCCGGGTACAAAATACGAACCCAACTAAAAGGTCCGGGTAAAATTACGAACCCAACTAAAACTCCGGGTAAAATTATGAACCCAACTAAAAGTCCGGGTAAAAAATTCGAACCCAACTAAAAAGTCCGGGTAAAATTACGAACCCAACTAAAACTCCGGGTAAAATTACGAACCCAACTAAAAAGTCCGGGTAAAATTACGAACCCAACTAAAAAGTCCGGGTAAAATTACGAACCCAACTAAAAAGTCCGGGTAAAATTACGAACCCAACTAAAACTCCGGGTAAAATTACGAACCCAACTAAAACTCCGGGTAAAATTACGAACCCAACTAAAAGTCCGGGTAAAAAATACGATCCCAACTAAAAAGTCCGGGTAAAATTATGAACCCAACTAAAGCTCCGGGTAAAATTACGAACCCAACTAAAACTCCGGGTAAAATTACGAACCCAAGTAAAACTCCGGGTAAAATTACGAACCCAAGTAAAACTCCGGGTAAAATTACGAACCCAACTAAAACTCCGGGTAAAATTACGAACCCAACTAAAACTCCGGGTAAAAGTACGAACCCAACCAAAAGTCCGGGTAAAAAATACGAACCCATTTAAAAAGTCCGGGTAAAATTACGAACCCAAGTAAAACTCTGGGTAAAATTACGAACCCAACTAAAACTCCGGGTAAAATTACAAACCCATCTAAAAAGTCCGGGTAAAATTACGAACCCAAATAAAAAGTCCGGGTAAAATTACTAACCCAACTAAAACTCCGGGTAAAATTACGAACTCAACTAAAACTCCGGGTAAAATTACGAACCCAACTAAAACTCCGGGTAAAAAATACGAACCAAACAAAAAAGTCCGGGTAACATTTAGAACCCAACTAAAACTATGGGTAAAAAAATACGAACCCAACTAAAACTCCGGGCAAAAATACTAACCCAACTGAAAAGTCCGGGTAAAAAATACGAACCCAACTAAAACTCCGGGTAAAAATACGAACCCAACTAAAACTCCGGGTAAAAATACGAACCCAACTAAAACTCCGGGTAAAAAATACGAACCCAACTAAAACTCCGGGTAAAAATACGAACCCAACTAAAACTCCGGGTAAAAATACGAACCCAACTAAAACTCCGGGTAAAAATACGAACCCAACTAAAACTCCGGGTAAAAAATACGAACCCAACTAAAACTCCGGGTAAAAATACGAACCCAACTAAAACTCCGGGTAAAAATACGAACCCAACTAAAACTCCGGGTAAAAAATACGAACCCAACTAAAACTCCGGCTAAAAAATACGAACCCAACTAAAACTCCGGGCAAAAATACTAACCCAACTAAAAAGTCCGGGTAAAAAATACGAACCCAACTAAAACTCCGGGTAAAAATACGAACCCAACTAAAACTCCGGGTAAAAATACGAACCCAAGTAAAACTCCGGGTAAAAAATACGAACCCAACTAAAACTCCGGGTAAAAAATACGAACCCAACTAAAAAGTCCGGTAAAAAATATGAACCCAACTAAAACTCCGGGTAAAATTACCAACACAACTAAAAAGTCCGGGTAAAATTACGAACCCAACTAAAACTCCGGGTAAAAAATACGAACCCAACTAAAACTCCGGGTAAAAAATACGAACCCAACTAAAACTCCGGGTAAAATTACGAACCCAACTAAAAGTCCGGGTAAAAAATACGAACCCAACTAAAAAGTCCGGGTAAAATTACGAACCCAACTAAAACTCCGGGTAAAATTACGAACCCAACTAAAACTCCGGGTAAAATTACGAACCCAACTAAAACTCCGGGTAAAAATACGAACCCAACTAAAACTCCGGGTAAAAATACGAACCCAACTAAAACTCCGGGTAAAAAATACGAACCCAACTAAAAGTCCGGCTAAAAAATACGAACCCAACTAAAACTCCGGGTAAAATTACGAACCCAACTAAAACTCCGGGTAAAATTAAGAACCCAACTAAAACTCCGGGTAAAATTACGAACCCAACTAAAAGTCCGGAAAAAAAAAAAATACGAACCCAACTAAAAAGTCCGGATAAAATTACGAACCCAAGTAAAACTCCGCTTAAAATTACGAACCCAACTAAAACTCCGGGTAAAATTACGAACCCAACTAAAAAGTCCGGGTAAAATTACGAACCCAAATAAAAAGTCCGGGTAAAAATACTAACCCAACTAAAACTCCGGATAAAATTACGAACTCAACTATAACTCCGTCTAAAATTACGAACCCAACTAAAACTCCGGGTAAAAATACGAACCCAACTAAAACTCCGGGTAAAAATACGAACACAACTAAAACTCCGGGTAAAAAATATGAACCCAACTAAAACTCCGGGTAAAATTACCAACACAACTAAAACTCCGGGTAAAAATACGAACCCAACTAAAACTCCGGGTAAAATTACGAACTCAACTAAAACTCCGGGTAAAATTACGAACCCAACTAAAACTCCGGGTAAAAATACGAACCCAACTAAAACTCCGGGTAAAAATACGAACCCAACTAAAACTCCGGGTAAAAAATACGAACCCAACTAAAACTCCGGCTAAAAAATACGAACCCAACTAAAACTCCGGGCAAAAATACTAACCCAACTAAAAAGTCCGGGTAAAAAATACGAACCCAACTAAAACTCCGGGTAAAAATACGAACCCAACTAAAACTCCGGGTAAAAATACGAACCCAACTAAAACTCCGGGTAAAAAATACGAACCCAACTAAAACTCCGGGTAAAAAATGCGAACCCAACTAAAAAGTCCGGTAAAAAATATGAACCCAACTAAAACTCCGGGTAAAATTACCAACACAACTAAAAAGTCCGGGTAAAATTACGAACCCAACTAAAACTCCGGGTAAAATTACGAACCCAACTAAAACTCCGGGTAAAAAATACGAACCCAACTAAAAAGTCCGGGTGAAATTGCGAACCCAACTAAAAAGTCCGGGTAAAATTACGAACCCAACTAAAACTCCGGGTAAAATTACGAACTCAACTAAAACTCCGGGTAAAATTACGAACCCAACTAAAACTCCGGGTAAAATTACGAACCCAACTAAAAGTCCGGGTAAAAAATAGGAACCCAACTAAAAAGTCCGGGTAAAATTACGAACCCAACTAAAACTCCGGGTAAAATTACGAACCCAACTAAAACTCCGGGTAAAATTACGAACCCAACTAAAACTCCGGGTAAAAATACGAACCCAACTAAAACTCCGGGTAAAAATACGAACCCAACTAAAACTCCGGGTAAAAAATACGAACCCAACTAAAACTCCGGCTAAAAAATACGAACCCAACTAAAACTCCGGGTAAAATTACGAACCCAACTAAAACTCCGGGTAAAATTACGAACCCAACTAAAACTCCGGGTAAAATTACGAACCCAACTAAAAGTCCGGAAAAAAAATACGAACCCAACTAAAAAGTCCGGATAAAATTACGAACCCAAGTAAAACTCCGGGTAAAATTACGAACCCAACTAAAACTCCGAGTAAAATTACGAACCCAACTAAAAAGTACGGGTAAAATTACGAACCCAAATAAAAAGTCCGGGTAAAAATACTAACCCAACTAAAACTCCGGATAAAATTACGAACTCAACTAAAACTCCGGGTAAAATTACGAACCCAACTAAAACTCCGGGTAAAAATACGAACCCAACTAAAACTACGGGTAAAAATACGAACCCAACTAAAACTCCGGGTAAAAAATATGAACCCAACTAAAACTCCGGGTAAAATTACCAACACAACTAAAACTCCGGGTAAAAATACGAACCCAACTAAAACTCCGGGTAAAATTACGAACTCAACTAAAACTCCGGGTAAAATTACGAACCCAACTAAAACTCCGGGTAAAAATACGAACCCAACTAAAACTCCGGGTAAAAATACGAACCCAACTAAAACTCCGGGTAAAAAATACGAACCCAACTAAAACTCCGGCTAAAAAATACGAACCCACCTAAAACTCCGGGCAAAAATACTAACCCAACTAAAAAGTCCGGGTAAAAAATACGAACCCAACTAAAACTCCGGGTAAAAATACGAACCCAACTAAAACTCCGGGTAAAAATACGAACCCAACTAAAACTCCGGGTAAAAAATACGAACCCAACTAAAACTCCGGGTAAAAAATACGAACCCACCTAAAAAGTCCGGTAAAAAATATGAACCCAACTAAAACTCCGGGTAAAATTACCAACACAACTAAAAAGTCCGGGTAAAATTACGAACCCAACTAAAACTCCGGGTAAAATTACGAACCCAACTAAAACTCCGGGTAAAAAATACGAACCCAACTAAAAAGTCCGGGTAAAATTGCGAACCCAACTAAAAAGTCCGGGTAAAATTATGAACCCAACTAAAACTCCGGGTAAAATTACGAACTCAACTAAAACTCCGGGTAAAATTACGAACCCAACTAAAACTCCGGGTAAAATTACGAACCCAACTAAAAGTCCGGGTAAAAAATACGAACCCAACTAAAAAGTCCGGGTAAAATTACGAACCCAACTAAAACTCCGGGTAAAATTACGAACCCAACTAAAACTCCGGGTAAAATTACGAACCCAAGTAAAACTCCGGGTAAAATTACGAACCCAAGTAAAACTCCGGGTAAAATTACGAACCCAACTAAAACTCCGGGTAAAATTACGAACCCAACTAAAACTCCGGGTAAAATTACGAACCCAACTAAAAGTCCGGGTAAAAATACGAACCCAACTAAAAAGTCCGGGTAACTCAAGACTCCGGGTAAAATTACGAACCCAACTAAAACTCCGGGTAAAATTACGAACCCAACTAAAACTCCGGGTAAAATTACGAACCCAACTAAAAGTCCGGGTACAAAATACGAACCCAACTAAAAGGTCCGGGTAAAATTACGAACCCAACTAAAACTCCGGGTAAAATTATGAACCCAACTAAAAGTCCGGGTAAAAAATTCGAACCCAACTAAAAAGTCCGGGTAAAATTACGAACCCAACTAAAACTCCGGGTAAAATTACGAACCCAACTAAAAAGTCCGGGTAAAATTACGAACCCAACTAAAAAGTCCGGGTAAAATTACGAACCCAACTAAAACTCCGGGTAAAATTACGAACCCAACTAAAACTCCGGGTAAAATTACGAACCCAACTAAAAGTCCGGGTAAAAAATACGAACCCAACTAAAAAGTCCGGGTAAAATTACGAACCCAACTAAAACTCCGGGTAAAATTACGAACCCAACTAAAACTCCGGGTAAAAAATACGAACCCAACTAAAAAGTCCGGGTAAAATTACGAACCCAACTAAAAAGTCCGGGTTAAATTACGATCCCAACTAAAACTCCGGGTAAAATTACGAACTCAACTAAAACTCCGGGTAAAATTACGAACCAAACTAAAACTCCGGGTAAAATTACGAACCCAACTAAAAGTCCGGGTAAAAAATACGAACCCAACTAAAAAGTCCGGGTAAAATTACGAACCCATCTAAAACTCCGGGTAAAATTACGAACCCAACTAAAACTCCGGGTAAAATTACGAACCCAAGTAAGACTCCGGGTAAAATTACGAACCCAAGTAAAACTCCGGGTAAAATTACGAACCCAACTAAAACTCCGGGTAAAATTACGAACCCAACTAAAACTACGGGTAAAATTACGAACCCAACTAAAAGTCCGGGTAAAAATACGAACCCAACTAAAAAGTCCGGGTAACTCAAGACTCCGGGTAAAATTACGAATCCAACTAAAACTCCGGGTAAAAATACGAACCCAACTAAAACTCCGGGTAAAAAATACGAACCCAACTAAAACTCCGGGTAAAAATACGAACCCAACTAAAACTCCGGGTAAAAATACGAACCCAACTAAAACTCCGGGTAAAAAATACGAACCCAACTAAAACTCCGGCTAAAAAATACGAACCCAACTAAAACTCCGGGCAAAAATACTAACCCAACTAAAAAGTCCGGGTAAAAAATACGAACCCAACTAAAACTCCGGGTAAAAATACGAACCCAACTAAAACTCCGGGTAAAAATACGAACCCAACTAAAACTCCGGGTAAAAAATACGAACCCAACTAAAACTCCGGGTAAAAAATACGAACCCAACTAAAAAGTCCGGTAAAAAATATGAACCCAACTAAAACTCCGGGTAAAATTACCAACACAACTAAAAAGTCCGGGTAAAATTACGAACCCAACTAAAACTCCGGGTAAAAAATACGAACCCAACTAAAACTCCGGGTAAAAAATACGAACCCAACTAAAACTCCGGGTAAAATTACGAACCCAACTAAAAGTCCGGGTAAAAAATAGGAACCCAACTAAAAAGTCCGGGTAAAATTACGAACCCAACTAAAACTCCGGGTAAAATTACGAACCCAACTAAAACTCCGGGTAAAATTACGAACCCAACTAAAACTCCGGGTAAAAATACGAACCCAACTAAACTTCCGGGTAAAAATACGAACCCAACTAAAACTCCGGGTAAAAAATACGAACCCAACTAAAACTCCGGCTAAAAAATACGAACCCAACTAAAACTCCGGGTAAAATTACGAACCCAGCTAAAACTCCGGGTAAAATTACGATCCCAACTAAAACTCCGGGTAAAATTACGAACCCAACTAAAAGTCCGGAAAAAAAATACGAACCCAACTAAAAAGTCCGGATAAAATTACGAACCCAAGTAAAACTCCGGGTAAAATTACGAACCCAACTAAAACTCCGGGTAAAATTACGAACCCAACTAAAAAGTCCGGGTAAAATTACGAACCCAAATAAAAAGTCCGGGTAAAAATACTAACCCAACTAAAACTCCGGATAAAATTACGAACTCAACTAAAACTCCGGGTAAAATTACGAACCCAACTAAAACTCCGGGTAAAAATACGAACCCAACTAAAACTCCGGGTAAAAATACGAACCCAACTAAAACTCCGGGTAAAAAATATGAACCCAACTAAAACTCCGGGTAAAATTACCAACACAACTAAAACTCCGGGTAAAAATACGAACCCAACTAAAACTCCGGGTAAAATTACGAACTCAACTAAAACTCCGGGTAAAATTACGAACCCAACTAAAACTCCGGGTAAAAATACGAACCCAACTAAAACTCCGGGTAAAAATACGAACCCAACTAAAACTCCGGGTAAAAAATACGAACCCAACTAAAACTCCGGCTAAAAAATACGAACCCAACTAAAACTCCGGGCAAAAATACTAACCCAACTAAAAAGTCCGGGTAAAAAATACGAACCCAACTAAAACTCCGGGTAAAAATACGAACCCAACTAAAACTCCGGGTAAAAATACGAACCCAACTAAAACTCCGGGTAAAAAATACGAACCCAACTAAAACTCCGGGTAAAAAATACGAACCCAACTAAAAAGTCCGGTAAAAAATATGAACCCAACTAAAACTCCGGGTAAAATTACCAACACAACTAAAAAGTCCGGGTAAGATTACGAACCCAACTAAAACTCCGGGTAAAATTACGAACCCAACTAAAACTCCGGGTAAAAAATACGAACCCAACTAAAAAGTCCGGGTAAAATTGCGAACCCAACTAAAAAGTCCGGGTAAAATTATGAACCCAACTAAAACTCCGGGTAAAATTACGAACTCAACTAAAACTCCGGGTAAAATTACGAACCCAACTAAAACTCCGGGTAAAATTACGAACCCAACTAAAAGTCCGGGTAAAAAATACGAACCCAACTAAAAAGTCCGGGTAAAATTACGAACCCAACTAAAACTCCGGGTAAAATTACGAACCCAACTAAAACTCCGGGTAAAATTACGAACCCAAGTAAAACTCCGGGTAAAATTACGAACCCAAGTAAAACTCCGGGTAAAATTACGAACCCAACTAAAACTCCGGGTAAAATTACGAACCCAACTAAAACTCCGGGTAAAATTACGAACCCAACTAAAAGTCCGGGTAAAAATACGAACCCAACTAAAAAGTCCGGGTAACTCAAGACTCCGGGTAAAATTACGAACCCAACTAAAACTCCGGGTAAAATTACGAACCCAACTAAAACTCCGGGTAAAATTACGAACCCAACTAAAAGTCCGGGTACAAAATACGAACCCAACTAAAAGGTCCGGGTAAAATTACGAACCCAACTAAAACTCCGGGTAAAATTATGAACCCAACTAAAAGTCCGGGTAAAAAATTCGAACCCAACTAAAAAGTCCGGGTAAAATTACGAACCCAACTAAAACTCCGGGTAAAATTACGAACCCAACTAAAAAGTCCGGGTAAAATTACGAACCCAACTAAAAAGTCCGGGTAAAATTACGAACCCAACTAAAAAGTCCGGGTAAAATTACGAACCCAACTAAAACTCCGGGTAAAATTACGAACTCAACTAAAACTCCGGGTAAAATTACGAACCCAACTAAAACTCCGGGTAAAATTACGAACCCAACTAAAAGTCCGGGTAAAAAATACGAACCCAACTAAAAAGTCCGGGTAAAATTATGAACCCAACTAAAGCTCCGGGTAAAATTACGAACCCAACTAAAACTCCGGGTAAAATTACGAACCCAAGTAAAACTCCGGGTAAAATTACGAACCCAAGTAAAACTCCGGGTAAAATTACGAACCCAACTAAAACTCCGGGTAAAATTACGAACCCAACTAAAACTCCGGGTAAAAGTACGAACCCAACTAAAAGTCCGGGTAAAAAATACGAACCCAACTAAAAAGTCCGGGTAAAATTACGAACCCAAGTAAAACTCTGGGTAAAATTACGAACCCAACTAAAACTCCGGGTAAAATTACAAACCCATCTAAAAAGTCCGGGTAAAATTACGAACCCAAATAAAAAGTCCGGGTAAAATTACTAACCCAACTAAAACTCCGGGTAAAATTACGAACTCAACTAAAACTCCGGGTAAAATTACGAACCCAACTAAAACTCCGGGTAAAAAATACGAACCAAACAAAAAAGTCCGGGTAACATTTAGAACCCAACTAAAACTATGGGTAAAAAAATACGAACCCAACTAAAACTCCGGGCAAAAATACTAACCCAACTGAAAAGTCCGGGTAAAAAATACGAACCCAACTAAAACTCCGGGTAAAAATACGAACCCAACTAAAACTCCGGGTAAAAATACGAACCCAACTAAAACTCCGGGTAAAAAATACGAACCCAACTAAAACTCCGGGTAAAAATACGAACCCAACTAAAACTCCGGGTAAAAATACGAACCCAACTAAAACTCCGGGTAAAAATACGAACCCAACTAAAACTCCGGGTAAAAAATACGAACCCAACTAAAACTCCGGGTAAAAATACGAACCCAACTAAAACTCCGGGTAAAAATACGAACCCAACTAAAACTCCGGGTAAAAAATACGAACCCAACTAAAACTCCGGCTAAAAAATACGAACCCAACTAAAACTCCGGGCAAAAATACTAACCCAACTAAAAAGTCCGGGTAAAAAATACGAACCCAACTAAAACTCCGGGTAAAAATACGAACCCAACTAAAACTCCGGGTAAAAATACGAACCCAACTAAAACTCCGGGTAAAAAATACGAACCCAACTAAAACTCCGGGTAAAAAATACGAACCCAACTAAAAAGTCCGGTAAAAAATATGAACCCAACTAAAACTCCGGGTAAAATTACCAACACAACTAAAAAGTCCGGGTAAAATTACGAACCCAACTAAAACTCCGGGTAAAAAATACGAACCCAACTAAAACTCCGGGTAAAAAATACGAACCCAACTAAAACTCCGGGTAAAATTACGAACCCAACTAAAAGTCCGGGTAAAAAATACGAACCCAACTAAAAAGTCCGGGTAAAATTACGAACCCAACTAAAACTCCGGGTAAAATTACGAACCCAACTAAAACTCCGGGTAAAATTACGAACCCAACTAAAACTCCGGGTAAAAATACGAACCCAACTAAAACTCCGGGTAAAAATACGAACCCAACTAAAACTCCGGGTAAAAAATACGAACCCAACTAAAAGTCCGGCTAAAAAATACGAACCCAACTAAAACTCCGGGTAAAATTACGAACCCAACTAAAACTCCGGGTAAAATTACGAACCCAACTAAAACTCCGGGTAAAATTACGAACCCAACTAAAAGTCCGGAAAAAAAAAATACGAACCCAACTAAAAAGTCCGGATAAAATTACGAACCCAAGTAAAACTCCGCTTAAAATTACGAACCCAACTAAAACTCCGGGTAAAATTACGAACCCAACTAAAAAGTCCGGGTAAAATTACGAACCCAAATAAAAAGTCCGGGTAAAAATACTAACCCAACTAAAACTCCGGATAAAATTACGAACTCAACTATAACTCCGTCTAAAATTACGAACCCAACTAAAACTCCGGGTAAAAATACGAACCCAACTAAAACTCCGGGTAAAAATACGAACACAACTAAAACTCCGGGTAAAAAATATGAACCCAACTAAAACTCCGGGTAAAATTACCAACACAACTAAAACTCCGGGTAAAAATACGAACCCAACTAAAACTCCGGGTAAAATTACGAACTCAACTAAAACTCCGGGTAAAATTACGAACCCAACTAAAACTCCGGGTAAAAATACGAACCCAACTAAAACTCCGGGTAAAAATACGAACCCAACTAAAACTCCGGGTAAAAAATACGAACCCAACTAAAACTCCGGCTAAAAAATACGAACCCAACTAAAACTCCGGGCAAAAATACTAACCCAACTAAAAAGTCCGGGTAAAAAATACGAACCCAACTAAAACTCCGGGTAAAAATACGAACCCAACTAAAACTCCGGGTAAAAATACGAACCCAACTAAAACTCCGGGTAAAAAATACGAACCCAACTAAAACTCCGGGTAAAAAATGCGAACCCAACTAAAAAGTCCGGTAAAAAATATGAACCCAACTAAAACTCCGGGTAAAATTACCAACACAACTAAAAAGTCCGGGTAAAATTACGAACCCAACTAAAACTCCGGGTAAAATTACGAACCCATCTAAAACTCCGGGTAAAAAATACGAACCCAACTAAAAAGTCCGGGTTAAATTGCGAACCCAACTAAAAAGTCCGGGTAAAATTACGAACCCAACTAAAACTCCGGGTAAAATTACGAACTCAACTAAAACTCCGGGTAAAATTACGAACCCAACTAAAACTCCGGGTAAAATTACGAACCCAACTAAAAGTCCGGGTAAAAAATAGGAACCCAACTAAAAAGTCCGGGTAAAATTACGAACCCAACTAAAACTCCGGGTAAAATTACGAACCCAACTAAAACTCCGGGTAAAAATACGAACCCAACTAAAACTCCGGGTAAAAAATACGAACCCAACTAAAACTCCGGGTAAAAAATACGAACCCAACTAAAAAGTCCGGTAAAAAATATGAACCCAACTAAAACTCCGGGTAAAATTACCAACACAACTAAAAAGTCCGGGTAAAATTACGAACCCAACTAAAACTCCGGGTAAAAAATACGAACCCAACTAAAACTCCGGGTAAAAAATACGAACCCAACTAAAACTCCGGGTAAAATTACGAACCCAACTAAAAGTCCGGGTAAAAAATACGAACCCAACTAAAAAGTCCGGGTAAAATTACGAACCCAACTAAAACTCCGGGTAAAATTACGAACCCAACTAAAACTCCGGGTAAAATTACGAACCCAACTAAAACTCCGGGTAAAAATACGAACCCAACTAAAACTCCGGGTAAAAATACGAACCCAACTAAAACTCCGGGTAAAAAATACGAACCCAACTAAAAGTCCGGCTAAAAAATACGAACCCAACTAAAACTCCGGGTAAAATTACGAACCCAACTAAAACTCCGGGTAAAATTACGAACCCAACTAAAACTCCGGGTAAAATTACGAACCCAACTAAAAGTCCGGAAAAAAAAAATACGAACCCAACTAAAAAGTCCGGATAAAATTACGAACCCAAGTAAAACTCCGCTTAAAATTACGAACCCAACTAAAACTCCGGGTAAAATTACGAACCCAACTAAAAAGTCCGGGTAAAATTACGAACCCAAATAAAAAGTCCGGGTAAAAATACTAACCCAACTAAAACTCCGGATAAAATTACGAACTCAACTATAACTCCGTCTAAAATTACGAACCCAACTAAAACTCCGGGTAAAAATACGAACCCAACTAAAACTCCGGGTAAAAATACGAACACAACTAAAACTCCGGGTAAAAAATATGAACCCAACTAAAACTCCGGGTAAAATTACCAACACAACTAAAACTCCGGGTAAAAATACGAACCCAACTAAAACTCCGGGTAAAATTACGAACTCAACTAAAACTCCGGGTAAAATTACGAACCCAACTAAAACTCCGGGTAAAAATACGAACCCAACTAAAACTCCGGGTAAAAATACGAACCCAACTAAAACTCCGGGTAAAAAATACGAACCCAACTAAAACTCCGGCTAAAAAATACGAACCCAACTAAAACTCCGGGCAAAAATACTAACCCAACTAAAAAGTCCGGGTAAAAAATACGAACCCAACTAAAACTCCGGGTAAAAATACGAACCCAACTAAAACTCCGGGTAAAAATACGAACCCAACTAAAACTCCGGGTAAAAAATACGAACCCAACTAAAACTCCGGGTAAAAAATGCGAACCCAACTAAAAAGTCCGGTAAAAAATATGAACCCAACTAAAACTCCGGGTAAAATTACCAACACAACTAAAAAGTCCGGGTAAAATTACGAACCCAACTAAAACTCCGGGTAAAATTACGAACCCATCTAAAACTCCGGGTAAAAAATACGAACCCAACTAAAAAGTCCGGGTTAAATTGCGAACCCAACTAAAAAGTCCGGGTAAAATTACGAACCCAACTAAAACTCCGGGTAAAATTACGAACTCAACTAAAACTCCGGGTAAAATTACGAACCCAACTAAAACTCCGGGTAAAATTACGAACCCAACTAAAAGTCCGGGTAAAAAATAGGAACCCAACTAAAAAGTCCGGGTAAAATTACGAACCCAACTAAAACTCCGGGTAAAATTACGAACCCAACTAAAACTCCGGGTAAAATTACGAACCCAACTAAAACTCCGGGTAAAAATACGAACCCAACTAAAACTCCGGGTAAAAATACGAACCCAACTAAAACTCCGGGTAAAAAATACGAACCCAACTAAAACTCCGGCTAAAAAATACGAACCCAACTAAAACTCCGGGTAAAATTACGAACCCAACTAAAACTCCGGGTAAAATTACGAACCCAACTAAAACTCCGGGTAAAATTACGAACCCAACTAAAAGTCCGGAAAAAAAATACGAACCCAACTAAAAACTCCGGATAAAATTACGAACCCAAGTAAAACTCCGGGTAAAATTACGAACCCAACTAAAACTCCGGGTAAAATTACGAACCCAACTAAAAGTCCGGGTAAAAATACGAACCCAACTAAAAAGTCCGGGTAACTCAAGACTCCGGGTAAAATTACGAACCCAACTAAAACTCCGGGTAAAATTACGAACCCAACTAAAAGTCCGGGTAAAAATACGAACCCAACTAAAAAGTCCGGGTAACTCAAGACTCCGGGTAAAATTACGAACCCAACTAAAACTCCGGGTAAAAATACGAACCCAACTAAAACTCCGGGTAAAAAATACGAACCCAACTAAAACTCCGGGTAAAAATACGAACCCAACTAAAACTCCGGGTAAAAATACGAACCCAACTAAAACTCCGGGTAAAAAATACGAACCCTACTAAAACTCCGGCTAAAAAATACGAACCCAACTAAAACTCCGGGCAAAAATACTAACCCAACTAAACAGTCCGGGTAAAAAATACGAACCCAACTAAAACTCCGGGTAAAAATACGAACCCAACTAAAACTCCGGGTAAAATTACGAACCCAACTAAAACTCCGGGTAAAATTACGAACCCAACTAAAAAGTCCGGGTAAAATTACGAACCCAACTAAAAAGTCCGGGTAAAATTACGAACCCAACTAAAAAGTCCGGGTAAAATTACGAACCCAACTAAAACTCCGGGTAAAATTACGAACTCAACTAAAACTCCGGGTAAAATTACGAACCCAACTAAAACTCCGGGTAAAATTACGAACCCAACTAAAAGTCCGGGTAAAAAATACGAACCCAACTAAAAAGTCCGGGTAAAATTCTGAACCCAACTAAAGCTCCGGGTAAAATTACGAACCCAACTAAAACTCCGGGTAAAATTACGAACCCAAGTAAAACTCCGGGTAAAATTACGAACCCAAGTAAAACTCCGGGTAAAATTACGAACCCAACTAAAACTCCGGGTAAAATTACGAACCCAACTAAAACTCCGGGTAAAAGTACGAACCCAACTAAAAGTCCGGGTAAAAAATACGAACCCAACTAAAAAGTCCGGGTAAAATTACGAACCCAAGTAAAACTCTGGGTAAAATTACGAACCCAACTAAAACTCCGGGTAAAATTACAAACCCATCTAAAAAGTCCGGGTAAAATTACGAACCCAAATAAAAAGTCCGGGTAAAATTACTAACCCAACTAAAACTCCGGGTAAAATTACGAACTCAACTAAAACTCCGGGTAAAATTACGAACCCAACTAAAACTCCGGGTAAAAAATACGAACCAAACAAAAAAGTCCGGGTAACATTTAGAACCCAACTAAAACTATGGGTAAAAAAATACGAACCCAACTAAAACTCCGGGCAAAAATACTAACCCAACTGAAAAGTCCGGGTAAAAAATACGAACCCAACTAAAACTCCGGGTAAAAATACGAACCCAACTAAAACTCCGGGTAAAAATACGAACCCAACTAAAACTCCGGGTAAAAAATACGAACCCAACTAAAACTCCGGGTAAAAATACGAACCCAACTAAAACTCCGGGTAAAAATACGAACCCAACTAAAACTCCGGGTAAAAATACGAACCCAACTAAAACTCCGGGTAAAAAATACGAACCCAACTAAAACTCCGGGTAAAAATACGAACCCAACTAAAACTCCGGGTAAAAATACGAACCCAACTAAAACTCCGGGTAAAAAATACGAACCCAACTAAAACTCCGGCTAAAAAATACGAACCCAACTAAAACTCCGGGCAAAAATACTAACCCAACTAAAAAGTCCGGGTAAAAAATACGAACCCAACTAAAACTCCGGGTAAAAATACGAACCCAACTAAAACTCCGGGTAAAAATACGAACCCAACTAAAACTCCGGGTAAAAAATACGAACCCAACTAAAACTCCGGGTAAAAAATACGAACCCAACTAAAAAGTCCGGTAAAAAATATGAACCCAACTAAAACTCCGGGTAAAATTACCAACACAACTAAAAAGTCCGGGTAAAATTACGAACCCAACTAAAACTCCGGGTAAAAAATACGAACCCAACTAAAACTCCGGGTAAAAAATACGAACCCAACTAAAACTCCGGGTAAAATTACGAACCCAACTAAAAGTCCGGGTAAAAAATACGAACCCAACTAAAAAGTCCGGGTAAAATTACGAACCCAACTAAAACTCCGGGTAAAATTACGAACCCAACTAAAACTCCGGGTAAAATTACGAACCCAACTAAAACTCCGGGTAAAAATACGAACCCAACTAAAACTCCGGGTAAAAATACGAACCCAACTAAAACGCCGGGTAAAAAATACGAACCCAACTAAAAGTCCGGCTAAAAAATACGAACCCAACTAAAACTCCGGGTAAAATTACGAACCCAACTAAAACTCCGGGTAAAATTACGAACCCAACTAAAACTCCGGGTAAAATTACGAACCCAACTAAAAGTCCGGAAAAAAAAAATACGAACCCAACTAAAAAGTCCGGATAAAATTACGAACCCAAGTAAAACTCCGCTTAAAATTACGAACCCAACTAAAACTCCGGGTAAAATTACGAACCCAACTAAAAAGTCCGGGTAAAATTACGAACCCAAATAAAAAGTCCGGGTAAAAATACTAACCCAACTAAAACTCCGGATAAAATTACGAACTCAACTATAACTCCGTCTAAAATTACGAACCCAACTAAAACTCCGGGTAAAAATACGAACCCAACTAAAACTCCGGGTAAAAATACGAACACAACTAAAACTCCGGGTAAAAAATATGAACCCAACTAAAACTCCGGGTAAAATTACCAACACAACTAAAACTCCGGGTAAAAATACGAACCCAACTAAAACTCCGGGTAAAATTACGAACTCAACTAAAACTCCGGGTAAAATTACGAACCCAACTAAAACTCCGGGTAAAAATACGAACCCAACTAAAACTCCGGGTAAAATTACGAACCCAACTAAAACTCCGGGTAAAATTACGAACCCAACTAAAACTCCGGGTAAAATTACGAACCCAACTAAAAGTCCGGAAAAAAAAATACGAACCCAACTAAAAACTCCGGATAAAATTACGAACCCAAGTAAAACTCCGGGTAAAATTACGAACCCAACTAAAGCTCCGGGTAAAATTACGAACCCAACTAAAACTCCGGGTAAAATTACGAACCCAAGTAAAACTCCGGGTAAAATTACGAACCCAAGTAAAACTCCGGGTAAAATTACGAACCCAACTAAAACTCCGGGTAAAATTACGAACCCAACTAAAACTCCGGGTAAAAGTACGAACCCAACTAAAAGTCCGGGTAAAAAATACGAACCCAACTAAAAAGTCAGGGTAAAATTACGAATCCAAGTAAAACTCTGGGTAAAATTACGAACCCAACTAAAACTCCGGGTAAAATTACAAACCCATCTAAAAAGTCCGGGTAAAATTACGAACCCAAATAAAAAGTCCGGGTAAAATTACTAACCCAACTAAAACTCCGGGTAAAATTACGAACTCAACTAAAACTCCGGGTAAAATTACGAACCCAACTAAAACTCCGGGTAAAAAATACGAACCAAACAAAAAAGTCCGGGTAACATTTAGAACCCAACTAAAACTATGGGTAAAAAAATACGAACCCAACTAAAACTCCGGGCAAAAATACTAACCCAACTGAAAAGTCCGGGTAAAAAATACGAACCCAACTAAAACTCCGGGTAAAAATACGAACCCAACTAAAACTCCGGGTAAAAATACGAACCCAACTAAAACTCCGGGTAAAAAATACGAACCCAACTAAAACTCCGGGTAAAAATACGAACCCAACTAAAACTCCGGGTAAAAATACGAACCCAACTAAAACTCCGGGTAAAAATACGAACCCAACTAAAACTCCGGGTAAAAAATACGAACCCAACTAAAACTCCGGGTAAAAATACGAACCCAACTAAAACTCCGGGTAAAAATACGAACCCAACTAAAACTCCGGGTAAAAAATACGAACCCAACTAAAACTCCGGCTAAAAAATACGAACCCAACTAAAACTCCGGGCAAAAATACTAACCCAACTAAAAAGTCCGGGTAAAAAATACGAACCCAACTAAAACTCCGGGTAAAAATACGAACCCAACTAAAACTCCGGGTAAAAATACGAACCCAACTAAAACTCCGGGTAAAAAATACGAACCCAACTAAAACTCCGGGTAAAAAATACGAACCCAACTAAAAAGTCCGGTAAAAAATATGAACCCAACTAAAACTCCGGGTAAAATTACCAACACAACTAAAAAGTCCGGGTAAAATTACGAACCCAACTAAAACTCCGGGTAAAAAATACGAACCCAACTAAAACTCCGGGTAAAAAATACGAACCCAACTAAAACTCCGGGTAAAATTACGAACCCAACTAAAAGTCCGGGTAAAAAATACGAACCCAACTAAAAAGTCCGGGTAAAATTACGAACCCAACTAAAACTCCGGGTAAAATTACGAACCCAACTAAAACTCCGGGTAAAATTACGAACCCAACTAAAACTCCGGGTAAAAATACGAACCCAACTAAAACTCCGGGTAAAAATACGAACCCAACTAAAACTCCGGGTAAAAAATACGAACCCAACTAAAAGTCCGGCTAAAAAATACGAACCCAACTAAAACTCCGGGTAAAATTACGAACCCAACTAAAACTCCGGGTAAAATTACGAACCCAACTAAAACTCCGGGTAAAATTACGAACCCAACTAAAAGTCCGGAAAAAAAAAATACGAACCCAACTAAAAAGTCCGGATAAAATTACGAACCCAAGTAAAACTCCGCTTAAAATTACGAACCCAACTAAAACTCCGGGTAAAATTACGAACCCAACTAAAAAGTCCGGGTAAAATTACGAACCCAAATAAAAAGTCCGGGTAAAAATACTAACCCAACTAAAACTCCGGATAAAATTACGAACTCAACTATAACTCCGTCTAAAATTACGAACCCAACTAAAACTCCGGGTAAAAATACGAACCCAACTAAAACTCCGGGTAAAAATACGAACACAACTAAAACTCCGGGTAAAAAATATGAACCCAACTAAAACTCCGGGTAAAATTACCAACACAACTAAAACTCCGGGTAAAAATACGAACCCAACTAAAACTCCGGGTAAAATTACGAACTCAACTAAAACTCCGGGTAAAATTACGAACCCAACTAAAACTCCGGGTAAAAATACGAACCCAACTAAAACTCCGGGTAAAAATACGAACCCAACTAAAACTCCGGGTAAAAAATACGAACCCAACTAAAACTCCGGCTAAAAAATACGAACCCAACTAAAACTCCGGGCAAAAATACTAACCCAACTAAAAAGTCCGGGTAAAAAATACGAACCCAACTAAAACTCCGGGTAAAAATACGAACCCAACTAAAACTCCGGGTAAAAATACGAACCCAACTAAAACTCCGGGTAAAAAATACGAACCCAACTAAAACTCCGGGTAAAAAATGCGAACCCAACTAAAAAGTCCGGTAAAAAATATGAACCCAACTAAAACTCCGGGTAAAATTACCAACACAACTAAAAAGTCCGGGTAAAATTACGAACCCAACTAAAACTCCGGGTAAAATTACGAACCCATCTAAAACTCCGGGTAAAAAATACGAACCCAACTAAAAAGTCCGGGTTAAATTGCGAACCCAACTAAAAAGTCCGGGTAAAATTACGAACCCAACTAAAACTCCGGGTAAAATTACGAACTCAACTAAAACTCCGGGTAAAATTACGAACCCAACTAAAACTCCGGGTAAAATTACGAACCCAACTAAAAGTCCGGGTAAAAAATAGGAACCCAACTAAAAAGTCCGGGTAAAATTACGAACCCAACTAAAACTCCGGGTAAAATTACGAACCCAACTAAAACTCCGGGTAAAATTACGAACCCAACTAAAACTCCGGGTAAAAATACGAACCCAACTAAAACTCCGGGTAAAAATACGAACCCAACTAAAACTCCGGGTAAAAAATACGAACCCAACTAAAACTCCGGGTAAAATTACGAACCCAACTAAAACTCCGGGTAAAATTACGAACCCAACTAAAACTCCGGGTAAAATTACGAACCCAACTAAAAGTCCGGAAAAAAAATACGAACCCAACTAAAAACTCCGGATAAAATTACGAACCCAAGTAAAACTCCGGGTAAAATTACGAACCCAACTAAAACTCCGGGTAAAATTACGAACCCAACTAAAAGTCCGGGTAAAAATACGAACCCAACTAAAAAGTCCGGGTAACTCAAGACTCCGGGTAAAATTACGAACCCAACTAAAACTCCGGGTAAAATTACGAACCCAACTAAAAGTCCGGGTAAAAATACGAACCCAACTAAAAAGTCCGGGTAACTCAAGACTCCGGGTAAAATTACGAACCCAACTAAAACTCCGGGTAAAAATACGAACCCAACTAAAACTCCGGGTAAAAAATACGAACCCAACTAAAACTCCGGGTAAAAATACGAACCCAACTAAAACTCCGGGTAAAAATACGAACCCAACTAAAACTCCGGGTAAAAAATACGAACCCAACTAAAACTCCGGCTAAAAAATACGAACCCAACTAAAACTCCGGGCAAAAATACTAACCCAACTAAACAGTCCGGGTAAAAAATACGAACCCAAGTAAAACTCCGGGTAAAATTACGAACCCAAGTAAAACTCCGGATAAAATTACGAACCCAACTAAAACTCCGGGTAAAATTACGAACCCAACTAAAACTCCGGGTAAAATTACGAACCCAACTAAAAGTCCGGGTAAAAATACGAACCCAACTAAAAAGTCCGGGTAACTCAAGACTCCGGGTAAAATTACGAACCCAACTAAAACTCCGGGTAAAAATACGAACCCAACTAAAACTCCGGGTAAAAAATACGAACCCAACTAAAACTCCGGGTAAAAATACGAACCCAACTAAAACTCCGGGTAAAAATACGAACCCAACTAAAACTCCGGGTAAAAATACGAACCCAACTAAAACTCCGGGTAAAAAATACGAACCCAACTAAAACTCCGGCTAAAAAATACGAACCCAACTAAAACTCCGGGCAAAAATACTAACCCAACTAAACAGTCCGGGTAAAAAATACGAACCCAACTAAAACTCCGGGTAAAATTACGAACCCAAGTAAAACTCCGGGTAAAATTACGAACCCAAGTAAAACTCCGGGTAAAATTACGAACCCAACTAAAACTCCGGGCAAAAATACTAACCCAACTAAAAAGTCCGGGTAAAAAATACGAACCCAACTAAAACTCCGGGTAAAAATACGAACCCAACTAAAACTCCGGGTAAAAATACGAACCCAACTAAAACTCCGGGTAAAAATACGAACCCAACTAAAACTCCGGGTAAAAATACGAACCCAACTAAAAAGTCCGGTAAAAAATATGAACCCAACTAAAACTCCGGGTAAAATTTCCAACACAACTAAAAAGTCCGGGTAAAATTACGAACCCAACTAAAACCCCGGGTAAAAAATACGAACCCAACTAAAACTCCGGGTAAAAAATACGAACCCAACTAAAACTCCGGGTAAAATTACGAACCCAACTAAAAGTCCGGGTAAAAAATAGGAACCCAACTAAAAAGTCCGGGTAAAATTACGAACCCAACTAAAACTCCGGGTAAAATTACGAACCCAACTAAAACTCCGGGTAAAATTACGAACCCAACTAAAACTCCGGGTAAAAATACGAACCCAACTATAACTCCGGGTAAAAATACGAACCCAACTAAAACTCCGGGTAAAAAATACGAACCCAACTAAAACTCCGGCTAAAAAATACGAACCCAACTAAAACTCCGGGTAAAATTACGAACCCAACTAAAACTCCGGGTAAAATTACGAACCCAACTAAAACTCCGGGTAAAATTACGAACCCAACTAAAAGTCCGGAAAAAAAATACGAACCCAACTAAAAAGTCCGGATAAAATTACGAACCCAAGTAAAACTCCGGGTAAAATTACGAACCCAACTAAAACTCCGGGTAAAATTACGAACCCAACTAAAAAGTCCGGGTAAAATTACGAACCCAAATAAAAAGTCCGGGTAAAAATACTAACCCAACTAAAACTCCGGATAAAATTACGAACTCAACTAAAACTCCGGGTAAAATTACGAACCCAACTAAAACTCCGGGTAAAAATACGAACCCAACTAAAACTCCGGGTAAAAATACGAACCCAACTAAAACTCCGGGTAAAAAATATGAACCCAACTAAAACTCCGGGTAAAATTACCAACACAACTAAAACTCCGGGTAAAAATACGAACCCAACTAAAACTCCGGGTAAAATTACGAACTCAACTAAAACTCCGGGTAAAATTACGAACCCAACTAAAACTCCGGGTAAAAATACGAACCCAACTAAAACTCCGGGTAAAAATACGAACCCAACTAAAACTCCGGGTAAAAAATACGAACCCAACTAAAACTCCGGCTAAAAAATACGAACCCAACTAAAACTCCGGGCAAAAATACTAACCCAACTAAAAAGTCCGGGTAAAAAATACGAACCCAACTAAAACTCCGGGTAAAAATACGAACCCAACTAAAACTCCGGGTAAAAATACGAACCCAACTAAAACTCCGGGTAAAAAATACAAACCCAACTAAAACTCCGGGTAAAAAATACGAACCCAACTAAAAAGTCCGGTAAAAAATATGAACCCAACTAAAACTCCGGGTAAAATTACCAACACAACTAAAAAGTCCGGGTAAAATTACGAACCCAACTAAAACTCCGGGTAAAATTACGAACCCAACTAAAACTCCGGGTAAAAAATACGAACCCAACTAAAAAGTCCGGGTAAAATTGCGAACCCAACTAAAAAGTCCGGGTAAAATTATGAACCCAACTAAAACTCCGGGTAAAATTACGAACTCAACTAAAACTCCGGGTAAAATTACGAACCCAACTAAAACTCCGGGTAAAATTACGAACCGAACTAAAAGTCCGGGTAAAAAATACGAACCCAACTAAAAAGTCCGGGTAAAATTACGAACCCAACTAAAACTCCGGGTAAAATTACGAACCCAACTAAAACTCCGGGTAAAATTACGAACCCAAGTAAAACTCCGGGTAAAATTACGAACCCAAGTAAAACTCCGGGTAAAATTACGAACCCAACTAAAACTCCGGGTAAAATTACGAACCCAACTAAAACTCCGGGTAAAATTACGAACCCAACTAAAAGTCCGGGTAAAAATACGAACCCAACTAAAAAGTCCGGGTAACTCAAGACTCCGGGTAAAATTACGAACCCAACTAAAACTCCGGGTAAAATTACGAACCCAACTAAAACTCCGGGTAAAATTACGAACCCAACTAAAAGTCCGGGTACAAAATACGAACCCAACTAAAAGGTCCGGGTAAAATTACGAACCCAACTAAAACTCCGGGTAAAATTATGAACCCAACTAAAAGTCCGGGTAAAAAATTCGAACCCAACTAAAACTCCGGGTAAAATTACGAACCCAACTAAAACTCCGGGTAAAATTACGAACCCAACTAAAACTCCGGGTAAAATTACGAACCCAACTAAAAGTCCGGAAAAAAAATACGAACCCAACTAAAAAGTCCGGATAAAATTACGAACCCAAGTAAAACTCCGGGTAAAATTACGAACCCAACTAAAACTCCGGGTAAAATTACGAACCCAACTAAAAAGTCCGGGTAAAATTACGAACCCAAATAAAAAGTCCGGGTAAAAATACTAACCCAACTAAAACTCCGGATAAAATTACGAACTCAACTAAAACTCCGGGTAAAATTACGAACCCAACTAAAACTCCGGGTAAAAATACGAACCCAACTAAAACTCCGGGTAAAGATACGAACCCAACTAAAACTCCGGGTAAAAAATATGAACCCAACTAAAACTCCGGGTAAAATTACCAACACAACTAAAACTCCGGGTAAAAATACGAACCCAACTAAAACTCCGGGTAAAATTACGAACTCAACTAAAACTCCGGGTAAAATTACGAACCCAACTAAAACTCCGGGTAAAAATACGAACCCAACTAAAACTCCGGGTAAAAATACGAACCCAACTAAAACTCCGGGTAAAAAATACGAACCCAACTAAAACTCCGGCTAAAAAATACGAACCCAACTAAAACTCCGGGCAAAAATACTAACCCAACTAAAAAGTCCGGGTAAAAAATACGAACCCAACTAAAACTCCGGGTAAAAATACGAACCCAACTAAAACTCCGGGTAAAAATACGAACCCAACTAAAACTCCGGGTAAAAAATACGAACCCAACTAAAACTCCGGGTAAAAAATACGAACCCAACTAAAAAGTCCGGTAAAAAATATGAACCCAACTAAAACTCCGGGTAAAATTACCAACACAACTAAAAAGTCCGGGTAAAATTACGAACCCAACTAAAACTCCGGGTAAAATTACGAACCCAACTAAAACTCCGGGTAAAAAATACGAACCCAACTAAAAAGTCCGGGTAAAATTGCGAACCCAACTAAAAAGTCCGGGTAAAATTATGAACCCAACTAAAACTCCGGGTAAAATTACGAACTCAACTAAAACTCCGGGTAAAATTACGAACCCAACTAAAACTCCGGGTAAAATTACGAACCCAACTAAAAGTCCGGGTAAAAAATACGAACCCAACTAAAAAGTCCGGGTATAATTACGAACCCAACTAAAACTCCGGGTAAAATTACGAACCCAACTAAAACTCCGGGTAAAATTACGAACCCAAGTAAAACTCCGGGTAAAATTACGAACCCAAGTAAAACTCCGGGTAAAATTACGAACCCAACTAAAACTCCGGGTAAAATTACGAACCCAACTAAAACTCCGGGTAAAATTACGAACCCAACTAAAAGTCCGGGTAAAAATACGAACCCAACTAAAAAGTCCGGGTAACTCAAGACTCCGGGTAAAATTACGAACCCAACTAAAACTCCGGGTAAAATTACGAACCCAACTAAAACTCCGGGTAAAATTACGAACCCAACTAAAAGTCCGGGTACAAAATACGAACCCAACTAAAAGGTCCGGGTAAAATTACGAACCCAACTAAAACTCCGGGTAAAATTATGAACCCAACTAAAAGTCCGGGTAAAAAATTCGAACCCAACTAAAAAGTCCGGGTAAAATTACGAACCCAACTAAAACTCCGGGTAAAATTACGAACCCAACTAAAAAGTCCGGGTAAAATTACGAACCCAACTAAAAAGTCCGGGTAAAATTACGAACTCAACTAAAAAGTCCGGGTAAAATTACGAACCCAACTAAAACTCCGGGTAAAATTACGAACTCAACTAAAACTCCGGGTAAAATTACGAACCCAACTAAAACTCCGGGTAAAATTACGAACCCAACTAAAAGTCCGGGTAAAAAATACGAACCCAACTAAAAAGTCCGGGTAAAATTATGAACCCAACTAAAGCTCCGGGTAAAATTACGAACCCAACTAAAACTCCGGGTAAAATTACGAACCCAAGTAAAACTCCGGGTAAAATTACGAACCCAAGTAAAACTCCGGGTAAAATTACGAACCCAACTAAAACTCCGGGTAAAATTACGAACCCAACTAAAACTCCGGGTAAAAGTACGAACCCAACTAAAAGTCCGGGTAAAAAATACGAACCCAACTAAAAAGTCCGGGTAAAATTACGAACCCAAGTAAAACTCTGGGTAAAATTACGAACCCAACTAAAACTCCGGGTAAAATTACAAACCCATCTAAAAAGTCCGGGTAAAATTACGAACCCAAATAAAAAGTCCGGGTAAAATTACTAACCCAACTAAAACTCCGGGTAACATTACGAAACAACTAAAACTCCGGGTAAAATTACGAACCCAACTAAAACTCCGGGTAAAAAATACGAACCAAACAAAAAAGTCCGGGTAACATTTAGAACCCAACTAAAACTCCGGGTAAAAAAATACGAACCCAACTAAAACTCCGGGCAAAAATACTAACCCAACTGAAAAGTCCGGGTAAAAAATACGAACCCAACTAAAACTCCGGGTAAAAATACGAACCCAACTAAAACTCCGGGTAAAAATACGAACCCAACTAAAACTCCGGGTAAAAAATACGAACCCAACTAAAACTCCGGGTAAAAATACGAACCCAACTAAAACTCCGGGTAAAAATACGAACCCAACTAAAACTCCGGGTAAAAATACGAACCCAACTAAAACTCCGGGTAAAAAATACGAACCCAACTAAAACTCCGGGTAAAAATACGAACCCAACTAAAACTCCGGGTAAAAATACGAACCCAACTAAAACTCCGGGTAAAAAATACGAACCCAACTAAAACTCCGGCTAAAAAATACGAACCCAACTAAAACTCCGGGCAAAAATACTAACCCAACTAAAAAGTCCGGGTAAAAAATACGAACCCAACTAAAACTCCGGGTAAAAATACGAACCCAACTAAAACTCCGGGTAAAAATACGAACCCAACTAAAACTCCGGGTAAAAAATACGAACCCAACTAAAACTCCGGGTAAAAAATACGAACCCAACTAAAAAGTCCGGTAAAAAATATGAACCCAACTAAAACTCCGGGTAAAATTACCAACACAACTAAAAAGTCCGGGTAAAATTACGAACCCAACTAAAACTCCGGGTAAAAAATACGAACCCAACTAAAACTCCGGGTAAAAAATACGAACCCAACTAAAACTCCGGGTAAAATTACGAACCCAACTAAAAGTCCGGGTAAAAAATACGAACCCAACTAAAAAGTCCGGGTAAAATTACGAACCCAACTAAAACTCCGGGTAAAATTACGAACCCAACTAAAACTCCGGGTAAAATTACGAACCCAACTAAAACTCCGGGTAAAAATACGAACCCAACTAAAACTCCGGGTAAAAATACGAACCCAACTAAAACTCCGGGTAAAAAATACGAACCCAACTAAAAGTCCGGCTAAAAAATACGAACCCAACTAAAACTCCGGGTAAAATTACGAACCCAACTAAAACTCCGGGTAAAATTACGAACCCAACTAAAACTCCGGGTAAAATTACGAACCCAACTAAAAGTCCGGAAAAAAAAAATACGAACCCAACTAAAAAGTCCGGATAAAATTACGAACCCAAGTAAAACTCCGGGTAAAATTACGAACCCAACTAAAACTCCGGGTAAAATTACGAACCCAACTAAAAAGTCCGGGTAAAATTACGAACCCAAATAAAAAGTCCGGGTAAAAATACTAACCCAACTAAAACTCCGGATAAAATTACGAACTCAACTAAAACTCCGGGTAAAATTACGAACCCAACTAAAACTCCGGGTAAAAATACGAACCCAACTAAAACTCCGGGTAAAAATACGAACACAACTAAAACTCCGGGTAAAAAATATGAACCCAACTAAAACTCCGGGTAAAATTACCAACACAACTAAAACTCCGGGTAAAAATACGAACCCAACTAAAACTCCGGGTAAAATTACGAACTCAACTAAAACTCCGGGTAAAATTACGAACCCAACTAAAACTCCGGGTAAAAATACGAACCCAACTAAAACTCCGGGTAAAAATACGAACCCAACTAAAACTCCGGGTAAAAAATACGAACCCAACTAAAACTCCGGCTAAAAAATACGAACCCAACTAAAACTCCGGACAAAAATACTAACCCAACTAAAAAGTCCGGGTAAAAAATACGAACCCAACTAAAACTCCGGGTAAAAATACGAACCCAACTAAAACTCCGGGTAAAAATACGAACCCAACTAAAACTCCGGGTAAAAAATACGAACCCAACTAAAACTCCGGGTAAAAAATGCGAACCCAACTAAAAAGTCCGGTAAAAAATATGAACCCAACTAAAACTCCGGGTAAAATTACCAACACAACTAAAAAGTCCGGGTAAAATTACGAACCCAACTAAAACTCCGGGTAAAATTACGAACCCAACTAAAACTCCGGGTAAAAAATACGAACCCAACTAAAAAGTCCGGGTAAAATTGCGAACCCAACTAAAAAGTCCGGGTAAAATTACGAACCCAACTAAAACTCCGGGTAAAATTACGAACTCAACTAAAACTCCGGGTAAAATTACGAACCCAACTAAAACTCCGGGTAAAATTACGAACCCAACTAAAAGTCCGGGTAAAAAATACGAACCCAACTAAAAAGTCCGGGTAAAAATACGAACCCAACTAAAAAGTCCGGGTAACTCAAGACTCCGGGTAAAATTACGAACCCAACTATAACTCCGGGTAAAATTACGAACCCAACTAAAACTCCGGGTAAAATTACGAACCCAACTAAAAGTCCGGGTACAAAATACGAACCCAACTAAAAGGTCCGGGTAAAATTACGAACCCAACTAAAACTCCGGGTAAAATTATGAAACCAACTAAAAGTCCGGGTAAAAAATTCGAACCCAACTAAAAAGTCCGGGTAAAATTACGAACCCAACTAAAACTCCGGGTAAAATTACGAACCCAACTAAAAAGTCCGGGTAAAATTACGAACCCAACTAAAAAGTCCGGGTAAAATTACGAACCCAACTAAAAAGTCCGGGTAAAATTACGAACCCAACTAAAACTCCGGGTAAAATTACGAACTCAACTAAAACTCCGGGTAAAATTACGAACCCAACTAAAACTCCGGGTAAAATTACGAACCCAACTAAAAGTCCGGGTAAAAAATACGAACCCAACTAAAAAGTCCGGGTAAAATTACGAACCCAACTAAAACTCCGGGTAAAATTACGAACCCAACTAAAAGTCCGGGTAAAAAATACGAACCCAACTAAAAAGTCCGGGTAAAATTACGAACCCAAGTAAAACTCCGGGTAAAATTACGAACCCAACTAAAACTCCGGGTAAAATTACGAACCCATCTAAAAAGTCCGGGTAAAATTACGAACCCAAATAAAAAGTCCGGGTAAAATTACTAACCCAACTAAAACTCCGGGTAAAATTACGAACTCAACTAAAACTCCGGGTAAAATTACGAACCCAACTAAAACTCCGGGTAAAAAATACGAACCAAACAAAAAAGTCCGGGTAACATTTAGAACCCAACTAAAACTCCGGGTAAAAAAATACGAACCCAACAAAAACTCCGGGCAAAAATACTAACCCAACTGAAAAGTCCGGGTAAAAAATACGAACCCAACTAAAACTCCGGGTAAAAATACGAACCCAACTAAAACTCCGGGTAAAAATACGAACCCAACTAAAACTCCGAGTAAAAAATACGAACCCAACTAAAACTCCGGGTAAAAATACGAACCCAACTAAAACTCCGGGTAAAAATACGAACCCAACTAAAACTCCGGGTAAAAAATACGAACCCAACTAAAACTCCGGCTAAAATATACGAACCCAACTAAAACTCCGGGCAAAAATACTAACCCAACTAAAAAGTCCGGGTAAAAAATACGAACCCAACTAAAACTCCGGGTAAAAATACGAACCCAACTAAAACTCCGGGTAAAAATACGAACCCAACTAAAACTCCGCGTAAAAAATCGAACCCAACTAAAACTCCGGGTAAAAAATACGAACCCAACTAAAAAGTCCGGTAAAAAATATGAACCCAACTAAAACTCCGGGTAAAATTACCAACACAACTAAAACTCCGGGTAAGAATACGAAACCAACTAAAACTCCGGGTAAAAAATACGAACCCAACTAAAACTCCGGGTAAAAAATACGAACCCAACTAAAACTCCGGGTAAAATTACGAACCCAACTAAAATTCCGGGTAAAAAATACGAACCCAACTAAAAAGTCCGGGTAAAATTACGAACCCAACTAAAACTCCGGGTAAAATTACGAACCCAACTAGAACTCCGGGTAAAAAATACGAACCCAACTAAAAAGTCCGGGTAAAATTACGAACCCAACTAAAAAGTCCGGGTAAAATTACGAAGCCAACTAAAACTCCGGGTAAAATTACGAACCCAACTAAAACTCCGGGTAAAATTACGAACCCAACTAAAAGTCCGGGTAAAAAATACGAACCCAACTAAAAAGTCCGGGTAAAATTACGAACCCAACTAAAACTCCGGGTAAAATTACGAACCCAACTAAAACTCCGGGTAAAATTACGAACCCAACTAAAAAGTCCGGGTAAAATTACGAACCCAAATAAAAAGTCCGGGTAAAAATACTAACCTAACTAAAACTCCGGATAAAATTACGAACTCAACTAAAACTCCGGGTAAAATTACGAACCCAACTAAAACTCCGGGTAAAAATACGAACCCAACTAAAACTCCGGGTAAAAATACGAACCCAACTAAAACTCCGGGTAAAAAATATGAACAAAACTAAAACTCCGGGTAAAATTACCAACACAACTAAAACTCCGGGTAAAAATACGAACCCAACTAAAACTCCGGGTAAAATTACGAACTCAACTAAAACTCCGGGTAAAATTACGAACCCAACTAAAACTCCGGGTAAAAATACGAACCCAACTAAAACTCCGGGTAAAAATACGAACCCAACTAAAACTCCGGGTAAAAAATACGAACCCAACTAAAACTCCGGCTAAAAAATACGAACCCAACTAAAACTCCGGGCAAAAATACTAACCCAACTAAAAAGTCCGGGTAAAAAATACGAACCCAACTAAAACTCCGGGTAAAAATACGAACCCAACTAAAACTCCGGGTAAAAATACGAACCCAACTAAAACTCCGGGTAAAAAATACGAACCCAACTAAAACTCCGGGTAAAAAATACGAACCCAACTAAAAAGTCCGGTAAAAAATATGAACCCAACTAAAACTCCGGGTAAAATTACCAACACAACTAAAAAGTCCGGGTAAAATTACGAACCCAACTAAAACTCCGGGTAAAATTACGAACCCAACTAAAACTCCGGGTAAAAAATACGAACCCAACTAAAAAGTCCGGGTAAAATTGCGAACCCAACTAAAAAGTCCGGGTAAAATTACGAACCCAACTAAAACTCCGGGTAAAATTACGAACTCAACTAAAACTCCGGGTAAAATTACGAACCCAACTAAAACTCCGGGTAAAATTACGAACCCAACTAAAAGTCCGGGTAAAAAATACGAACCCAACTAAAAAGTCCGGGTAAAATTACGAACCCAACTAAAACTCCGGGTAAAATTACGAACCCAACTAAAACTCCGGGTAAAATTACGAACCCAAGTAAAACTCCGGGTAAAATTACGAACCCAAGTAAAACTCCGGGTAAAATTACGAACCCAACTAAAACTCCGGGTAAAATTACGAACCCAACTAAAACTCCGGGTAAAATTACGAACCCAACTAAAAGTCCGGGTAAAAATACGAACCCAACTAAAAAGTCCGGGTAACTCAAGACTCCGGGTAAAATTACGAACCCAACTATAACTCCGGGTAAAATTACGAACCCAACTAAAACTCCGGGTAAAATTACGAACCCAACTAAAAGTCCGGGTACAAAATACGAACCCAACTAAAAGGTCCGGGTAAAATTACGAACCCAACTAAAACTCCGGGTAAAATTATGAACCCAACTAAAAGTCCGGGTAAAAAATTCGAACCCTACTAAAAAGTCCGGGTAAAATTACGAACCCAACTAAAACTCCGGGTAAAATTACGAACCCAACTAAAAAGTCCGGGTAAAATTACGAACCCAACTAAAAAGTCCGGGTAAAATTACAAACCCATCTAAAAAGTCCGGGTAAAATTACGAACCCAACTAAAACTCCGGGTAAAATTACGAACTCAACTAAAACTCCGGGTAAAATTACGAACCCAACTAAAACTCCGGGTAAAATTACGAACCCAACTAAAAGTCCGGGTAAAAAATACGAACCCAACTAAAAAGTCCGGGTAAAATTACGAACTCAACTAAAACTCCGGGCAAAATTACGAACCCAACTAAAAGTCCGGGTAAAAAATACGAACCCAACTAAAAAGTCCGGGTAAAATTACGAACCCAAGTAAAACTCCGGGTAAAATTACGAACCCAACTAAAACTCCGGGTAAAATTACGAACCCATCTAAAAAGTCCGGGTAAAATTACGAACCCAAATAAAAAGTCCGGGTAAAATTACTAACCCAACTAAAACTCCGGGTAAAATTACGAACTCAACTAAAACTCCGGGTAAAATTACGAACCCAACTAAAACTCCGGGTAAAAAATACGAACCAAACAAAAAAGTCCGGGTAACATTTAGAACCCAACTAAAACTCCGGGTAAAAAAATACGAACCCAACTAAAACTCCGGGCAAAAATACTAACCCAACTGAAAAGTCCGGGTAAAAAATACGAACCCAACTAAAACTCCGGGTAAAAATACGAACCCAACTAAAACTCCGGGTAAAAATACGAACCCAACTAAAACTCCGGGTAAAAAATACGAACCCAACTAAAACTCCGGGTAAAAATACGAACCCAACTAAAACTCCGGGTAAAAATACGAACCCAACTAAAACTCCGGGTAAAAAATACGAACCCAACTAAAACTCCGGCTAAAAAATACGAACCCAACTAAAACTCCGGGCAAAAATACTAACCCAACTAAAAAGTCCGGGTAAAAAATACGAACCCAACTAAAACTCCGGGTAAAAATACGAACCCAACTAAAACTCCGGGTAAAAATACGAACCCAACTAAAAAGTCCGGTAAAAAATATGAACCCAACTAAAACTCCGGGTAAAATTACCAACACAACTAAAACTCCGGGTAAGAATACGAAACCAACTAAAACTCCGGGTAAAAAATACGAACCCAACTAAAACTCCGGGTAAAAAATACGAACCCAACTAAAACTCCGGGTAAAATTACGAACCCAACTAAAAGTCCGGGTAAAAAATACGAACCCAACTAAAAAGTCCGGGTAAAATTACGAACCCAACTAAAACTCCGGGTAAAATTACGAACCCAACTAAAACTCCGGGTAAAAAATACGAACCCAACTATAAAAGTCCGGGTAAAATTACGAACCCAACTAAAAAGTCCGGGTAAAATTACGAACCCAACTAAAACTCCGGGTAAAATTACGAACCCAACTAAAACTCCGGGTAAAATTACGAACCTAACTAAAAGTCCGGGTAAAAAATACGAACCCAACTAAAAAGTGCGGGTAAAATTACGAACCCAACTAAAACTCCGGGTAAAATTACGAACCCAACTAAAACTCCGGGTAAAAAATACGAACCCAACTAAAAAGTCCGGGTAAAATTACGAACCCAACTAAAAAGTCCGGGTAAAATTACGATCCGAACTAAAACTCCGGGTAAAATTACGAACTCAACTAAAACTCCGGGTAAAATTACGAACCCAACGAAAACTCCGGGTAAAATTACGAACCCAACTAAAAGTCCGGGTAAAAAATACGAACCCAACTAAAAAGTCCGGGTAAAATTACGAACCCAACTAAAACTCCGGGTAAAATTACGAACCCAACTAAAACTCCGGGTAAAATTACGAACCCAAGTAAAACTCCGGGTAAAATTACGAACCCAACTAAAACTCCGGGTAAAATTACGAACCCAACTAAAACTCCGGGTAAAATTACGAACACAACTAAAAGTCCGGGTAAAAATACGAACCCAACTAAAAAGTCCGGGTAACTCAAGACTCCGGGTAAAATTACGAACCCAACTAAAACTCCGGGTAAAAATACGAACCCAACTAAAACTCCGGGTAAAAAATACGAACCCAACTAAAACTCCGGGTAAAAATACGAACCCAACTAAAACTCCGGCTAAAAAATACGAACCCAACTAAAACTCCGGCTAAAAAATACGAACCCAACTAAAACTCCGGGCAAAAATACTAACCCAACTAAAAAGTCCGGGTAAAAAATACGAACCCAACTAAAACTCCGGGTAAAAATACGAACCCAACTAAAACTCCGGGTAAAAATACGAACCCAACTAAAACTCCGGGTAAAAAATACGAACCCAACTAAAACTCCGGGTAAAAAATACGAACCCAACTAAAAAGTCCGGTAAATAATATGAACCCAACTAAAACTCCGGGTAAAATTACCAACACAACTAAAAAGTCCGGGTAAAATTACGAACCCAACTAAAACTCCGGGTAAAAAATACGAACCCAACTAAAACTCCGGGTAAAAAATACGAACCCAACTAAAACTCCGGGTAAAATTACGAACCCAACTAAAAGTCCGGTTAAAAAATACGAACCCAACTAAAAAGTCCGGGTAAAATTACGAACCCAACTAAAACTCCGGGTAAAATTACGAACCCAACTAAAACTCCGGGTAAAATTACGAACCCAACTAAAACTCCGGGTAAAATTACGAACCCAACTAAAACTCCGGGTAAAAATACGAACCCAACTAAAACTCCGGGTAAAAATACGAACCCAACTAAAACTCCGGGTAAAATTACGAACCCAACTAAAACTCCGGGTAAAATTACGAACCCAACTAAAAGTCCGGAAAAAAATACGAACCCAACTAAAAAGTCCGGATAAAATTACGAACCCAAGTAAAACTCCGGGTAAAATTACGAACCCAACTAAAACTCCGGGTAAAATTACGAACCCAACTAAAAAGTCCGGGTAAAAAATATGAACCCAACTAAAACTCCGGGTAAAATTACCAACACAACTAAAACTCCGGGTAAAAATACGAACCCAACTAAAACTCCGGGTAAAAAATACGAACCCAACTAAAACTCCGGGTAAAAAATACGAACCCAACTAAAACTCCGGGTAAAATTCCGAACCCAACTAAAAGTCCGGGTAAAAAATACGAACCCAACTAAAAAGTCCGGGTAAAATTACGAACCCAACTAAAACTCCGGGTAAAATTACGAACCCAACTAAAACTCCGGGTAAAATTACGAACCCAACTAAAACTCCGGGTAAAAATACGAACCCAACTAAAACTCCGGGTAAAAATACGAACCCAACTAAAACTCCGGGTAAAAAATACGAACTCAACTAAAACTCCGGCTAAAAAATACGAACCCAACTAAAACTCCGGGCAAAAATACTAACCCAACTAAAAAGTCCGGGTAAAAAATACGAACCCAACTAAAACTCCGGGTAAAAATACGAACCCAACTAAAACTCCGGGTAAAAATACGAACCCAACTAAAACTCCGGGTAAAAAATACGAACCCAACTAAAACTCCGGGTAAAAAATACGAACCCAACTAAAAAGTCCGGTAAAAAATATGAACCCAACTAAAACTCCGGGTAAAATTACCAACACAACTAAAAAGTCCGGGTTAAATTACGAACCCAACTAAAACTCCGGGTAAAATTACGAACCCAACTAAAACTCCGGGTAAAAAATACGAACCCAACTAAAAAGTCCGGGTAAAATTGCGAACCCAACTAAAAAGTCCGGGTAAAATTACGAACCCAACTAAAACTCCGGGTAAAATTACGAACTCAACTAAAACTCCGGGTAAAATTACGAACCCAACTAAAACTCCGGGTAAAATTACGAACCCAACTAAAACTCCGGGTAAAAGATACGAACCCAACTAAAACTCCGGGTAAAAATACGAACCCAACTAAAACTCCGGGTAAAAATACGAACCCAACTAAAACTCCGGGTAAAAAATACGAACCCAACTAAAACTCCGGCTAAAAAATACGAACCCAACTAAAACTCCGGGCAAAAATACTAACCCAACTAAAAAGTCCGGGTAAAAAATACGAACCCAACTAAAACTCCGGGTAAAGATACGAACCCAACTAAAACTCCGGGTAAAAATACGAAGCCCAACTAAAACTCCGGGTAAAAAATACGAACCCAACTAAAACTCCGGGTAAAAAATACGAACCCAACTAAAAAGTCCGGTAAAAAATATGAACCCAACTAAAACTCCGGGTAAAATTACCAACACAACTAAAAAGTCCGGGCAAAATTACGAACCCAACTAAAACTCCGGGTAAAAAATACGAACCCAACTAAAACTCCGGGTAAAAAATACGAACCCAACTAAAACTCCGGGTAAAATTACGAACCCAACTAAAAGTCCGGGTAAAAAATACAAACCCAACTAAAAAGTCCGGGTAAAATTACGAACCCAACTAAAACTCCGGGTAAAATTACGAACCCAACTAAAACTCCGGGTAAAATTACGAACCCAACTAAAACTCCGGGTAAAAATACGAACCCAACTAAAACTCCGGGTAAAAATACGAACCCAACTAAAACTCCGGGTAAAAAATACGAACCCAACTAAAACTCCGGCTAAAAAATACGAACCCAACTAATACTCCGGGTAAAATTACGAACCCAACTAAAACTCCGGGTAAAATTACGAACCCAACTAAAACTCCGGGTAAAATTACGAACCCAACTAAAAGTCCGGAAAAAAAATACGAACCCAACTAAAAAGTCCGGATAAAATTACGAACCCAAGTAAAACTCCGGGTAAAATTACGAACCCAACTAAAACTCCGGGTAAAATTACGAACCCAACTAAAAAGTCCGGGTAAAATTACGAACCCAAATAAAAAGTCCGGGTAAAAATACTAACCCAACTAAAACTCCGGATAAAATTACGAACTCAACTAAAACTCTGGGTAAAATTACGAACCCAACTAAAACTCCGGGTAAAAATACGAACCCAACTAAAACTCCGGGTAAAATTACGAACCCAACTAAAACTCCGGGTAAAAATACGAACCCAATTAAAACTCCGGGTAAAAATACGAACCCAACTAAAACTCCGGGTAAAAAATACGAACCCAACTAAAACTCCGGCTAAAAAATACGAACCCAACTAAAACTCCGGGCAAAAATACTAACCCAACTAAAACTCCGGGTAAAATTACCAACACAACTAAAAAGTCCGGGCAAAATTACGAACCCAACTAAAATTCCGGGTAAAAAATACGAACCCAACTAAAACTCCGGGTAAAAAATACGAACCCAACTAAAACTCCGGGTAAAATTACGAACCCAACTAAAAGTCCGGGTAAAAAATACGAACCCAACTAAAAAGTCCGGGTAAAATTACGAACCCAACTAAAACTCCGGGTAAAATTACGAACCCAACTAAAACTCCGGGTAAAATTACGAACCCAACTAAAACTCCGGGTAAAAATACGAACCCAACTAAAACTCCGGGTAAAAATACGAACCCAACTAAAACTCCGGGTAAAAAATACGAACCCAACTAAAACTCCGGCTAAAAAATACGAACCCAACTAATACTCCGGGTAAAATTACGAACCCAACTAAAACTCCGGGTAAAATTACGAACCCAACTAAAACTCCGGGTAAAATTACGAACCCAACTAAAAGTCCGGAAAAAAAAATACGAACCCAACTAAAAAGTCCGGATAAAATTACGAACCCAAGTAAAACTCCGGGTAAAATTACGAACCCAACTAAAACTCCGGGTAAAATTACGAACCCAACTAAAAAGTCCGGGTAAAATTACGAACCCAAATAAAAAGTCCGGGTAAAAATACTAACCCAACTAAAACTCCGGATAAAATTACGAACTCAACTAAAACTCTGGGTAAAATTACGAACCCAACTAAAACTCCGGGTAAAAATACGAACCCAACTAAAACTCCGGGTAAAATTACGAACCCAACTAAAACTCCGGGTAAAAATACGAACCCAACTAAAACTCCGGGTAAAAATACGAACCCAACTAAAACTCCGGGTAAAAAATACGAACCCAACTAAAACTCCGGCTAAAAAATACGAACCCAACTAAAACTCCGGGCAAAAATACTAACCCAACTAAAAAGTCCGGGTAAAAAATACGAACCCAACTAAAAATCCGGGTAAAAATACGAACCCAACTAAAACTCCGGGTAAAAATACGAACCCAACTAAAACTCCGGGTAAAAAATACGAACCCAACTAAAACTCCGGGTAAAAAATACGAACCCAACTAAAAAGTCCGGTAAAAAATATGAACCCAACTAAAACTCCGGGTAAAATTACCAACACAACTAAAAAGTCCGGGTAAAATTACGAACCCAACTAAAACTCCGGGTAAAATTACGAACCCAACTAAAACTCCGGGTAAAAAATATGAACCCAACTAAAAAGTCCGGGTAAAATTGCGAACCCAACTAAAAAGTCCGGGTAAAATTACGAACCCAACTAAAACTCCGGGTAAAATTACGAACTCAACTAAAACTCCGGGTAAAATTACGAACCCAACTAAAACTCCGGGTAAAATTACGAACCCAACTAAAACTCCGGGTAAAAAATACGAACCCAACTAAAACTCCGGGTAAAAAATACGAACCCAACTAAAACTCCGGGTAAAAATACGAACCCAACTAAAACTCCGGGTAAAAATACGAACCCAACTAAAACTCCGGGTAAAAAATACGAACCCAACTAAAACTCCGGCTAAAAAATACGAACCCAACTAAAACTCCGGGCAAAAATACTAACCCAACTAAAAAGTCCGGGTAAAAAATACGAACCCAACTAAAACTCCGGGTAAAGATACGAACCCAACTAAAACTCCGGGTAAAAATACGAACCCAACTAAAACTCCGGGTAAAAAATACGAACCCAACTAAAACTCCGGGTAAAAAATACGAACCCAACTAAAAAGTCCGGTAAAAAATATGAACCCAACTAAAACTCCGGGTAAAATTACCAACACAACTAAAAAGTCCGGGCAAAATTACGAACCCAACTAAAACTCCGGGTAAAAAATACGAACCCAACTAAAACTCCGGGTAAAAAATACGAACCCAACTAAAACTCCGGGTAAAATTACGAACCCAACTAAAAGTCCGGGTAAAAAATACGAACCCAACTAAAAAGTCCGGGTAAAATTACGAACCCAACTAAAACTCCGGGTAAAATTACGAACCCAACTAAAACTCCGGGTAAAATTACGAACCCAACTAAAACTCCGGGTAAAAATACGAACCCAACTAAAACTCCGGGTAAAAATACGAACCCAACTAAAACTCCGGGTAAAAAATACGAACCCAACTAAAACTCCGGCTAAAAAATACGAACCCAACTAAAACTCCGGGTAAAATTACGAACCCAACTAAAACTCCGGGTAAAATTACGAACCCAACTAAAACTCCGGGTAAAATTACGAACCCAACTAAAAGTCCGGAAAAAAAATACGAACCCAACTAAAAAGTCCGGATAAAATTACGAACCCAAGTAAAACTCCGGGTAAAATTACGAACCCAACTAAAACTCCGGTTAAAATTACGAACCCAACTAAAAAGTCCGGGTAAAATTACGAACCCAAATAGAAAGTCCGGGTAAAAATACTAACCCAACTAAAACTCCGAATAAAATTACGAACTCAACTAAAACTCTGGGTAAAATTACGAACCCAACTAAAACTCCGGGTAAAAATACGAACCCAACTAAAACTCCGGGTAAAATTACGAACCCAACTAAAACTCCGGGTAAAAATACGAACCCAACTAAAACTCCGGGTAAAATTACGAACCCAACTAAAAGTCCGGGTAAAAAATACGAACCCAACTAAAAAGTCCGGGTAAAATTACGAACCCAAGTAAAACTCCGGGTAAAATTACGAACCCAACTAAAACTCCGGGTAAAATTACGAACCCATCTAAAAAGTCCGGGTAAAATTACGAACCCAAATAAAAAGTCCGGGTAAAATTACTAACCCAACTAAAACTCCGGGTAAAATTACGAACTCAACTAAAACTCCGGATAAAATTACGAACCCAACTAAAACTCCGGGTAAAAAATACGAACCAAACAAAAAAGTCCGGGTAACATTTAGAACCCAACTAAAACTCCGGGTAAAAAAATACGAACCCAACTAAAACTCCGGGCAAAAATACTAACCCAACTAAAACTCCGGGTAAAATTACCAACACAACTAAAAAGTCCGGGCAAAATTACGAACCCAACTAAAACTCCGGGTAAAAAATACGAACCCAACTAAAACTCCGGGTAAAAAATACGAACCCAACTAAAACTCCGGGTAAAATTACGAACCCAACTAAAAGTCCGGGTAAAAAATACGAACCCAACTAAAAAGTCCGGGTAAAATTACGAACCCAACTAAAACTCCGGGTAAAATTACGAACCCAACTAAAACTCCGGGTAAAAATACGAACCCAACTAAAACTCCGGGTAAAAATACGAACCCAACTAAAACTCCGGGTAAAAAATACGAACCCAACTAAAACTCCGGGTAAAAATACGAACCCAACTAAAACTCCGGGTAAAAATACGAACCCAACTAAAACTCCGGGTAAAAAATACGAACCCAACTAAAACTCCGGCTAAAAAATACGAACCCAACTAAAACTCCGGGCAAAAATACTAACCCAACTAAAACTCCGGGTAAAAATACGAACCCAACTAAAAAGTCCGGTAAAAAATATGAACCCAACTAAAACTCCGGGTAAAATTACCAACACAACTAAAACTCCGGGTAAGAATACGAAACCAACTAAAACTCCGGGTAAAAAATACGAACCCAACTAAAACTCCGGGTAAAAAATACGAACCCAACTAAAACTCCGGGTAAAATTACGAACCCAACTAAAAGTCCGGGTAAAAAATACGAACCCAACTAAAAAGTCCGGGTAAAATTACGAACCCAACTAAACCTCCGGGTAAAATTACGAACCCAACTAAAACTCCGGGTAAAAAATACGAACCCAACTATAAAAGTCCGGGTAAAATTACGAACCCAACTAAAAAGTCCGGGTAAAATTACGAACCCAACTAAAACTCCGGGTAAAATTACGAACCCAACTAAAACTCCGGGTAAAATTACGAACCCAACTAAAAGTCCGGGTAAAAAATACGAACCCAACTAAAAAGTGCGGGTAAAATTGCGAACCCAACTAAAACTCCGGGTAAAATTACGAACCCAACTAAAACTCCGGGTAAAAAATACGAACCCAACTAAAAAGTCCGGGTAAAATTACGAACCCAACCAAAAAGTCCTGGTAAAATTACGATCCGAACTAAAACTCCGGGTAAAATTACGAACTCAACTAAAACTCCGGGTAAAATTACGAACCCAACTAAAACTCCGGGTAAAATTACGAACCCAACTAAAAGTCCGGGTAAAAAATACGAACCCAACTAAAAAGTCCGGGTAAAATTACGAACCCAACTAAAACTCCGGGTAAAATTACGAACCCAACTAAAACTCCGGGTAAAATTACGAACCCAAGTAAAACTCCGGGTAAAATTACGAACCCAACTAAAACTCCGGGTAAAATTACGAACCCAACTAAAACTCCGGGTAAAATTACGAACCCAACTAAAAGTCCGGGTAAAAATACGAACCCAACTAAAAAGTCCGGGTAACTCAAGACTCCGGGTAAAATTACGAACCCAACTAACCCTCCGGGTAAAAATACGAACCCAACTAAAACTCCGGGTAAAAAATACGAACCCAACTAAAACTCCGGGTAAAAATACGAACCCAACTAAAACTCCGGGTAAAAATACGAACCCAACTCAAACTCCGGCTAAAAAATACGAACCCAACTAAAACTCCGGCTAAAAAATACGAACCCAACTAAAACTCCGGGCAAAAATACTAACCCAACTAAAAAGTCCGGGTAAAAAATACGAACCCAACTAAAACTCCGGGTAAAAATACGAACCCAACTAAAACTCCGGGTAAAAATACGAACCCAACTAAAACTCCGGGTAAAAAATACGAACCCAACTAAAACTCCGGGTAAAAAATACGAACCCAACTAAAAAGTCCGGTAAATAATATGAACCCAACTAAAACTCCGGGTAAAATTACCAACACAACTAAAAAGTCCGGGTAAAATTACGAACCCAACTAAAACTCCGGGTAAAAAATACGAACCCAACTAAAACTCCGGGTAAAAAATACGAACCCAACTAAAACTCCGGGTAAAATTACGAACCCAACTAAAAGTCCGGGTAAAAAATACGAACCCAACTAAAAAGTCCGGGTAAAATTACGAACCCAACTAAAACTCCGGGTAAAATTACGAACCCAACTAAAACTCCGGGTAAAATTACGAACCCAACTAAAACTCCGGGTAAAATTACGAACCCAACTAAAACTCCGGGTAAAAATACGAACCCAACTAAAACTCCGGGTAAAAATACGAACCCAACTAAAACTCCGGGTAAAATTACGAACCCAACTAAAACTCCGGGTAAAATTACGAACCCAACTAAAAGTCCGGAAAAAAATACGAACCCAACTAAAAAGTCCGGATAAAATTACGAACCCAAGTAAAACTCCGGGTAAAATTACGAACCCAACTAAAACTCCGGGTAAAATTACGAACCCAACTAAAAAGTCCGGGTAAAATTACGAACCCAAATAAAAAGTCCGGGTAAAAATACTAACCCAACTAAAACTCCGGATAAAATTACGAACTCAACTAAAACTCCGGGTAAAATTACGAACCCAACTAGAACTCCGGGTAAAAATACGAACCCAACTAAAACTCCGGGTAAAAATACGAACCCAACTAAAACTCCGGGTAAAAAATATGAACCCAACTAAAACTCCGGGTAAAATTACCAACACAACTAAAACTCCGGGTAAAAATACGAACCCAACTAAAACTCCGGGTAAAAAATACGAACCCAACTAAAACTCCGGGTAAAAAATACGAACCCAACTAAAACTCCGGGTAAAATTCCAAACCCAACTAAAAGTCCGGGTAAAAAATACGAACCCAACTAAAAAGTCCGGGTAAAATTACGAACCCAACTAAAACTCCGGGTAAAATTACGAACCCAACTAAAACTCCGGGTAAAAATACGAACCCAACTAAAACTCCGGGTAAAAATACGAACCCAACTAAAACTCCGGGTAAAAAATACGAACTCAACTAAAACTCCGGCTAAAAAATACGAACCCAACTAAAACTCCGGGCAAAAATACTAACCCAACTAAAAAGTCCGGGTAAAAAATACGAACCCAACTAAAACTCCGGGTAAAAATACGAACCCAACTAAAACTCCGGGTAAAAATACGAACCCAACTAAAACTCCGGGTAAAAAATACGAACCCAACTAAAACTCCGGGTAAAAAATACGAACCCAACTAAAAAGTCCGGTAAAAAATATGAACCCAACTAAAACTCCGGGTAAAATTACCAACACAACTAAAAAGTCCGGGTAAAATTACGAACCCAACTAAAACTCCGGGTAAAATTACGAACCCAACTAAAACTCCGGGTAAAAAATACGAACCCAACTAAACAGTCCGGGTAAAATTGCGAACAAACTAAAAAGTCCGGGTAAAATTACGAACCCAACTAAAACTCCGGGTAAAATTACGAACTCAACTAAAACTCCGGGTAAAATTACGAACCCAACTAAAACTCCGGGTAAAATTACGAACCCAACTAAAACTCCGGGTAAAAGATACGAACCCAACTAAAACTCCGGGTAAAAATACGAACCCAACTAAAACTCCGGGTAAAAATACGAACCCAACTAAAACTCCGGGTAAAAAATACGAACCCAACTAAAACTCCGGCTAAAAAATACGAACCCAACTAAAACTCCGGGCAAAAATACTAACCCAACTAAAAAGTCCGGGTAAAAAATACGAACCCAACTAAAACTCCGGGTAAAGATACGAACCCAACTAAAACTCCGGGTAAAAATACGAACCCAACTAAAACTCCGGGTAAAAAATACGAACCCAACTAAAACTCCGGGTAAAAAATACGAACCCAACTAAAAAGTCCGGTAAAAAATATGAACCCAACTAAAACTCCGGGTAAAATTACCAACACAACTAAAAAGTCCGGGCAAAATTACGAACCCAACTAAAACTCCGGGTAAAAAATACGAACCCAACTAAAACTCCGGGTAAAAAATACGAACCCAACTAAAACTCCGGGTAAAATTACGAACCCAACTAAAAGTCCGGGTAAAAAATACGAACCCAACTAAAAAGTCCGGGTAAAATTACGAACCCAACTAAAACTCCGGGTAAAATTACGAACCCAACTAAAACTCCGGGTAAAATTACGAACCCAACTAAAACTCCGGGTAAAAATACGAACCCAACTAAAACTCCGGGTAAAAATACGAACCCAACTAAAACTCCGGGTAAAAAATACGAACCCAACTAAAACTCCGGCTAAAAAATACGAACCCAACTAATACTCCGGGTAAAATTACGAACCCAACTAAAACTCCGGGTAAAATTACGAACCCAACTAAAACTCCGGGTAAAATTACGAACCCAACTAAAAGTCCGGAAAAAAAATACGAACCCAACTAAAAAGTCCGGATAACATTACGAACCCAAGTAAAACTCCGGGTAAAATTACGAACCCAACTAAAACTCCGGGTAAAATTACGAACCCAACTAAAAAGTCCGGGTAAAATTACGAACCCAAATAAAAAGTCCGGGTAAAAATACTAACCCAACTAAAACTCCGGATAAAATTACGAACTCAACTAAAACTCTGGGTAAAATTACAAACCCAACTAAAACTCCGGGTAAAAATACGAACCCAACTAAAACTCCGGGTAAAATTACGAACCCAACTAAAACTCCGGGTAAAAATACGAACCCAACTAAAACTCCGGGTAAAAATACGAACCCAACTAAAACTCCGGGTAAAAAATACGAACCCAACTAAAACTCCGGCTAAAAAATACGAACCCAACTAAAACTCCGGGCAAAAATACTAACCCAACTAAAACTCCGGGTAAAATTACCAACACAACTAAAAAGTCCGGGCAAAATTACGAACCCAACTAAAACTCCGGGTAAAAAATACGAACCCAACTAAAACTCCGGGTAAAAAATACGAACCCAACTAAAACTCCGGGTAAAATTACGAACCCAACTAAAAGTCCGGGTAAAAAATACGAACCCAACTAAAAAGTCCGGGTAAAATTACGAACCCAACTAAAACTCCGGGTAAAATTACGAACCCAACTAAAACTCCGGGTAAAATTACGAACCCAACTAAAACTCCGGGTAAAAATACGAACCCAACTAAAACTCCGGGTAAAAATACGAACCCAACTAAAACTCCGGGTAAAAAATACGAACCCAACTAAAACTCCGGCTAAAAAATACGAACCCAACTAATACTCCGGGTAAAATTACGAACCCAACTAAAACTCCGGGTAAAATTACGAACCCAACTAAAACTCCGGGTAAAATTACGAACCCAACTAAAAGTCCGGAAAAAAAATACGAACCCAACTAAAAAGTCCGGATAAAATTACGAACCCAAGTAAAACTCCGGGTAAAATTACGAACCCAACTAAAACTCCGGGTAAAATTACGAACCCAACTAAAAAGTCCGGGTAAAATTACGAACCCAAATAAAAAGTCCGGGTAAAAATACTAACCCAACTAAAACTCCGGATTAAATTACGAACTCAACTAAAACTCTGGGTAAAATTACGAACCCAACTAAAACTCCGGGTAAAAATACGAACCCAACTAAAACTCCGGGTAAAATTACGAACCCAACTAAAACTCCGGGTAAAAATACGAACCCAACTAAAACTCCGGGTAAAAATACGAACCCAACTAAAACTCCGGGTAAAAAATATGAACCCAACTAAAACTCCGGCTAAAAAATACGAACCCAACTAAAACTCCGGGCAAAAATACTAACCCAACTAAAAAGTCCGGGTAAAAAATACGAACCCAACTAAAAATCCGGGTAAAAATACGAACCCAACTAAAACTCCGGGTAAAAATACGAACCCAACTAAAACTCCGGGTAAAAAATACGAACCCAACTAAAACTCCGGGTAAAAAATACGAACCCAACTAAAAAGTCCGGTAAAAAATATGAACCCAACTAAAACTCCGGATAAAATTACCAACACAACTAAAAAGTCCGGGTAAAATTACGAACCCAACTAAAACTCCGGGTAAAATTACGAACCCAACTAAAACTCCGGGTAAAAAATACGAACCCAACTAAAAAGTCCGGGTAAAATTGCGAACCCAACTAAAAAGTCCGGGTAAAATTACGAACCCAACTAAAACTCCGGGTAAAATTACGAACTCAACTAAAACTCCGGGTAAAATTACGAACCCAACTAAAACTCCGGGTAAAATTACGAACCTAACTAAAACTCCGGGTAAAAAATACGAACCCAACTAAAACTCCGGGTAAAAAATACGAACCCAACTAAAACTCCGGGTAAAAATACGAACCCAACTAAAACTCCGGGTAAAAATACGAACCCAACTAAAACTCCGGGTAAAAAATACGAACCCAACTAAAACTCCGGCTAAAAAATACGAACCCAACTAAAACTCCGGGCAAAAATACTAACCCAACTAAAAAGTCCGGGTAAAAAATACGAACCCAACTAAAACTCCGGGTAAAGATACGAACCCAACTAAAACTCCGGGTAAAAATACGAACCCAACTAAAACTCCGGGTAAAAAATACGAACCCAACTAAAACTCCGGGTAAAAAATACGAACCCAACTAAAAAGTCCGGTAAAAAATATGAACCCAACTAAAACTCCGGGTAAAATTACCAACACAACTAAAAAGTCCGGGCAAAATTACGAACCCAACTAAAACTCCGGGTAAAAAATACGAACCCAACTAAAACTCCGGGTAAAAAATACGAACCCAACTAAAACTCCGGGTAAAATTACGAACCCAACTAAAAGTCCGGGTAAAAAATACGAACCCAACTAAAAAGTCCGGGTAAAATTACGAACCCAACTAAAACTCCGGGTAAAATTACGAACCCAACTAAAACTCCGGGTAAAATTACGAACCCAACTAAAACTCCGGGTAAAAATACGAACCCAACTAAAACTCCGGGTAAAAATACGAACCCAACTAAAACTCCGGGTAAAAAATACGAACCCAACTAAAACTCCGGCTAAAAAATACGAACCCAACTAAAACTCCGGGTAAAATTACGAACCCAACTAAAACTCCGGGTAAAATTACGAACCCAACTAAAACTCCGGGTAAAATTACGAACCCAACTAAAAGTCCGGAAAAAAAATACCAACCCAACTAAAAAGTCCGGATAAAATTACGAACCCAAGTAAAACTCCGGGTAAAATTACGAACCCAACTAAAACTCCGGTTAAAATTACGAACCCAACTAAAAAGTCCGGGTAAAATTACGAACCCAAATAAAAAGTCCGGGTAAAAATACTAACCCAACTAAAACTCCGGATAAAATTACGAACTCAACTAAAACTCTGGGTAAAATTACGAACCCAACTAAAACTCCGGGTAAAAATACGAACCCAACTAAAACTCCGGGTAAAATTACGAACCCAACTAAAACTCCGGGTAAAAATACGAACCCAACTAAAACTCCGGGTAAAAATACGAACCCAACTAAAACTCCGGGTAAAAAATACGAACCCAACTAAAACTCCGGCTAAAAAATACGAACCCAACTAAAACTCCGGGCAAAAATACTAACCCAACTAAAAAGTCCGGGTAAAAAATACGAACCCAACTAAAACTCCGGGTAAAAATACGAACCCAACTAAAACTCCGGGTAAAAATACGAACCCAACTAAAACTCCGGGTAAAAAATACGAACCCAACTAAAACTCCGGGTAAAAAATACGAACCCAACTAAAAAGTCCGGTAAAAAATATGAACCCAACTAAAACTCCGGGTAAAATTACCAACACAACTAAAAAGTCCGGGTAAAATTACGAACCCAACTAAAACTCCGGGTAAAATTACGAACCCAACTAAAACTCCGGGTAAAAAATACGAACCCAACTAAAAAGTCCGGGTAAAATTGCGAACCCAACTAAAAAGTCCGGGTAAAATTACGAACCCAACTAAAACTCCGGGTAAAATTACGATCTCAACTAAAACTCCGGGTAAAATTACGAACCCAACTAAAACTCCGGGTAAAATTACGAACCCAACTAAAACTCCGGGTAAAAAATACGAACCCAACTAAAACTCCGGGTAAAAATACGAACCCAACTAAAACTCCAGGTAAAAATACGAACCCAACTAAAACTCCGGGTAAAAAATACGAACCCAACTAAAAAGTCCGGTAAAAAATATGAACCCAACTAAAACTCCGGGTAAAATTACCAACACAACTAAAAAGTCCGGGTAAAATTACGAACCCAACTAAAACTCCGGGTAAAAAATACGAACCCAACTAAAACTCCGGGTAAAAAATACGAACCCAACTAAAACTCCGGGTAAAATTACGAACCCAACTAAAAGTCCGGGTAAAAAATACGAACCCAACTAAAAACTCCGGGTAAAATTACGAACCCAACTAAAACTCCGGGTAAAATTACGAACCCAACTAAAACTCCGGGTAAAATTACGAACCCAACTAAAACTCCGGGTAAAAATACGAACCCAACTAAAACTCCGGGTAAAAATACGAACCCAACTAAAACTCCGGGTAAAAAATACGAACCCAACTAAAACTCCGGCTAAAAAATACGAACCCAACTAAAACTCCGAGTAAAATTACGAACCCAACTAAAACTCCGGGTAAAATTACGAACCCAACTAAAACTCCGGGTAAAATTACGAACCCAACTAAAAGTCCGGAAAAAAAAATACGAACCCAACTAAAAAGTCCGGATAAAATTACGAACCCAAGTAAAACTCCGGGTAAAATTACGAACCCAACTAAAACTCCGGGTAAAATTACGAACCCAACTAAAAAGTCCGGGTAAAATTACGAACCCAAATAAAAAGTCCGGGTAAAAATACTAACCCAACTAAAACTCCGGATAAAATTACGAACTCAACTAAAACTCCGGGTAAAATTACGAACCCAACTAAAACTCCGGGTAAAAATACGAACCCAACTAAAACTCCGGGTAAAAATACGAACCCAACTAAAACTCCGGGTAAAAAATATGAACCCAACTAAAACTCCGGGTAAAATTACCAACACAACTAAAACTCCGGGTAAAAATACGAACCCAACTAAAACTCCGGGTAAAAAATACGAACCCAACTAAAACTCCGGGTAAAAAATACGAACCCAACTAAAACTCCGGGTAAAATTACGAACCCAACTAAAAGTCCGGGTAAAAAATACGAACCCAACTAAAAAGTCCGGGTAAAATTACGAACCCAACTAAAACTCCGGGTAAAATTACGAACCCAACTAAACCTCCGGGTAAAATTACGAACCCAACTAAAACTCCGGGTAAAAATACGAACCCAACTAAAACTCCGGGTAAAAATACGAACCCAACTAAAACTCCGGGTAAAAAATACGAACCCAACTAAAACTCCGGCTAAAAGATACGAACCCAACTAAAACTCCGGGCAAAAATACTAACCCAACTAAAAAGTCCGGGTAAAAAATACGAACCCAACTAAAACTCCGGGTAAAAATACGAACCCAACTAAAACTCCGGGTAAAAATACGAACCCAACTAAAACTCCGGGTAAAAAATACGAACCCAACTAAAACTCCGGGTAAAAAATACGAACCCAACTAAAAAGTCCGGTAAAAAATATGAACCCAACTAAAATTCCGGGTAAAATTACCAACACAACTAAAAAGTCCGGGTAAAATTACGAACCCAACTAAAACTCCGGGTAAAATTACGAACCCAACTAAAACTCCGGGTAAAAAATACGAACCCAACTAAAAAGTCCGGGTAAAATTGCGAACCCAACTAAAAAGTCCGGGTAAAATTACGAACCCAACTAAAACTCCGTGTAAAATTACGAACTCAACTAAAACTCCGGGTAAAATTACGAACCCAACTAAAACTCCGGGTAAAATTACGAACCCAACTAAAAGTCCGGGTAAAAAATACGAACCCAACTAAAAAGTCCGGGTAAAATTACGAACCCAACTAAAACTCCGGGTAAAATTACGAACCCAACTAAAACTCCGGGTAAAATTACGAACCCAACTAAAAGTCCGGGTAAAAATACGAACCCAACTAAAAAGCCCGGGTAACTATAACTCCGGGTAAAATTACGAACCCAACTAAAACTCCGGGTAAAATTACGAACCCAACTAAAAGTCCGGGTACAAAATACGAACCCAACTAAAAGGTCCGGGTAAAATTACGAACCCAACTAAAACTCCGGGTAAAATTATGAACCCAACTAAAAGTCCGGGTAAAAAATTTGAACCCAACTAAAAAGTCCGGGTAAAATTACGAACCCAACTAAAACTCCGGGTAAAATTACGAACCCAGCTAAAAAGTCCGGGTAAAATTACGAACCCAACTAAAAAGTCCGGGTAAAATTACGAACCCAACTAAAAAGTCCGGGTAAAATTACGAACCCAACTAAAACTCCGGGTAAAATTACCAACACAACTAAAACTCCGGGTAAGAATACGAAACCAACTAAAACTCCGGGTAAAAAATACGAACCCAACTAAAACTCCGGGTAAAAAATACGAACCCAACTAAAACTCCGGGTAAAATTACGAACCCAACTAAAAGTCCGGGTAAAAAATACGAACCCAACTAAAAAGTCCGGGTAAAATTACGAACCCAACTAAAACTCCGGGTAAAATTACGAACCCAACTAAAACTCCGGGTAAAAAATACGAACCCAACTATAAAAGTCCGGGTAAAATTACGAACCCAACTAAACAGTCCGGGTAAAATTACGAACCCAACTAAAACTCCGGGTAAAATTACGAACCCAACTAAAACTCCGGGTAAAATTACGAACCCAACTAAAAGTCCGGGTAAAAAATACGAACCCAACTAAAAAGTCCGGGTAAAATTACGAACCCAACTAAAACTCCGGGTAAAATTACGAACCCAACTAAAACTCCGGGTAAAAAATACGAACCCAACTAAAAAGTCCGGGTAAAATTACGAACCCAACTAAAAAGTCCGGGTAAAATTACGATCCCAACTAAAACTCCGGGTAAAATTACGAACTCAACTAAAACTCCGGGTAAAATTACGAACCCAACTAAAACTCCGGGTAAAATTACGAACCCAACTAAAAGTCCGGGTAAAAAATACGAACCCAACTAAAAAGTCCGGGTAAAATTACGAACCCAACTAAAACTCCGGGTAAAATTACGAACCCAACTAAAACTCCGGGTAAAATTACGAACCCAAGTAACACTCCGGGTAAAATTACGAACCCAACTAAAACTCCGGGTAAAATTACGAACCCAACTAAAACTCCGGGTAAAATTACGAACCCAACTAAAAGTCCGGGTAAAAATACGAACCCAACTAAAAAGCCCGGGTAACTCAAGACTCCGGGTAAAATTACGAACCCAACTAAAACTCCGGGTAAAAATACGAACCCAACTAAAACTCCGGGTAAAAAATACGAACCCAACTAAAACTCCGGGTAAAAATACGAACCCAACTAAAACTCCGGGTAAAAAATACGAACCCAACTAAAACTCCGGCTAAAAAATACGAACCCAACTAAAACTACGGGCAAAAATACTAACCCAACTAAAAAGTACGGGTAAAAAATACGAACCCAACTAAAACTCCGGGTAAAAATACGAACCCAACTAAAACTCCGGGTAAAAATACGAACCCAACTAAAACTCCGGGTAAAAAATACGAACCCAACTAAAACTCCGGGTAAAAAATACGAACCAAACTAAAAAGTCCGGTAAAAAATATGAACCCAACTAAAACTCCGGGTAAAATTACCAACACAACTAAAAAGTCCGGGTAAAATTACGAACCCAACTAAAACTCCGGGTAAAAAATACGAACCCAACTAAAACTCCGGGTAAAAAATACGAACCCAACTAAAACTCCGGGTAAAATTACGAACCCAACTAAAAGTCCGGGTAAAAAATACGAACCCAACTAAAAAGTCCGGGTAAAATTACGAACCCAACTAAAACTCCGGGTAAAATTACGAACCCAACTAAAACTCCGGGTAAAATTACGAACCCAACTAAAACTCCGGGTAAAATTACGAACCCAACTAAAACTCCGGGTAAAAATACGAACCCAACTAAAACTCCGGGTAAAAATACGAACCCAACTAAAACTCCGGGTAAAAAATACGAACCCAACTAAAACTCCGGCTAAAAAAGACGAACCCAACTAAAACTCCGGGTAAAATTACGAACCCAACTAAAACTCCGGGTAAAATTACGAACCCAACTAAAACTCCTGGTAAAATTTCGAACCCAACTAAAAGTCCGGAAAAAAAATACGAACCCAACTAAAAAGTCCGGATAAAATTACGAACCCAAGTAAAACTCCGGGTAAAATTACGAACCCAACTAAAACTCCGGGTAAAATTACGAACCCAACTAAAAAGTCCGGGTAAAATTACGAACCCAAATAAAAAGTCCGGGTAAAAATACTAACCCAACTAAAACTCCGGATAAAATTACGAACTCAACTAAAACTCCGGGTAAAATTACGAACCCAACTAAAACTCCGGGTAAAAATACGAACCCAACTAAAACTCCGGGTAAAAATACGAACCCAACTAAAACTCCGGGTAAAAAATATGAACCCAACTAAAACTCCGGGTAAAATTACCAACACAACTAAAACTCCGGGTAGAAATACGAACCCAACTAAAACTCCGGGTAAAAAATACGAACCCAACTAAAACTCCGGGTAAAAAATACGAACCCAACTAAAACTCCGGGTAAAATTACGAACCCAACTAAAAGTCCGGGTAAAAAATACGAACCCAGCTAAAAAGTCCGGGTAAAATTACGAACCCAACTAAAACTCCGCTTAAAATTACGAACCCAACTAAAACTCCGGGTAAAATTACGAACCCAACTAAAACTCCGGGTAAAAATACGAACCCAACTAAAACTCCGGGTAAAAATACGAACCCAACTAAAACTCCGGGTAAAAAATACGAACCCAACTAAAACTCCGGCTAAAAAATACGAACCCAACTAAAACTCCGGGCAAAAATACTAAACCAACTAAAAAGTCCGGGTAAAAAATACGACCCCAACTAAAACTCCGGGTAAAAATACGAACCCAGCTAAAACTCCGGGTAAAAATACGAACCCAACTAAAACTCCGGGTAAAAAATACGAAGCCAACTAAAACTCCGGGTAAAAAATACGAACCCAACTAAAAAGTCCGGTAAAAAATATGAACCCAACTAAAACTCCGGGTAAAATTACCAACACAACTAAAAAGTCCGTGTAAAATTACGAACCCAACTAAAATCCGGGTAAAATTACGAACCCAACTAAAACTCCGGGTAAAAAATACGAACCCAACTAAAAAGTCCGGGTAAAATTGCGAACCCAACTAAAAAGTCCCGGTAAAATTACGAACCCAACTAAAACTCCGGGTAAAATTACGAACTCAACTAAAACTCCGGGTAAAATTACGAACTCAACTAAAACTCCGGGTAAAATTACGAACCCAATTAAAACTCCAGGTAAAAGATACGAACCCAACTAAAACTCCGGGTAAAAATACGAACCCAACTATAACTCCGGGTAAAAATACGAACCCAACTAAAACTCCGGGTAAAAAATACGAACCCAACTAAAACTCCGGCTAAAAAATACGAACCCAACTAAAACTCCGGGCAAAAATACTAACCCAACTAAAAAGTCCGGGTAAAAAATACGAACCCAACTAAAACTCCGGGTAAAAATACGAACCCAACTAAAACTCCGGGTAAAAATACGAACCCAACTAAAACTCCGGGTAAAAAATACGAACCCAACTAAAACTCCGGGTAAAAAATACGAACCCAACTAAAAAGTCCGGTAAAAAATATGAACCCAACTAAAACTCCGGGTAAAATTACCAACACAACTAAAAAGTCCGGGTAAAATTACGAACCCAACTAAAACTCCGGGTAAAAAATACGAACCCAACTAAAACTCCGGGTAAAAAATACGAACCCAACTAAAACTCCGGGTAAAATTACGAACCCAACTAAAAGTCCGGGTAAAAAATACGAACCCACCGAAAAAGTCCGGGTAAAATTACGAACCCAACTAAAACTCCGGGTAAAATTACGAACCCAACTAAAACTCCGGGTAAAATTACGAACCGAACTAAAACTCCGGGTAAAAATACGAACCCAACTAAAACTCCGGGTAAAAATACGAACCCAACTAAAACTCCGGGTAAAAAATACGAACCCAACTAAAAAGTCCGGGTAAAATTACGAACCCAACTAAAACTCCGGGTAAAATTACGAACCCAACTAAAACTCCGGGTAAAATTACGAACCCAACTAAAAAGTCCGGGTAAAACTACGAACCCAACTAAAACTCCGGGTAAAATTACGAACCCAACTAAAACTCCGGGTAAAATTACGAACCCAACTAAAACTCCGGGTAAAATTACGAACCCAACTAAAACTCCGGGTAAAAATACGAACCCAACTAAAACTCCGGGTAAAAATACGAACCCAACTAAAACTCCGGGTAAAAATACGAACCCAACTAAAACTCCGGCTAAAAAAGACGAACCCAACTAAAACTCCTGGTAAAATTACGAACCCAACTAAAACTCCGGGTAAAATTACGAACCCAACTAAAACTCCTGGTAAAATTTCGAACCCAACTAAAAGTCCGGAAAAAAAATACGAACCCAACTAAAAAGTCCGGATAAAATTACGAACCCAAGTAAAACTCCGGGAAAAATTACGAACCCAACTAAAACTCCGGGTAAAATTACGAACCCAACTAAAAAGTCCGGGTAAAATTACGAACCCAAATAAAAAGTCCGGGTAAAAATACTAACCCAACTAAAACTCCGGATAAAATTACGAACTCAACTAAAACTCCGGGTAAAATTACGAACCCAACTAAAACTCCGGGTAAAAATACGAACCCAACTAAAACTCCGGGTAAAAATACGAACCCAACTAAAACTCCGGGTAAAAAATATGAACCCAACTAAAACTCCGGGTAAAATTACCAACACAACTAAAACTCCGGGTAGAAATACGAACCCAACTAAAACTCCGGGTAAAAAATACGAACCCAACTAAAACTCCGGGTAAAAAATACGAACCCAACTAAAACTCCGGGTAAAATTACGAACCCAACTAAAAGTCCGGGTAAAAAATACGAACCCAGCTAAAAAGTCCGGGTAAAATTACGAACCCAACTAAAACTCCGGGTAAAATTACGAACCCAACTAAAACTCCGGGTAAAATTACGAACCCAACTAAAACTCCGGGTAAAAATACGAACCCAACTAAAACTCCGGGTAAAAATACGAACCCAACTAAAACTCCGGGTAAAAAATACGAACCCAACTAAAACTCCGGCTAAAAAATACGAACCCAACTAAAACTCCGGGCAAAAATACTAAACCAACTAAAAAGTCCGGGTAAAAAATACGAACCCAACTAAAACTCCGGGTAAAAATACGAACCCAACTAAAACTCCGGGTAAAAATACGAACCCAACTAAAACTCCGGGTAAAAAATACGAAGCCAACTAAAACTCCGGGTAAAAAATACGAACCCAACTAAAAAGTCCGGTAAAAAATATGAACCCAACTAAAACTCCGGGTAAAATTACCAACACAACTAAAAAGTCCGTGTAAAATTACGAACCCAACTAAAATCCGGGTAAAATTACGAACCCAACTAAAACTCCGGGTAAAAAATACGAACCCAACTAAAAAGTCCGGGTAAAATTGCGAACCCAACTAAAAAGTCCGGGTAAAATTACGAACCCAACTAAAACTCCGGGTAAAATTACGAACTCAACTAAAACTCCGGGTAAAATTACGAACTCAACTAAAACTCCGGGTAAAATTACGAACCCAATTAAAACTCCAGGTAAAAGATACGAACCCAACTAAAACTCCGGGTAAAAATACGAACCCAACTATAACTCCGGGTAAAAATACGAACCCAACTAAAACTCCGGGTAAAAAATACGAACCCAACTAAAACTCCGGCTAAAAAATACGAACCCAACTAAAACTCCGGGCAAAAATACTAACCCAACTAAAAAGTCCGGGTAAGAAATACGAACCCAACTAAAACTCCGGGTAAAAATACGAACCCAACTAAAACTCCGGGTAAAAATACGAACCCAACTAAAACTCCGGGTAAAAAATACGAACCCAACTAAAACTCCGGGTAAAAAATACGAACCCAACTAAAAAGTCCGGTAAAAAATATGAACCCAACTAAAACTCCGGGTAAAATTACCAACACAACTAAAAAGTCCGGGTAAAATTACGAACCCAACTAAAACTCCGGGTAAAAAATACGAACCCAACTAAAACTCCGGGTAAAAAATACGAACCCAACTAAAACTCCGGGTAAAATTACGAACCCAACTAAAAGTCCGGGTAAAAAATACGAACCCAACTAAAAAGTCCGGGTAAAATTACGAACCCAACTAAAACTCCGGGTAAAATTACGAACCCAACTAAAACTCCGGGTAAAATTACGAACCGAACTAAAACTCCGGGTAAAAATACGAACCCAACTAAAACTCCGGGTAAAAATACGAACCCAACTAAAACTCCGGGTAAAAAATACGAACCCAACTAAAAAGTCCGGGTAAAATTACGAACCCAACTAAAACTCCGGGTAAAATTACGAACCCAACTAAAACTCCGGGTAAAATTACGAACCCAACTAAAAAGTCCGGGTAAAACTACGAACCCAACTAAAACTCCGGGTAAAATTACGAACCCAACTAAAACTCCGGGTAAAATTACGAACCCAACTAAAAGTCCGGGTAAAAAATACGAACCCAACTAAAAAATGCGGGTAAAATTACGAACCCAACTAAAACTCCGGGTAAAATTACGAACCCAACTAAAACTCCGGGTAAAAAATACGAACCCAACTAAAAAGTCCGGGTAAAATTACGAACCCAACTAAAAAGTCCGGGTAAAATTACGATCCCAACTAAAACTCCGGGTAAAATTACGAACTCAACTAAAACTCCGGGTAAAATTACGAACCCAACTAAAACTCCGGGTAAAATTACGAACCCAACTAAAAGTCCGGGTAAAAAATACGAACCCAACTAAAAAGTCCGGGTAAAATTACGAACCCAACTAAAACTCCGGGTAAAATTACGAACCCAACTAAAACTCCGGATAAAATTACGAACCCAAGTAAAACTCCGGGTAAAATTACGAACCCAACTAAAACTCCGGGTAAAATTACGAACCCAACTAAAACTCCGGGTAAAATTACGAACCCAACTAAAAGTCCGGGTAAAAATACGAACCCAACTAAAAAGTCCGGGTAACTCAAGACTCCGGGTAAAATTACGAACCCAACTAAAACTCCGGGTAAAAATACGAACCCAACTAAAACTCCGGGTAAAAAATACGAACCCAACTAAAACTCCGGGTAAAAATACGAACCCAACTAAAACTCCGGGTAAAAATACGAACCCAACTAAAACTCCGGCTAAAAAATACGAACCCAACTAAAACTCCGGGCAAAAATACTAACCCAACTAAAAAGTCCGGGTAAAAAATACGAACCCAACTAAAACTCCGGGTACAAATACGAACCCAACTAAAACTCCGGGTAAAAATACGAACCCAACTAAAACTCCGGGTAAAAAATACGAACCCAACTAAAACTCCGGGTAAAAAATACGAACCCAACTAAAAAGTCCGGTAAAAAATATGAACCCAACTAAAACTCCGGGTAAAATTACCAACACAACTAAAAAGTCCGGGTAAAATTACGAACCCAACTAAAACTCCGGGTAAAAAATACGAACCCAACTAAAACTCCGGGTAAAAAATACGAACCCAACTAAAACTCCGGGTAAAATTACGAACCCAACTAAAAGTCCGGGTAAAAAATACGAACCCAACTAAAAAGTCCGGGTAAAATTACGAACCCAACTAAAACTCCGGGTAAAATTACGAACCCAACTAAAACTCCGGGTAAAATTACGAACCCAACTAAAACTCCGGGTAAAATTACGAACTCAACTAAAACTCCGGGTAAAAATACGAACCCAACTAAAACTCCGGGTAAAAATACGAACCCAACTAAAACTCCGGGTAAAAAATACGAACCCAACTAAAACTCCGGCTAAAAAATACGAACCCAACTAAAACTCCGGGTAAAATTACGAACCCAACTAAAACTCCGGGTAAAATTACGAACCCAACTAAAACTCCGGGTAAAATTACGAACCCAACTAAAAGTCCGGAAAAAAAATACGAACCCAACTAAAAAGTCCGGATAGAATTACGAACCCAAGTAAAACTCCGGGTAAAATTACGAAACCAACTAAAACTCCGGGTAAAATTACGAACCCAACTAAAAAGTCCGGGTAAAATTACGAACCCAAATAAAAAGTCCGGGTAAAAATACTAACCCAACTAAAACTCCGGATAAAATTACGAACTCAACTAAAACTCCGGTTAAAATGACGAACCCAACTAAAACTCCGGGTAAAAATACGAACCCAACTAAAACTCCGGGTAAAAATACGAACCCAACTAAAACTCCGGGTAAAAAATATGAACCCAACTAAAACTCCGGGTAAAATTACCAACACAACTAAAACTCCGGGTAAAAATACGAACCCAACTAAAACTCCGGGTAAAAAATACGAACCCAACTAAAACTCCGGGTAAAAAATACGAACCCAACTAAAACTCCGGGTAAAATTACGAACCCAACTAAAAGTCCGGGTAAAAAATACGAACCCAACTAAAAAGTCCGGGTAAAATTACGAACCCAACTAAAACTCCGGGTAAAATTACGAACCCAACTAAAACTCCGGGTAAAATTACGAACCCAACTAAAACTCCGGGTAAAAAATACGAACCCAACTAAAACTCCGGCTAAAAAATACGAACCCAACTAAAACTCCGGGCAAAAATACTAACCCAACTAAAAAGTCCGGGTAAAAAATACGAACCCAACTAAAACTCAGGGTAAAAATACGAACACAACTAAAACTTTGGGTAAAAATACGAACCCAACTAAAACTCCGGGTAAAAAATACGAACCCAACTAAAACTCCGGGTAAAAAATACGAACCCAACTAAAAAGTCCGGTAAAAAATATGAACCCAACTAAAACTCCGGGTAAAATTACCACCACAACTAAAAAGTCCGGGTAAAATTACGAACCCAACTAAAACTCCGGGTAAAATTACGAACCCAACTAAAACTCCGGGTAAAAAATACGAACCCAACTAAAAAGTCCGGGTAAAATTGCGAACCCAACTAAAAAGTCCGGGTAAAATTACGAACCCAACTAAAACTCCGGGTAAAATTACGAACTCAACTAAAACTCCGGGTAAAATTACGAACCCAACTAAAACTCCGGGTAAAATTACGAACCCAACTAAAACTCCGGGTAAAAAATACGAACCCAACTAAAACTCCGGGTAAAAATACGAACCCAACTAAAACTCCGGGTAAAAAATACGAACCCAACTAAAACTCCGGCTAAAAAATACGAACCCAACTAAAACTCCGGGCAAAAATACTAACCCAACTAAAAAGTCCGGGTAAAAAATACGAACCCAACTAAAACTCCGGGTAAAGATACGAACCCAACTAAAACTCCGGGTAAAAATACGAACCCAACTAAAACTCCGGGTAAAAGATACGAACCCAACTAAAACTCCGGGTAAAAAATACGAGCCCAACTAAAAAGTCCGGTAAAAATATGAACCCAACTAAAACTCCGGGTAAAATTACCAACACAACTAAAAAGTCCGGGCAAAATTACGAACCCAACTAAAACTCCGGGTAAAAAATACGAACCCAACTAAAACTCCGGGTAAAAAATACGAACCCAACTAAAACTCCGGGTAAAATTACGAACCCAACTAAAAGTCCGGGTAAAAAATACGAACCCAACTAAAAAGTCCGGGTAAAATTACGAACCCAACTAAAACTCCGGGTAAAATTACGAACCCAACTAAACTCCGGGTAAAATTACGAACCCAACTAAAACTCCGGGTAAAAATACGAACCCAACTAAAACTCCGGGTAAAAATACGAACCCAACTAAAACTCCGGGTAAAAAATACGAACCCAACTAAAACTCCGGCTAAAAAATACGAACCCAACTAAAACTCCGGGTAAAATTACGAACCCAACTAAAACTCCGGGTAAAATTACGAACCCAACTAAAACTCCGGGTAAAATTACGAACCCAACTAAAAGTCCGGAAAAAAAATACGAACCCAACTAAAAAGTCCGGATAAAATTACGAACCCAAGTAAAACTCCGGGTAAAATTACGAACCCAACTAAAACTCCGGGTAAAATTACGAACCCAACTAAAAAGTCCGGGTAAAATTACGAACCCAAATAAAAAGTCCGGGTAAAAATACTAACCCAACTAAAACTCCGGATAAAATTACGAACTCAACTAAAACTCCGGGTAAAATTACGAACCCAACTAAAACTCCGGGTAAAAATACGAACCCAACTAAAACTCCGGGTAAAATTACGAACCCAACTAAAACTCCGGGTAAAAATACGAACCCAACTAAAACTCCGGGTAAAAATACGAACCCAACTAAAACTCCGGGTAAAAAATACGAACCCAACTAAAACTCCGGCTAAAAAATACGAACCCAACTAAAACTCCGGGCAAAAATACTAACCCAACTAAAAAGTCCGGGTAAAAAATACGAACCCAACTAAAACTCCGGGTAAAAATACGAACCCAACTAAAACTCCGGGTAAAAATACGAACGCAACTAAAACTCCGGGTAAAAAATACGAACCCAACTAAAACTCCGGGTAAAAAATACGAACCCAACTAAAAAGTCCGGTAAAAAATATGAACCCAACTAAAACTCCGGGTAAAATTACCAACACAACTAAAAAGTCCGGGTAAAATTACGAACCCAACTAAAACTCCGGGTAAAATTACGAACCCAACTAAAACTCCGGGTAAAAAATACGAACCCAACTAAAAAGTCCGGGTAAAATTGCGAACCCAACTAAAAAGGCCGGGTAAAATTACGAACCCAACTAAAACTCCGGGTAAAATTACGAACTCAACTAAAACTCCGGGTAAAATTACGAACCCAACTAAAACTCCGGGTAAAATTACGAACCCAACTAAAACTCCGGGTAAAAAATACGAACCCAACTAAAAAGTCCGGGTAAAATTGCGAACCCAACTAAAAAGTCCGGGTAAAATTACGAACCCAACTAAAACTCCGGGTAAAATTACGAACTCAACTAAAACTCCGGGTAAAATTACGAACCCAACTAAAACTCCGGGTAAAATTACGAACCCAACTAAAACTCCGGGTAAAAAATACGAACCCAACTAAAACTCCGGGTAAAAATACGAACCCAACTAAAACTCCGGGTAAAAATACGAACCCAACTAAAACTCCGGGTAAAAAATACGAACCCAACTAAAACTCCGGCTAAAAAATACGAACCCAACTAAAACTCCGGGCAAAAATACTAACCCAACTAAAAAGTCCGCGTAAAAAATACGAACCCAACTAAAACTCCGGGTAAAAATACGAACCCAACTAAAACTCCGGGTAAAAATACGAACCCAACTAAAACTCCGGGTAAAAAATACGAACCCAACTAAAACTCCGGGTAAAAAATACGAACCCAACTAAAAAGTCCGGTAAAAAATATGAACCCAACTAAAACTCCGGGTAAAATTACCAACACAACTAAAAAGTCCGGGTAAAATTACGAACCCAACTAAAACTCCGGGTAAAAAATACGAACCCAACTAAAACTCCGGGTAAAAAACACGAACCCAACTAAAACTCCGGGTAAAATTACGAACCCAACTAAAAGTCCGGGTAAAAAATACGAACCCAACTAAAAAGTCCGGGTAAAATTACGAACCCAACTAAAACTCCGGGTAAAATTACGAACCCAACTAAAACTCCGGGTAAAATTACGAACCCAACTAAAACTCCGGGTAAAAATACGAACCCAACTAAAACTCCGGGTAAAAATACGAACCCAACTAAAACTCCGGGTAAAAAATACGAACCCAACTAAAACTCCGGCTAAAAAATACGAACCCAACTAAAACTCCGGGTAAAATTACGAACCCAACTAAAACTCCGGGTAAAATTACGAACCCAACTAAAACTCCGTGTAAAATTACGAACCCAACTAAAAGTCCGGAAAAAAGATACAAACCCAACTAAAAAGTCCGGATAAAATTACGAACCCAAGTAAAACTCCGGGTAAAATTACGAACCCAACTAAAACTCCGGGTAAAATTACGAACCCAACTAAAACTCCGGGTAAAATTACGAACCCAACTAAAAGTCCGGAAAAAAAATACGAACCCAACTAAAAAGTCCGGATAAAATTACGAACCCAAGTAAAACTCCGGGTAAAATTACGAACCCAACTAAAACTCCGGGTAAAATTACGAACCCAACTAAAAAGTCCGGGTAAAATTACGAACCCAAATAAAAAGTCCGGGTAAAAATACTAACCCAACTAAAACTCCGGATAAAATTACGAACTCAACTAAAACTCCGGGTAAAATTACGAACCCAACTAAAACTCCGGGTAAAAATACGAACCCAACTAAAACTCCGGGTAAAATTACGAACCCAACTAAAACTCCGGGTAAAAATACGAACCCAACTAAAACTCCGGGTAAAAATACGAACCCAACTAAAACTCCGGGTAAAAAATACGAACCCAACTAAAACTCCGGCTAAAAAATACGAACCCAACTAAAACTCCGGGCAAAAATACTAACCCAACTAAAAAGTCCGGGTAAAAAATACGAACCCAACTAAAACTCCGGGTAAAAATACGAACCCAACTAAAACTCCGGGTAAAAATACGAACGCAACTAAAACTCCGGGTAAAAAATACGAACCCAACTAAAACTCCGAGTAAAAAATACGAACCCAACTAAAAAGTCCGGTAAAAAATATGAACCCAACTAAAACTCCGGGTAAAATTACCAACACAACTAAAAAGTCCGGGTAAAATTACGAACCCAACTAAAACTCCGGGTAAAATTACGAACCCAACTAAAACTCCGGGTAAAAAATACGAACCCAACTAAAAAGTCCGGGTAAAATTGCGAACCCAACTAAAAAGGCCGGGTAAAATTACGAACCCAACTAAAACTCCGGGTAAAATTACGAACTCAACTAAAACTCCGGGTAAAATTACGAACCCAACTAAAACTCCGGGTAAAATTACGAACCCAACTAAAACTCCGGGTAAAAAATACGAACCCAACTAAAACTCCGGGTAAAAGTACGAACCCAACTAAAACTCCGGGTAAAAATACGAACCCAACTAAAACTCCGGGTAAAAAATACGAACCCAACTAAAACTCCGGCTAAAAAATACGAACCCAACTAAAACTCCGGGCAAAAATACTAACCCAACTAAAAAGTCCGCGTAAAAAATACGAACCCAACTAAAACTCCGGGTAAAAATACGAACCCAACTAAAACTCCGGGTAAAAATACGAACCCAACTAAAACTCCGGGTAAAAAATACGAACCCAACTAAAACTCCGGGTAAAAAATACGAACCCAACTAAAAAGTCCGGTAAAAAATATGAACCCAACTAAAACTCCGGGTAAAATTACCAACACAACTAAAAAGTCCGGGTAAAATTACGAACCCAACTAAAACTCCGGGTAAAAAATACGAACCCAACTAAAACTCCGGGTAAAAAATACGAACCCAACTAAAACTCCGGGTAAAATTACGAACCCAACTAAAAGTCCGGGTAAAAAATACGAACCCAACTAAAAAGTCCGGGTAAAATTACGAACCCAACTAAAACTCCGGGTAAAATTACGAACCCAACTAAAACTCCGGGTAAAATTACGAACCCAACTAAAACTCCGGGTAAAAATACGAACCCAACTAAAACTCCGGGTAAAAATACGAACCCAACTAAAACTCCGGGTAAAAAATACGAACCCAACTAAAACTCCGGCTAAAAAATACGAACCCAACTAAAACTCCGGGTAAAATTACGAACCCAACTAAAACTCCGGGTAAAATTACGAACCCAACTAAAACTCCGTGTAAAATTACGAACCCAACTAAAAGTCCGGAAAAAAAATACGAACCCAACTAAAAAGTCCGGATAAAATTACGAACCCAAGTAAAACTCCGGGTAAAATTACGAACCCAACTAAAACTCCGGGTAAAATTACGAACCCAACTAAAAAGTCCGGGTAAAATTACGAACCCAAATAAAAAGTCCGGGTAAAAATACTAACCCAACTAAAACTCCGGATAAAATTACGAACTCAACTAAAACTCCGGGTAAAATTACGAACCCAACTAAAACTCCGGGTAAAAATACGAACCCAACTAAAACTCCGGGTAAAAATACGAACCCAACTAAAACTCCGGGTAAAAAATATGAACCCAACTAAAACTCCGGGTAAAATTACCAACACAACTAAAACTCCGGGTAAAAATACGAACCCAACTAAAACTCCGGGTAAAAAATACGAACCCAACTAAAACTCCGGGTAAAAAATACGAACCCAACTAAAACTCCGGGTAAAATTACGAACCCAACTAAAAGTCCGGGTAAAAAATACGAACCCAACTAAAAAGTCCGGGTAAAATTACGAACCCAACTAAAACTCCGGGTAAAATTACGAACCCAACTAAAACTCCGGGTAAAATTACGAACCCAACTAAAACTCCGGGTAAAAATACGAACCCAACTAAAACTCCGGGTAAAAATACGAACCCAACTGAAACTCCGGGTAAAAAATACGAACCCAACTAAAACTCCGGCTAAAAAATACGAACCCAACTAAAACTCCGGGCAAAAATACTAACCCAACTAAAAAGTCCGGGTAAAAAATACGAACCCAACTAAAACTCCGGGTAAAAATACGAACCCAACTAAAACTCCGGGTAAAAATACGAACCCAACTAAAACTCCGGGTAAAAAACACGAACCCAACTAAAACTCCGGGTAAAAAATACGAACCCAACTAAAAAGTCCGGTAAAAAATATGAACCCAACTAAAACTCCGGGTAAAATTACCAACACAACTAAAAAGTCCGGGTAAAATTACGAACCCAACTAAAACTCCGGGTAAAATTACGAACCCAACAAAAACTCCGGGTAAAAAATACGAACCCAACTAAAAAGTCCGGGTAAAATTGCGAACCCAACTAAAAAGTCCGGGTAAAAATACGAACCCAACTAAAAAGTCCGGGTAACTATAACTCCGGGTAAAATTACGAACCCAACTAAAACTCCGGGTAAAATTACGAACCCAACTAAAAGTCCGGGTACAAAATACGAACCCAACTAAAAGGTCCGGGTAAAATTACGAACCCAACTAAAACTCCGGGTAAAATTATGAACCCAACTAAAAGTCCGGGTAAAAAATTCGAACCCAACTAAAAAGTCCGGGTAAAATTACGAACCCAACTAAAACTCCGGGTAAAATTACGAACCCAACTAAAAAGTCCGGGTAAAATTACGAACCCAAATAAAAAGTCCGGGTAAAAATACTAACCCAACTAAAACTCCGGATAAAATTACGAACTCAACTAAAACTCCGGGTAAAATTACGAACCCAACTAAAACTCCGGGTAAAAATACGAACCCAACTAAAACTCCGGGTAAAATTACGAACCCAACTAAAACTCCGGGTAAAAATACGAACCCAACTAAAACTCCGGGTAAAAATACGAACCCAACTAAAACTCCGGGTAAAAAATACGAACCCAACTAAAACTCCGGCTAAAAAATACGAACCCAACTAAAACTCCGGGCAAAAATACTAACCCAACTAAAAAGTCCGGGTAAAAAATACGAACCCAACTAAAACTCCGGGTAAAAATACGAACCCAACTAAAACTCCGGGTAAAAATACGAACGCAACTAAAACTCCGGGTAAAAAATACGAACCCAACTAAAACTCCGAGTAAAAAATACGAACCCAACTAAAAAGTCCGGTAAAAAATATGAACCCAACTAAAACTCCGGGTAAAATTACCAACACAACTAAAAAGTCCGGGTAAAATTACGAACCCAACTAAAACTCCGGGTAAAATTACGAACCCAACTAAAACTCCGGGTAAAAAATACGAACCCAACTAAAAAGTCCGGGTAAAATTGCGAACCCAACTAAAAAGGCCGGGTAAAATTACGAACCCAACTAAAACTCCGGGTAAAATTACGAACTCAACTAAAACTCCGGGTAAAATTACGAACCCAACTAAAACTCCGGGTAAAATTACGAACCCAACTAAAACTCCGGGTAAAAAATACGAACCCAACTAAAACTCCGGGTAAAAGTACGAACCCAACTAAAACTCCGGGTAAAAATACGAACCCAACTAAAACTCCGGGTAAAAAATACGAACCCAACTAAAACTCCGGCTAAAAAATACGAACCCAACTAAAACTCCGGGCAAAAATACTAACCCAACTAAAAAGTCCGCGTAAAAAATACGAACCCAACTAAAACTCCGGGTAAAAATACGAACCCAACTAAAACTCCGGGTAAAAATACGAACCCAACTAAAACTCCGGGTAAAAAATACGAACCCAACTAAAACTCCGGGTAAAAAATACGAACCCAACTAAAAAGTCCGGTAAAAAATATGAACCCAACTAAAACTCCGGGTAAAATTACCAACACAACTAAAAAGTCCGGGTAAAATTACGAACCCAACTAAAACTCCGGGTAAAAAATACGAACCCAACTAAAACTCCGGGTAAAAAATACGAACCCAACTAAAACTCCGGGTAAAATTACGAACCCAACTAAAAGTCCGGGTAAAAAATACGAACCCAACTAAAAAGTCCGGGTAAAATTACGAACCCAACTAAAACTCCGGGTAAAATTACGAACCCAACTAAAACTCCGGGTAAAATTACGAACCCAACTAAAACTCCGGGTAAAAATACGAACCCAACTAAAACTCCGGGTAAAAATACGAACCCAACTAAAACTCCGGGTAAAAAATACGAACCCAACTAAAACTCCGGCTAAAAAATACGAACCCAACTAAAACTCCGGGTAAAATTACGAACCCAACTAAAACTCCGGGTAAAATTACGAACCCAACTAAAACTCCGTGTAAAATTACGAACCCAACTAAAAGTCCGGAAAAAAAATACGAACCCAACTAAAAAGTCCGGATAAAATTACGAACCCAAGTAAAACTCCGGGTAAAATTACGAACCCAACTAAAACTCCGGGTAAAATTACGAACCCAACTAAAAAGTCCGGGTAAAATTACGAACCCAAATAAAAAGTCCGGGTAAAAATACTAACCCAACTAAAACTCCGGATAAAATTACGAACTCAACTAAAACTCCGGGTAAAATTACGAACCCAACTAAAACTCCGGGTAAAAATACGAACCCAACTAAAACTCCGGGTAAAAATACGAACCCAACTAAAACTCCGGGTAAAAAATATGAACCCAACTAAAACTCCGGGTAAAATTACCAACACAACTAAAACTCCGGGTAAAAATACGAACCCAACTAAAACTCCGGGTAAAAAATACGAACCCAACTAAAACTCCGGGTAAAAAATACGAACCCAACTAAAACTCCGGGTAAAATTACGAACCCAACTAAAAGTCCGGGTAAAAAATACGAACCCAACTAAAAAGTCCGGGTAAAATTACGAACCCAACTAAAACTCCGGGTAAAATTACGAACCCAACTAAAACTCCGGGTAAAATTACGAACCCAACTAAAACTCCGGGTAAAAATACGAACCCAACTAAAACTCCGGGTAAAAATACGAACCCAACTGAAACTCCGGGTAAAAAATACGAACCCAACTAAAACTCCGGCTAAAAAATACGAACCCAACTAAAACTCCGGGCAAAAATACTAACCCAACTAAAAAGTCCGGGTAAAAAATACGAACCCAACTAAAACTCCGGGTAAAAATACGAACCCAACTAAAACTCCGGGTAAAAATACGAACCCAACTAAAACTCCGGGTAAAAAACACGAACCCAACTAAAACTCCGGGTAAAAAATACGAACCCAACTAAAAAGTCCGGTAAAAAATATGAACCCAACTAAAACTCCGGGTAAAATTACCAACACAACTAAAAAGTCCGGGTAAAATTACGAACCCAACTAAAACTCCGGGTAAAATTACGAACCCAACAAAAACTCCGGGTAAAAAATACGAACCCAACTAAAAAGTCCGGGTAAAATTGCGAACCCAACTAAAAAGTCCGGGTAAAAATACGAACCCAACTAAAAAGTCCGGGTAACTATAACTCCGGGTAAAATTACGAACCCAACTAAAACTCCGGGTAAAATTACGAACCCAACTAAAAGTCCGGGTACAAAATACGAACCCAACTAAAAGGTCCGGGTAAAATTACGAACCCAACTAAAACTCCGGGTAAAATTATGAACCCAACTAAAAGTCCGGGTAAAAAATTCGAACCCAACTAAAAAGTCCGGGTAAAATTACGAACCCAACTAAAACTCCGGGTAAAATTACGAACCCAACTAAAAAGTCCGGGTAAAATTACGAACCCAACTAAAAAGTCCGGGTAAAATTACGAACCCAACTAAAAAGTCCGGGTAAAATTACGAACCCAACTAAAACTCCGGGTAAGAATACGAAACCAACTAAAACTCCGGGTAAAAAATACGAACCCAACTAAAACTCCGGGTAAAAAATACGAACCCAACTAAAACTCCGGGTAAAATTACGAACCCAACTAAAAGTCCGGGTAAAAAATACGAACCCAACTAAAAAGTCCGGGTAAAATTACGAACCCAACTAAAACTCCGGGTAAAATTACGAACCCAACTAAAACTCCGGGTAAAAAATACGAACCCAACTATAAAAGTCCGGGTAAAATTACGAACCCAACTAAACAGTCCGGGTAAAATTACGAACCCAACTAAAACTCCGGGTAAAATTACGAACCCAACTAAAACTCCGGGTAAAATTACGAACCCAACTAAAAGTCCGGGTAAAAAATACGAACCCAACTAAAAAGTCCGGGTAAAATTACGAACCCAACTAAAACTCCGGGTAAAATTACGAACCCAACTAAAACTCCGGGTAAAAAATACGAACCCAACTAAAAAGTCCGGGTAAAATTACGAACCCAACTAAAAAGTCCGGGTAAAATTACGATCCCAACTAAAACTCCGGGTAAAATTACGAACTCAACTAAAACTCCGGGTAAAATTACGAACCCAACTAAAACTCCGGGTAAAATTACGAACCCAACTAAAAGTCCGGGTAAAAAATACGAACCCAACTAAAAAGTCCGGGTAAAATTACGAACCCAACTAAAACTCCGGGTAAAATTACGAACCCAACTAAAACTCCGGGTAAAATTACGAACCCAAGTAAAACTCCGGGTAAAATTACGAACCCAACTAAAACTCCGGGTAAAATTACGAACCCAACTAAAACTCCGGGTAAAATTACGAACCCAACTAAAAGTCCGGGTAAAAATACGAACCCAACTAAAAAGTCCGGGTAACTCAAGACTCCGGGTAAAATTACGAACCCAACTAAAACTCCGGGTAAAAATACGAACCCAACTAAAACTCCGGGTAAAAAATACGAACCCAACTAAAACTCCAGGTAAAAATACGAACCCAACTAAAACTCCGGGTAAAAATACGAACCCAACTAAAACTCCGGGTAAAAAATACGAACCCAAGTAAAACTCCGGCTAAAAAATACGAACCCAACTAAAACTCCGGGCAAAAATACTAACCCAACTAAAAAGTCCGGGTAAAAAATACGAACCCAACTAAAACTCCGGGTAAAAATACGAACCCAACTAAAACTCCGGGTAAAAATACGAACCCAACTAAAACTCCGGGTAAAAAATACGAACCCAACTAAAACTCCGGGTAAAAAATACGAACCCAACTAAAAAGTCCGGTAAAAAATATGAACCCAAATAAAACTCCGGGTAAAATTACCAACACAACTAAAAAGTCCGGGTAAAATTACGAACCCAACTAAAACTCCGGGTAAAAAATACGAACCCAACTAAAACTCCGGGTAAAAAATACGAACCCAACTAAAACTCCGGGTAAAATTACGAACCCAACTAAAAGTCCGGGTAAAAAATACGAACCCAACTAAAAAGTCCGGGTAAAATTACGAACCCAACTAAAACTCCGGGTAAAATTACGAACCCAACTAAAACTCCGGGTAAAATTACGAACCCAACTAAAACTCCGGGTAAAATTATGAACCCAACTAAAACTCCGGGTAAAAATACGAACCCAACTAAAACTCCGGGTAAAAATACGAACCCAACTAAAACTCCGGGTAAAAAATACGAACCCAACTAAAACTCCGGCTAAAAAATACGAACCCAACTAAAACTCCGGGTAAAATTACGAACCCAACTAAAACTCCGGGTAAAATTACGAACCCAACTAAAACTCCTGGTAAAATTACGAACCCAACTAAAAGTCCGGAAAAAAAATACGAACCCAACTAAAAAGTCCGGATAAAATTACGAACCCAAGTAAAACTCCGGGTAAAATTACGAACCCAACTAAAACTCCGGGTAAAATTACGAACCCAACTAAAAAGTCCGGGTAAAATTACGAACCTAAATAAAAAGTCCGGGTAAAAATACTAACCCAACTAAAACTCCGGATAAAATTACGAACTCAACTAAAACTCCGGGTAAAATTACGAACCCAACTAAAACTCCGGGTAAAAATACGAACCCAACTAAAACTCCGGGTAAAAATACGAACCCAACTAAAACTCCGGGTAAAAAATATGAACCCAACTAAAACTCCGGGTAAAATTACCAACACAACTAAAACTCCGGGTAAAAATACGAACCCAACTAAAACTCCGGGTAAAAAATACGAACCCAACTAAAACTCCGGGTAAAAAATACGAACCCAACTAAAACTCCGGGTAAAATTACAAACCCAACTAAAAGTCCGGGTAAAAAATACGAACCCAGCTAAAAAGTCCGGGTAAAATTACGAACCCAACTAAAACTCCGGGTAAAATTACGAACCCAACTAAAACTCCGGGTAAAATTACGAACCCAACTAAAACTCCGGGTAAAAATACGAACCCAACTAAAACTCCGGGTAAAAATACGAACCCAACTAAAACTCCGGGTAAAAAATACGAACCCAACTAAAACTCCGGCTAAAAAATACGAACCCAACTAAAACTCCGGGCAAAAATACTAAACCAACTAAAAAGTCCGGGTAAAAAATACGAACCCAACTAAAACTCCGGGTAAAAATACGAACCCAACTAAAACTCCGGGTAAAAATACGAACCCAACTAAAACTCCGGGTAAAAAATACGAAGCCAACTAAAACTCCGGGTAAAAAATACGAACCCAACTAAAAAGTCCGGTAAAAAATATGAACCCAACTAAAACTCCGGGTAAAATTACCAACACAACTAAAAAGTCCGGGTAAAATTACGAACCCAACTAAAACTCCGGGTAAAAAATACGAACCCAACTAAAACTCCGGGTAAAAAATACGAACCCAACTAAAACTCCGGGTAAAATTACGAACCCAACTAAAAGTCCGGGTAAAAAATACGAACCCACCTAAAAAGTCCGGGTAAAATTACGAACCCAACTAAAACTCCGGGTAAAATTACGAACCCAACTAAAACTCCGGGTAAAATTACGAACCGAACTAAAACTCCGGGTAAAAATACGAACCCAACTAAAACTCCGGGTAAAAATACGAACCCAACTAAAACTCCGGGTAAAAAATACGAACCCAACTAAAAAGTCCGGGTAAAATTACGAACCCAACTAAAACTCCGGGTAAAATTACGAACCCAACTAAAACTCCGGGTAAAATTACGAACCCAACTAAAAAGTCCGGGTAAAACTACGAACCCAACTAAAACTCCGGGTAAAATTACGAACCCAACTAAAACTCCGGGTAAAATTACGAACCCAACTAAAACTCCGGGTAAAATTACGAACCCAACTAAAACTCCGGGTAAAAATACGAACCCAACTAAAACTCCGGGTAAAAATACGAACCCAACTAAAACTCCGGGTAAAAAATACGAACCCAACTAAAACTCCGGCTAAAAAAGACGAACCCAACTAAAACTCCGGGTAAAATTACGAACCCAACTAAAACTCCGGGTAAAATTACGAACCCAACTAAAACTCCTGGTAAAATTTCGAACCCAACTAAAAGTCCGGAAAAAAAATACGAACCCAACTAAAAAGTCCGGATAAAATTACGAACCCAAGTAAAACTCCGGGTAAAATTACGAACCCAACTAAAACTCCGGGTAAAATTACGAACCCAACTAAAAAGTCCGGGTAAAATTACGAACCCAAATAAAAAGTCCGGGTAAAAATACTAACCCAACTAAAACTCCGGATAAAATTACGAACTCAACTAAAACTCCGGGTAAAATTACGAACCCAACTAAAACTCCGGGTAAAAATACGAACCCAACTAAAACTCCGGGTAAAAATACGAACCCAACTAAAACTCCGGGTAAAAAATATGAACCCAACTAAAACTCCGGGTAAAATTACCAACACAACTAAAACTCCGGGTAGAAATACGAACCCAACTAAAACTCCGGGTAAAAAATACGAACCCAACTAAAACTCCGGGTAAAAAATACGAACCCAACTAAAACTCCGGGTAAAATTACGAACCCAACTAAAAGTCCGGGTAAAAAATACGAACCCAGCTAAAAAGTCCGGGTAAAATTACGAACCCAACTAAAACTCCGGGTAAAATTACGAACCCAACTAAAACTCCGGGTAAAATTACGAACCCAACTAAAACTCCGGGTAAAAATACGAACCCAACTAAAACTCCGGGTAAAAATACGAACCCAACTAAAACTCCGGGTAAAAAATACGAACCCAACTAAAACTCCGGCTAAAAAATACGAACCCAACTAAAACTCCGGGCAAAAATACTAAACCAACTAAAAAGTCCGGGTAAAAAATACGAACCCAACTAAAACTCCGGGTAAAAATACGAACCCAACTAAAACTCCGGGTAAAAATACGAACCCAACTAAAACTCCGGGTAAAAAATACGAAGCCAACTAAAACTCCGGGTAAAAAATACGAACCCAACTAAAAAGTCCGGTAAAAAATATGAACCCAACTAAAACTCCGGGTAAAATTACCAACACAACTAAAAAGTCCGTGTAAAATTACGAACCCAACTAAAATCCGGGTAAAATTACGAACCCAACTAAAACTCCGGGTAAAAAATACGAACCCAACTAAAAAGTCCGGGTAAAATTGCGAACCCAACTAAAAAGTCCGGGTAAAATTACGAACCCAACTAAAACTCCGGGTAAAATTACGAACTCAACTAAAACTCCGGGTAAAATTACGAACTCAACTAAAACTCCGGGTAAAATTACGAACCCAATTAAAACTCCAGGTAAAAGATACGAACCCAACTAAAACTCCGGGTAAAAATACGAACCCAACTATAACTCCGGGTAAAAATACGAACCCAACTAAAACTCCGGGTAAAAAATACGAACCCAACTAAAACTCCGGCTAAAAAATACGAACCCAACTAAAACTCCGGGCAAAAATACTAACCCACCTAAAAAGTCCGGGTAAAAAATACGAACCCAACTAAAACTCCGGGTAAAAATACGAACCCAACTAAAACTCCGGGTAAAAATACGAACCCAACTAAAACTCCGGGTAAAAAATACGAACCCAACTAAAACTCCGGGTAAAAAATACGAACCCAACTAAAAAGTCCGGTAAAAAATATGAACCCAACTAAAACTCCGGGTAAAATTACCAACACAACTAAAAAGTCCGGGTAAAATTACGAACCCAACTAAAACTCCGGGTAAAAAATACGAACCCAACTAAAACTCCGGGTAAAAAATACGAACCCAACTAAAACTCCGGGTAAAATTACGAACCCAACTAAAAGTCCGGGTAAAAAATACGAACCCAACTAAAAAGTCCGGGTAAAATTACGAACCCAACTAAAACTCCGGGTAAAATTACGAACCCAACTAAAACTCCGGGTAAAATTACGAACCGAACTAAAACTCCGGGTAAAAATACGAACCCAACTAAAACTCCGGGTAAAAATACGAACCCAACTAAAACTCCGGGTAAAAAATACGAACCCAACTAAAAAGTCCGGGTAAAATTACGAACCCAACTAAAACTCCGGGTAAAATTACGAACCCAACTAAAACTCCGGGTAAAATTACGAACCCAACTAAAAAGTCCGGGTAAAACTACGAACCCAACTAAAACTCCGGGTAAAATTACGAACCCAACTAAAACTCCGGGTAAAATTACGAACCCAACTAAAAGTCCGGGTAAAAAATACGAACCCAACTAAAAAGTGCGGGTAAAATTACGAACCCAACTAAAACTCCGGGTAAAATTACGAACCCAACTAAAACTCCGGGTAAAAAATACGAACCCAACTAAAAAGTCCGGGTAAAATTACGAACCCAACTAAAAAGTCCGGGTAAAATTACGATCCCAACTAAAACTCCGGGTAAAATTACGAACTCAACTAAAACTCCGGGTAAAATTACGAACCCAACTAAAACTCCGGGTAAAATTACGAACCCAACTAAAAGTCCGGGTAAAAAATACGAACCCAACTAAAAAGTCCGGGTAAAATTACGAACCCAACTAAAACTCCGGGTAAAATTACGAACCCAACTAAAACTCCGGATAAAATTACGAACCCAAGTAAAACTCCGGGTAAAATTACGAACCCAACTAAAACTCCGGGTAAAATTACGAACCCAACTAAAACTCCGGGTAAAATTACGAACCCAACTAAAAGTCCGGGTAAAAATACGAACCCAACTAAAAAGTCCGGGTAACTCAAGACTCCGGGTAAAATTACGAACCCAACTAAAACTCCGGGTAAAAATACGAACCCAACTAAAACTCCGGGTAAAAAATACGAACCCAACTAAAACTCCGGGTAAAAATACGAACCCAACTAAAACTCCGGGTAAAAATACGAACCCAACTAAAACTCCGGCTAAAAAATACGAACCCAACTAAAACTCCGGGCAAAAATACTAACCCAACTAAAAAGTCCGGGTAAAAAATACGAACCCAACTAAAACTCCGGGTACAAATACGAACCCAACTAAAACTCCGGGTAAAAATACGAACCCAACTAAAACTCCGGGTAAAAAATACGAACCCAACTAAAACTCCGGGTAAAAAATACGAACCCAACTAAAAAGTCCGGTAAAAAATATGAACCCAACTAAAACTCCGGGTAAAATTACCAACACAACTAAAAAGTCCGGGTAAAATTACGAACCCAACTAAAACTCCGGGTAAAAAATACGAACCCAACTAAAACTCCGGGTAAAAAATACGAACCCAACTAAAACTCCGGGTAAAATTACGAACCCAACTAAAAGTCCGGGTAAAAAATACGAACCCAACTAAAAAGTCCGGGTAAAATTACGAACCCAACTAAAACTCCGGGTAAAATTACGAACCCAACTAAAACTCCGGGTAAAATTACGAACCCAACTAAAACTCCGGGTAAAATTACGAACTCAACTAAAACTCCGGGTAAAAATACGAACCCAACTAAAACTCCGGGTAAAAATACGAACCCAACTAAAACTCCGGGTAAAAAATACGAACCCAACTAAAACTCCGGCTAAAAAATACGAACCCAACTAAAACTCCGGGTAAAATTACGAACCCAACTAAAACTCCGGGTAAAATTACGAACCCAACTAAAACTCCGGGTAAAATTACGAACCCAACTAAAAGTCCGGAAAAAAAATACGAACCCAACTAAAAAGTCCGGATAGAATTACGAACCCAAGTAAAACTCCGGGTAAAATTACGAACCCAACTAAAACTCCGGGTAAAATTACGAACCCAACTAAAAAGTCCGGGTAAAATTACGAACCCAAATAAAAAGTCCGGGTAAAAATACTAACCCAACTAAAACTCCGGATAAAATTACGAACTCAACTAAAACTCCGGTTAAAATGACGAACCCAACTAAAACTCCGGGTAAAAATACGAACCCAACTAAAACTCCGGGTAAAAATACGAACCCAACTAAAACTCCGGGTAAAAAATATGAACCCAACTAAAACTCCGGGTAAAATTACCAACACAACTAAAACTCCGGGTAAAAATACGAACCCAACTAAAACTCCGGGTAAAAAATACGAACCCAACTAAAACTCCGGGTAAAAAATACGAACCCAACTAAAACTCCGGGTAAAATTACGAACCCAACTAAAAGTCCGGGTAAAAAATACGAACCCAACTAAAAAGTCCGGGTAAAATTACGAACCCAACTAAAACTCCGGGTAAAATTACGAACCCAACTAAAACTCCGGGTAAAATTACGAACCCAACTAAAACTCCGGGTAAAAATACGAACCCAACTAAAACTCCGGGTAAAAAATACGAACCCAACTAAAACTCCGGCTAAAAAATACGAACCCAACTAAAACTCCGGGCAAAAATACTAACCCAACTAAAAAGTCCGGGTAAAAAATACGAACCCAACTAAAACTCAGGGTAAAAATACGAACACAACTAAAACTTTGGGTAAAAATACGAACCCAACTAAAACTCCGGGTAAAAAATACGAACCCAACTAAAACTCCGGGTAAAAAATACGAACCCAACTAAAAAGTCCGGTAAAAAATATGAACCCAACTAAAACTCCGGGTAAAATTACCACCACAACTAAAAAGTCCGGGTAAAATTACGAACCCAACTAAAACTCCGGGTAAAATTACGAACCCAACTAAAACTCCGGGTAAAAAATACGAACCCAACTAAAAAGTCCGGGTAAAATTGCGAACCCAACTAAAAAGTCCGGGTAAAATTACGAACCCAACTAAAACTCCGGGTAAAATTGCGAACTCAACTAAAACTCCGGGTAAAATTACGAACCCAACTAAAACTCCGGGTAAAATTACGAACCCAACTAAAACTCCGGGTAAAAAATACGAACCCAACTAAAACTCCGGGTAAAAATACGAACCCAACTAAAACTCCGGGTAAAAAATACGAACCCAACTAAAACTCCGGCTAAAAAATACGAACCCAACTAAAACTCCGGGCAAAAATACTAACCCAACTAAAAAGTCCGGGTAAAAAATACGAACCCAACTAAAACTCCGGGTAAAGATACGAACCCAACTAAAACTCCGGGTAAAAATACGAACCCAACTAAAACTCCGGGTAAAAGATACGAACCCAACTAAAACTCCGGGTAAAAAATACGAACCCAACTAAAAAGTCCGGTAAAAATATGAACCCAACTAAAACTCCGGGTAAAATTACCAACACAACTAAAAAGTCCGGGCAAAATTACGAACCCAACTAAAACTCCGGGTAAAAAATACGAACCCAACTAAAACTCCGGGTAAAAAATACGAACCCAACTAAAACTCCGGGTAAAATTACGAACCCAACTAAAAGTCCGGGTAAAAAATACGAACCCAACTAAAAAGTCCGGGTAAAATTACGAACCCAACTAAAACTCCGGGTAAAATTACGAACCCAACTAAACTCCGGGTAAAATTACGAACCCAACTAAAACTCCGGGTAAAAATACGAACCCAACTAAAACTCCGGGTAAAAATACGAACCCAACTAAAACTCCGGGTAAAAAATACGAACCCAACTAAAACTCCGGCTAAAAAATACGAACCCAACTAAAACTCCGGGTAAAATTACGAACCCAACTAAAACTCCGGGTAAAATTACGAACCCAACTAAAACTCCGGGTAAAATTACGAACCCAACTAAAAGTCCGGAAAAAAAATACGAACCCAACTAAAAAGTCCGGATAAAATTACGAACCCAAGTAAAACTCCGGGTAAAATTACGAACCCAACTAAAACTCCGGGTAAAATTACGAACCCAACTAAAAAGTCCGGGTAAAATTACGAACCCAAATAAAAAGTCCGGGTAAAAATACTAACCCAACTAAAACTCCGGATAAAATTACGAACTCAACTAAAACTCCGGGTAAAATTACGAACCCAACTAAAACTCCGGGTAAAAATACGAACCCAACTAAAACTCCGGGTAAAATTACGAACCCAACTAAAACTCCGGGTAAAAATACGAACCCAACTAAAACTCCGGGTAAAAATACGAACCCAACTAAAACTCCGGGTAAAAAATACGAACCCAACTAAAACTCCGGCTAAAAAATACGAACCCAACTAAAACTCCGGGCAAAAATACTAACCCAACTAAAAAGTCCGGGTAAAAAATACGAACCCAACTAAAACTCCGGGTAAAAATACGAACCCAACTAAAACTCCGGGTAAAAATACGAACGCAACTAAAACTCCGGGTAAAAAATACGAACCCAACTAAAACTCCGGGTAAAAAATACGAACCCAACTAAAAAGTCCGGTAAAAAATATGAACCCAACTAAAACTCCGGGTAAAATTACCAACACAACTAAAAAGTCCGGGTGAAATTACGAACCCAACTAAAACTCCGGGTAAAATTACGAACCCAACTAAAACTCCGGGTAAAAAATACGAACCCAACTAAAAAGTCCGGGTAAAATTGCGAACCCAACTAAAAAGGCCGGGTAAAATTACGAACCCAACTAAAACTCCGGGTAAAATTACGAACTCAACTAAAACTCCGGGTAAAATTACGAACCCAACTAAAACTCCGGGTAAAATTACGAACCCAACTAAAACTCCGGGTAAAAAATACGAACCCAACTAAAAAGTCCGGGTAAAATTGCGAACCCAACTAAAAAGTCCGGGTAAAATTACGAACCCAACTAAAACTCCGGGTAAAATTACGAACTCAACTAAAACTCCGGGTAAAATTACGAACCCAACTAAAACTCCGGGTAAAATTACGAACCCAACTAAAACTCCGGGTAAAAAATACGAACCCAACTAAAACTCCGGGTAAAAATACGAACCCAACTAAAACTCCGGGTAAAAATACGAACCCAACTAAAACTCCGGGTAAAAAATACGAACCCAACTAAAACTCCGGCTAAAAAATACGAACCCAACTAAAACTCCGGGCAAAAATACTAACCCAACTAAAAAGTCCGCGTAAAAAATACGAACCCAACTAAAACTCCGGGTAAAAATACGAACCCAACTAAAACTCCGGGTAAAAATACGAACCCAACTAAAACTCCGGGTAAAAAATACGAACCCAACTAAAACTCCGGGTAAAAAATACGAACCCAACTAAAAAGTCCGGTAAAAAATATGAACCCAACTAAAACTCCGGGTAAAATTACCAACACAACTAAAAAGTCCGGGTAAAATTACGAACCCAACTAAAACTCCGGGTAAAAAATACGAACCCAACTAAAACTCCGGGTAAAAAATACGAACCCAACTAAAACTCCGGGTAAAATTACGAACCCAACTAAAAGTCCGGGTAAAAAATACGAACCCAACTAAAAAGTCCGGGTAAAATTACGAACCCAACTAAAACTCCGGGTAAAATTACGAACCCAACTAAAACTCCGGGTAACATTACGAACCCAACTAAAACTCCGGGTAAAAATACGAACCCAACTAAAACTCCGGGTAAAAATACGAACCCAACTAAAACTCCGGGTAAAAAATACGAACCCAACTAAAACTCCGGCTAAAAAATACGAACCCAACTAAAACTCCGGGTAAAATTACGAACCCAACTAAAACTCCGGGTAAAATTACGAACCCAACTAAAACTCCGTGTAAAATTACGAACCCAACTAAAAGTCCGGAAAAAAAATACAAACCCAACTAAAAAGTCCGGATAAAATTACGAACCCAAGTAAAACTCCGGGTAAAATTACGAACCCAACTAAAACTCCGGGTAAAATTACGAACCCAACTAAAACTCCGGGTAAAATTACGAACCCAACTAAAAGTCCGGAAAAAAAATACGAACCCAACTAAAAAGTCCGGATAAAATTACGAACCCAAGTAAAACTCCGGGTAAAATTACGAACCCAACTAAAACTCCGGGTAAAATTACGAACCCAACTAAAAAGTCCGGGTAAAATTACGAACCCAAATAAAAAGTCCGGGTAAAAATACTAACCCAACTAAAACTCCGGATAAAATTACGAACTCAACTAAAACTCCGGGTAAAATTACGAACCCAACTAAAACTCCGGGTAAAAATACGAACCCAACTAAAACTCCGGGTAAAATTACGAACCCAACTAAAACTCCGGGTAAAAATGCGAACCCAACTAAAACTCCGGGTAAAAATACGAACCCAACTAAAACTCCGGGTAAAAAATACGAACCCAACTAAAACTCCGGCTAAAAAATACGAACCCAACTAAAACTCCGGGCAAAAATACTAACCCAACTAAAAAGTCCGGGTAAAAAATACGAACCCAACTAAAACTCCGGGTAAAAATACGAACCCAACTAAAACTCCGAGTAAAAATACGAACGCAACTAAAACTCCGGGTAAAAAATACGAACCCAACTAAAACTCCGAGTAAAAAATACGAACCCAACTAAAAAGTCCGGTAAAAAATATGAACCCAACTAAAACTCCGGGTAAAATTACCAACACAACTAAAAAGTCCGGGTAAAATTACGAACCCAACTAAAACTCCGGGTAAAATTACGAACCCAACTAAAACTCCGGGTAAAAAATACGAACCCAACTAAAAAGTCCGGGTAAAATTGCGAACCCAACTAAAAAGGCCGGGTAAAATTACGAACCCAACTAAAACTCCGGGTAAAATTACGAACTCAACTAAAACTCCGGGTAAAATTACGAACCCAACTAAAACTCCGGGTAAAATTACGAACCCAACTAAAACTCCGGGTAAAAAATACGAACCCAACTAAAACTCCGGGTAAAAATACGAACCCAACTAAAACTCCGGGTAAAAATACGAACCCAACTAAAACTCCGGGTAAAAAATACGAACCCAACTAAAACTCCGGCTAAAAAATACGAACCCAACTAAAACTCCGGGCAAAAATACTAACCCAACTAAAAAGTCCGCGTAAAAAATACGAACCCAACTAAAACTCCGGGTAAAAATACGAACCCAACTAAAACTCCGGGTAAAAATACGAACCCAACTAAAACTCCGGGTAAAAAATACGAACCCAACTAAAACTCCGGGTAAAAAATACGAACCCAACTAAAAAGTCCGGTAAAAAATATGAACCCAACTAAAACTCCGGGTAAAATTACCAACACAACTAAAAAGTCCGGGTAAAATTACGAACCCAACTAAAACTCCGGGTAAAAAATACGAACCCAACTAAAACTCCGGGTAAAAAATACGAACCCAACTAAAACTCCGGGTAAAATTACGAACCCAACTAAAAGTCCGGGTAAAAAATACGAACCCAACTAAAAAGTCCGGGTAAAATTACGAACCCAACTAAAACTCCGGGTAAAATTACGAACCCAACTAAAACTCCGGGTAAAATTACGAACCCAACTAAAACTCCGGGTAAAAATACGAACCCAACTAAAACTCCGGGTAAAAATACGAACCCAACTAAAACTCCGGGTAAAAAATACGAACCCAACTAAAACTCCGGCTAAAAAATACGAACCCAACTAAAACTCCGGGTAAAATTACGAACCCAACTAAAACTCCGGGTAAAATTACGAACCCAACTAAAACTCCGTGTAAAATTACGAACCCAACTAAAAGTCCGGAAAAAAATACGAACCCAACTAAAAAGTCCGGATAAAATTACGAACCCAAGTAAAACTCCGGGTAAAATTACGAACCCAACTAAAACTCCGGGTAAAATTACGAACCCAACTAAAAAGTCCGGGTAAAATTACGAACCCAAATAAAAAGTCCGGGTAAAAATACTAACCCAACTAAAACTCCGGATAAAATTACGAACTCAACTAAAACTCCGGGTAAAATTACGAACCCAACTAAAACTCCGGGTAAAAATACGAACCCAACTAAAACTCCGGGTAAAAATACGAACCCAACTAAAACTCCGGGTAAAAAATATGAACCCAACTAAAACTCCGGGTAAAATTACCAACACAACTAAAACTCCGGGTAAAAATACGAACCCAACTAAAACTCCGGGTAAAAAATACGAACCCAACTAAAACTCTGGGTAAAAAATACGAACCCAACTAAAACTCCGGGTAAAATTACGAACCCAACTAAAAGTCCGGGTAAAAAATACGAACCCAACTAAAAAGTCCGGGTAAAATTACGAACCCAACTAAAACTCCGGGTAAAATTACGAACCCAACTAAAACTCCGGGTAAAATTACGAACCCAACTAAAACTCCGGGTAAAAATACGAACCCAACTAAAACTCCGGGTAAAAATACGAACCCAACTGAAACTCCGGGTAAAAAATACGAACCCAACTAAAAGTCCGGCTAAAAAATACGAACCCAACTAAAACTCCGGGCAAAAATACTAACCCAACTAAAAAGTCCGGGTAAAAAATACGAACCCAACTAAAACTCCGGGTAAAAATACGAACCCAACTAAAACTCCGGGTAAAAATACGAACCCAACTAAAACTCCGGGTAAAAAATACGAACCCAACTAAAACTCCGGGTAAAAAATACGAACCCAACTAAAAAGTCCGGTAAAAAATATGAACCCAACTAAAACTCCGGGTAAAATTACCAACACAACTAAAAAGTCCGGGTAAAATTACGAACCCAACTAAAACTCCGGGTAAAATTACGAACCCAACAAAAACTCCGGGTAAAAAATACGAACCCAACTAAAAAGTCCGGGTAAAATTGCGAACCCAACTAAAAAGTCCGGGTAAAAATACGAACCCAACTAAAAAGTCCGGGTAACTATAACTCCGGGTAAAATTACGAACCCAACTAAAACTCCGGGTAAAATTACGAACCCAACTAAAAGTCCGGGTACAAAATACGAACCCAACTAAAAGGTACGGGTAAAATTACGAACCCAACTAAAACTCCGGGTAAAATTATGAACCCAACTAAAAGTCCGGGTAAAAAATTCGAACCCAACTAAAAAGTCCGGGTAAAATTACGAACCCAACTAAAACTCCGGGTAAAATTACGAACCCAACTAAAAAGTCCGGGTAAAATTACGAACCCAACTAAAAAGTCCGGGTAAAATTACGAACCCAACTAAAAAGTCCGGGTAAAATTACGAACCCAACTAAAACTCCGGGTAAGAATACGAAACCAACTAAAACTCCGGGTAAAAAATACGAACCCAACTAAAACTCCGGGTAAAAAATACGAACCCAACTAAAACTCCGGGTAAAATTACGAACCCAACTAAAAGTCCGGGTAAAAAATACGAACCCAACTAAAAAGTCCGGGTAAAATTACGAACCCAACTAAAACTCCGGGTAAAATTACGAACCCAACTAAAACTCCGGGTAAAAAATACGAACCCAACTATAAAAGTCCGGGTAAAATTACGAACCCAACTAAACAGTCCGGGTAAAATTACGAACCCAACTAAAACTCCGGGTAAAATTACGAACCCAACTAAAACTCCGGGTAAAATTACGAACCCAACTAAAAGTCCGGGTAAAAAATACGAACCCAACTAAAAAGTCCGGGTAAAATTACGAACCCAACTAAAACTCCGGGTAAAATTACGAACCCAACTAAAACTCCGGGTAAAAAATACGAACCCAACTAAAAAGTCCGGGTAAAATTACGAACCCAACTAAAAAGTCCGGGTAAAATTACGATCCCAACTAAAACTCCGGGTAAAATTACGAACTCAACTAAAACTCCGGGTAAAATTACGAACCCAACTAAAACTCCGGGTAAAATTACGAACCCAACTAAAAGTCCGGGTAAAAAATACGAACCCAACTAAAAAGTCCGGGTAAAATTACGAACCCAACTAAAACTCCGGGTAAAATTACGAACCCAACTAAAACTCCGGGTAAAATTACGAACCCAAGTAAAACTCCGGGTAAAATTACGAACCCAACTAAAACTCCGGGTAAAATTACGAACCCAACTAAAACTCCGGGTAAAATTACGAACCCAACTAAAAGTCCGGGTAAAAATACGAACCCAACTAAAAAGTCCGGGTAACTCAAGACTCCGGGTAAAATTACGAACCCAACTAAAACTCCGGGTAAAAATACGAACCCAACTAAAACTCCGGGTAAAAAATACGAACCCAACTAAAACTCCAGGTAAAAATACGAACCCAACTAAAACTCCGGGTAAAAATACGAACCCAACTAAAACTCCGGGTAAAAAATACGAACCCAAGTAAAACTCCGGCTAAAAAATACGAACCCAACTAAAACTCCGGGCAAAAATACTAACCCAACTAAAAAGTCCGGGTAAAAAATACGAACCCAACTAAAACTCCGGGTAAAAATACGAACCCAACTAAAACTCCGGGTAAAAATACGAACCCAACTAAAACTCCGGGTAAAAAATACGAACCCAACTAAAACTCCGGGTAAAAAATACGAACCCAACTAAAAAGTCCGGTAAAAAATATGAACCCAAATAAAACTCCGGGTAAAATTACCAACACAACTAAAAAGTCCGGGTAAAATTACGAACCCAACTAAAACTCCGGGTAAAAAATACGAACCCAACTAAAACTCCGGGTAAAAAATACGAACCCAACTAAAACTCCGGGTAAAATTACGAACCCAACTAAAAGTCCGGGTAAAAAATACGAACCCAACTAAAAAGTCCGGGTAAAATTACGAACCCAACTAAAACTCCGGGTAAAATTACGAACCCAACTAAAACTCCGGGTAAAATTACGAACCCAACTAAAACTCCGGGTAAAATTATGAACCCAACTAAAACTCCGGGTAAAAATACGAACCCAACTAAAACTCCGGGTAAAAATACGAACCCAACTAAAACTCCGGGTAAAAAATACGAACCCAACTAAAACTCCGGCTAAAAAATACGAACCCAACTAAAACTCCGGGTAAAATTACGAACCCAACTAAAACTCCGGGTAAAATTACGAACCCAACTAAAACTCCTGGTAAAATTACGAACCCAACTAAAAGTCCGGAAAAAAAATACGAACCCAACTAAAAAGTCCGGATAAAATTACGAACCCAAGTAATACTCCGGGTAAAATTACGAACCCAACTAAAACTCCGGGTAAAATTACGAACCCAACTAAAAAGTCCGGGTAAAATTACGAACCTAAATAAAAAGTCCGGGTAAAAATACTAACCCAACTAAAACTCCGGATAAAATTACGAACTCAACTAAAACTCCGGGTAAAATTACGAACCCAACTAAAACTCCGGGTAAAAATACGAACCCAACTAAAACTCCGGGTAAAAATACGAACCCAACTAAAACTCCGGGTAAAAAATATGAACCCAACTAAAACTCCGGGTAAAATTACCAACACAACTAAAACTCCGGGTAAAAATACGAACCCAACTAAAACTCCGGGTAAAAAATACGAACCCAACTAAAACTCCGGGTAAAATTACGAACCCAACTAAAAGTCCGGGTAAAAAATACGAACCCAACTAAAAAGTCCGGGTAAAATTACGAACCCAACTAAAACTCCGGGTAAAATTACGAACCCAACTAAAACTCCGGGTAAAAAATACGAACCCAACTAAAAAGTCCGGTAAAAAATATGAACCCAACTAAAACTCCGGGTAAAATTACCAACACAACTAAAAAGTCCGGGTGAAATTACGAACCCAACTAAAACTCCGGGTAAAATTACGAACCCAACTAAAACTCCGGCTAAAAAATACGAACCCAACTAAAACTCCGGGCAAAAATACTAACCCAACTAAAAAGTCCGGGTAAAAAATACGAACCCAACTAAAACTCCGGGTAAAAATACGAACCCAACTAAAACTCCGGGTAAAAATACGAACGCAACTAAAACTCCGGGTAAAAAATACGAACCCAACTAAAACTCCGGGTAAAAAATACGAACCCAACTAAAAAGTCCGGTAAAAAATATGAACCCAACTAAAACTCCGGGTAAAATTACCAACACAACTAAAAAGTCCGGGTGAAATTACGAACCCAACTAAAACTCCGGGTAAAATTACGAACCCAACTAAAACTCCGGGTAAAAAATACGAACCCAACTAAAAAGTCCGGGTAAAATTGCGAACCCAACTAAAAAGGCCGGGTAAAATTACGAACCCAACTAAAACTCCGGGTAAAATTACGAACTCAACTAAAACTCCGGGTAAAATTACGAACCCAACTAAAACTCCGGGTAAAATTACGAACCCAACTAAAACTCCGGGTAAAAAATACGAACCCAACTAAAAAGTCCGGGTAAAATTGAGAACCCAACTAAAAAGTCCGGGTAAAATTACGAACCCAACTAAAACTCCGGGTAAAATTACGAACTCAACAAAACTCCGGGTAAAATTACGAACCCAACTAAAACTCCGGGTAAAATTACGAACCCAACTAAAACTCCGGGTAAAAAATACGAACCCAACTAAAACTCCGGGTAAAAATACGAACCCAACTAAAACTCCGGGTAAAAATACGAACCCAACTAAAACTCCGGGTAAAAAATACGAACCCAACTAAAACTCCGGCTAAAAAATACGAACCCAACTAAAACTCCGGGCAAAAATACTAACCCAACTAAAAAGTCCGCGTAAAAAATACGAACCCAACTAAAACTCCGGGTAAAAATACGAACCCAACTAAAACTCCGGGTAAAAATACGAACCCAACTAAAACTCCGGGTAAAAAATACGAACCCAACTAAAACTCCGGGTAAAAAATACGAACCCAACTAAAAAGTCCGGTAAAAAATATGAACCCAACTAAAACTCCGGGTAAAATTACCAACACAACTAAAAAGTCCGGGTAAAATTACGAACCCAACTAAAACTCCGGGTAAAAAATACGAACCCAACTAAAACTCCGGGTAAAAAATACGAACCCAACTAAAACTCCGGGTAAAATTACGAACCCAACTAAAAGTCCGGGTAAAAAATACGAACCCAACTAAAAAGTCCGGGTAAAATTACGAACCCAACTAAAACTCCGGGTAAAATTACGAACCCAACTAAAACTCCGGGTAACATTACGAACCCAACTAAAACTCCGGGTAAAAATACGAACCCAACTAAAACTCCGGGTAAAAATACGAACCCAACTAAAACTCCGGGTAAAAAATACGAACCCAACTAAAACTCCGGCTAAAAAATACGAACCCAACTAAAACTCCGGGTAAAATTACGAACCCAACTAAAACTCCGGGTAAAATTACGAACCCAACTAAAACTCCGTGTAAAATTACGAACCCAACTAAAAGTCCGGAAAAAAAATACAAACCCAACTAAAAAGTCCGGATAAAATTACGAACCCAAGTAAAACTCCGGGTAAAATTACGAACCCAACTAAAACTCCGGGTAAAATTACGAACCCAACTAAAACTCCGGGTAAAATTACGAACCCAACTAAAAGTCCGGAAAAAAAATACGAACCCAACTAAAAAGTCCGGATAAAATTACGAACCCAAGTAAAACTCCGGGTAAAATTACGAACCCAACTAAAACTCCGGGTAAAATTACGAACCCAACTAAAAAGTCCGGGTAAAATTACGAACCCAAATAAAAAGTCCGGGTAAAAATACTAACCCAACTAAAACTCCGGATAAAATTACGAACTCAACTAAAACTCCGGGTAAAATTACGAACCCAACTAAAACTCCGGGTAAAAATACGAACCCAACTAAAACTCCGGGTAAAATTACGAACCCAACTAAAACTCCGGGTAAAAATGCGAACCCAACTAAAACTCCGGGTAAAAATACGAACCCAACTAAAACTCCGGGTAAAAAATACGAACCCAACTAAAACTCCGGCTAAAAAATACGAACCCAACTAAAACTCCGGGCAAAAATACTAACCCAACTAAAAAGTCCGGGTAAAAAATACGAACCCAACTAAAACTCCGGGTAAAAATACGAACCCAACTAAAACTCCGAGTAAAAATACGAACGCAACTAAAACTCCGGGTAAAAAATACGAACCCAACTAAAACTCCGAGTAAAAAATACGAACCCAACTAAAAAGTCCGGTAAAAAATATGAACCCAACTAAAACTCCGGGTAAAATTACCAACACAACTAAAAAGTCCGGGTAAAATTACGAACCCAACTAAAACTCCGGGTAAAATTACGAACCCAACTAAAACTCCGGGTAAAAAATACGAACCCAACTAAAAAGTCCGGGTAAAATTGCGAACCCAACTAAAAAGGCCGGGTAAAATTACGAACCCAACTAAAACTCCGGGTAAAATTACGAACTCAACTAAAACTCCGGGTAAAATTACGAACCCAACTAAAACTCCGGGTAAAATTACGAACCCAACTAAAACTCCGGGTAAAAAATACGAACCCAACTAAAACTCCGGGTAAAAATACGAACCCAACTAAAACTCCGGGTAAAAATACGAACCCAACTAAAACTCCGGGTAAAAAATACGAACCCAACTAAAACTCCGGCTAAAAAATACGAACCCAACTAAAACTCCGGGCAAAAATACTAACCCAACTAAAAAGTCCGCGTAAATAATACGAACCCAACTAAAACTCCGGGTAAAAATACGAACCCAACTAAAACTCCGGGTAAAAATACGAACCCAACTAAAACTCCGGGTAAAAAATACGAACCCAACTAAAACTCCGGGTAAAAAATACGAACCCAACTAAAAAGTCCGGTAAAAAATATGAACCCAACTAAAACTCCGGGTAAAATTACCAACACAACTAAAAAGTCCGGGTAAAATTACGAACCCAACTAAAACTCCGGGTAAAAAATACGAACCCAACTAAAACTCCGGGTAAAAAATACGAACCCAACTAAAACTCCGGGTAAAATTACGAACCCAACTAAAAGTCCGGGTAAAAAATACGAACCCAACTAAAAAGTCCGGGTAAAATTACGAACCCAACTAAAACTCCGGGTAAAATTACGAACCCAACTAAAACTCCGGGTAAAATTACGAACCCAACTAAAACTCCGGGTAAAAATACGAACCCAACTAAAACTCCGGGTAAAAATACGAACCCAACTAAAACTCCGGGTAAAAAATACGAACCCAACTAAAACTCCGGCTAAAAAATACGAACCCAACTAAAACTCCGGGTAAAATTACGAACCCAACTAAAACTCCGGGTAAAATTACGAACCCAACTAAAACTCCGTGTAAAATTACGAACCCAACTAAAAGTCCGGAAAAAAATACGAACCCAACTAAAAAGTCCGGATAAAATTACGAACCCAAGTAAAACTCCGGGTAAAATTACGAACCCAACTAAAACTCCGGGTAAAATTACGAACCCAACTAAAAAGTCCGGGTAAAATTACGAACCCAAATAAAAAGTCCGGGTAAAAATACTAACCCAACTAAAACTCCGGATAAAATTACGAACTCAACTAAAACTCCGGGTAAAATTACGAACCCAACTAAAACTCCGGGTAAAAATACGAACCCAACTAAAACTCCGGGTAAAAATACGAACCCAACTAAAACTCCGGGTAAAAAATATGAACCCAACTAAAACTCCGGGTAAAATTACCAACACAACTAAAACTCCGGGTAAAAATACGAACCCAACTAAAACTCCGGGTAAAAAATACGAACCCAACTAAAACTCTGGGTAAAAAATACGAACCCAACTAAAACTCCGGGTAAAATTACGAACCCAACTAAAAGTCCGGGTAAAAAATACGAACCCAACTAAAAAGTCCGGGTAAAATTACGAACCCAACTAAAACTCCGGGTAAAATTACGAACCCAACTAAAACTCCGGGTAAAATTACGAACCCAACTAAAACTCCGGGTAAAAATACGAACCCAACTAAAACTCCGGGTAAAAATACGAACCCAACTGAAACTCCGGGTAAAAAATACGAACCCAACTAAAAGTCCGGCTAAAAAATACGAACCCAACTAAAACTCCGGGCAAAAATACTAACCCAACTAAAAAGTCCGGGTAAAAAATACGAACCCAACTAAAACTCCGGGTAAAAATACGAACCCAACTAAAACTCCGGGTAAAAATACGAACCCAACTAAAACTCCGGGTAAAAAATACGAACCCAACTAAAACTCCGGGTAAAAAATACGAACCCAACTAAAAAGTCCGGTAAAAAATATGAACCCAACTAAAACTCCGGGTAAAATTACCAACACAACTAAAAAGTCCGGGTAAAATTACGAACCCAACTAAAACTCCGGGTAAAATTACGAACCCAACAAAAACTCCGGGTAAAAAATACGAACCCAACTAAAAAGTCCGGGTAAAATTGCGAACCCAACTAAAAAGTCCGGGTAAAAATACGAACCCAACTAAAAAGTCCGGGTAACTATAACTCCGGGTAAAATTACGAACCCAACTAAAACTCCGGGTAAAATTACGAACCCAACTAAAAGTCCGGGTACAAAATACGAACCCAACTAAAAGGTACGGGTAAAATTACGAACCCAACTAAAACTCCGGGTAAAATTATGAACCCAACTAAAAGTCCGGGTAAAAAATTCGAACCCAACTAAAAAGTCCGGGTAAAATTACGAACCCAACTAAAACTCCGGGTAAAATTACGAACCCAACTAAAAAGTCCGGGTAAAATTACGAACCCAACTAAAAAGTCCGGGTAAAATTACGAACCCAACTAAAAAGTCCGGGTAAAATTACGAACCCAACTAAAACTCCGGGTAAGAATACGAAACCAACTAAAACTCCGGGTAAAAAATACGAACCCAACTAAAACTCCGGGTAAAAAATACGAACCCAACTAAAACTCCGGGTAAAATTACGAACCCAACTAAAAGTCCGGGTAAAAAATACGAACCCAACTAAAAAGTCCGGGTAAAATTACGAACCCAACTAAAACTCCGGGTAAAATTACGAACCCAACTAAAACTCCGGGTAAAAAATACGAACCCAACTATAAAAGTCCGGGTAAAATTACGAACCCAACTAAACAGTCCGGGTAAAATTACGAACCCAACTAAAACTCCGGGTAAAATTACGAACCCAACTAAAACTCCGGGTAAAATTACGAACCCAACTAAAAGTCCGGGTAAAAAATACGAACCCAACTAAAAAGTCCGGGTAAAATTACGAACCCAACTAAAACTCCGGGTAAAATTACGAACCCAACTAAAACTCCGGGTAAAAAATACGAACCCAACTAAAAAGTCCGGGTAAAATTACGAACCCAACTAAAAAGTCCGGGTAAAATTACGATCCCAACTAAAACTCCGGGTAAAATTACGAACTCAACTAAAACTCCGGGTAAAATTACGAACCCAACTAAAACTCCGGGTAAAATTACGAACCCAACTAAAAGTCCGGGTAAAAAATACGAACCCAACTAAAAAGTCCGGGTAAAATTACGAACCCAACTAAAACTCCGGGTAAAATTACGAACCCAACTAAAACTCCGGGTAAAATTACGAACCCAAGTAAAACTCCGGGTAAAATTACGAACCCAACTAAAACTCCGGGTAAAATTACGAACCCAACTAAAACTCCGGGTAAAATTACGAACCCAACTAAAAGTCCGGGTAAAAATACGAACCCAACTAAAAAGTCCGGGTAACTCAAGACTCCGGGTAAAATTACGAACCCAACTAAAACTCCGGGTAAAAATACGAACCCAACTAAAACTCCGGGTAAAAAATACGAACCCAACTAAAACTCCAGGTAAAAATACGAACCCAACTAAAACTCCGGGTAAAAATACGAACCCAACTAAAACTCCGGGTAAAAAATACGAACCCAAGTAAAACTCCGGCTAAAAAATACGAACCCAACTAAAACTCCGGGCAAAAATACTAACCCAACTAAAAAGTCCGGGTAAAAAATACGAACCCAACTAAAACTCCGGGTAAAAATACGAACCCAACTAAAACTCCGGGTAAAAATACGAACCCAACTAAAACTCCGGGTAAAAAATACGAACCCAACTAAAACTCCGGGTAAAAAATACGAACCCAACTAAAAAGTCCGGTAAAAAATATGAACCCAAATAAAACTCCGGGTAAAATTACCAACACAACTAAAAAGTCCGGGTAAAATTACGAACCCAACTAAAACTCCGGGTAAAAAATACGAACCCAACTAAAACTCCGGGTAAAAAATACGAACCCAACTAAAACTCCGGGTAAAATTACGAACCCAACTAAAAGTCCGGGTAAAAAATACGAACCCAACTAAAAAGTCCGGGTAAAATTACGAACCCAACTAAAACTCCGGGTAAAATTACGAACCCAACTAAAACTCCGGGTAAAATTACGAACCCAACTAAAACTCCGGGTAAAATTATGAACCCAACTAAAACTCCGGGTAAAAATACGAACCCAACTAAAACTCCGGGTAAAAATACGAACCCAACTAAAACTCCGGGTAAAAAATACGAACCCAACTAAAACTCCGGCTAAAAAATACGAACCCAACTAAAACTCCGGGTAAAATTACGAACCCAACTAAAACTCCGGGTAAAATTACGAACCCAACTAAAACTCCTGGTAAAATTACGAACCCAACTAAAAGTCCGGAAAAAAAATACGAACCCAACTAAAAAGTCCGGATAAAATTACGAACCCAAGTAAAACTCCGGGTAAAATTACGAACCCAACTAAAACTCCGGGTAAAATTACGAACCCAACTAAAAAGTCCGGGTAAAATTACGAACCTAAATAAAAAGTCCGGGTAAAAATACTAACCCAACTAAAACTCCGGATAAAATTACGAACTCAACTAAAACTCCGGGTAAAATTACGAACCCAACTAAAACTCCGGGTAAAAATACGAACCCAACTAAAACTCCGGGTAAAAATACGAACCCAACTAAAACTCCGGGTAAAAAATATGAACCCAACTAAAACTCCGGGTAAAATTACCAACACAACTAAAACTCCGGGTAAAAATACGAACCCAACTAAAACTCCGGGTAAAAAATACGAACCCAACTAAAACTCCGGGTAAAATTACGAACCCAACTAAAAGTCCGGGTAAAAAATACGAACCCAACTAAAAAGTCCGGGTAAAATTACGAACCCAACTAAAACTCCGGGTAAAATTACGAACCCAACTAAAACTCCGGGTAAAATTACGAACCCAACTAAAACTCCGGGTAAAAATACGAACCCAACTAAAACTCCGGGTAAAAATACGAACCCAACTAAAACTCCGGGTAAAAAATACGAACCCAACTAAAACTCCGGCTAAAAAATACGAACCCAACTAAAACTCCGGGCAAAAATACTAAACCAACTAAAAAGTCCGGGTAAAAAATACGAACCCAACTAAAACTCCGGGTAAAAATACGAACCCAACTAAAACTCCGGGTAAAAATACGAACCCAACTAAAACTCCGGGTAAAAAATACGAACCCAACTAAAACTCCGCTTAAAAAATACGAACCCAACTAAAAAGTCCGGTAAAAAATATGAACCCAACTAAAACTCCGGGTAAAATTACCAACACAACTAAAAAGTCCGGGTGAAATTACGAACCCAACTAAAACTCCGGGTAAAATTACGAACCCAACTAAAACTCCGGGTAAAAAATACGAACCCAACTAAAAAGTCCGGGTAAAATTGCGAACCCAACTAAAAAGTCCGGGTAAAATTACGAACCCAACTAAAACTCCGGGTAAAATTACGAACTCAACTAAAACTCCGGGTAAAATTACGAACCCAACTAAAACTCCGGGTAAAATTACGAACCCAACTAAAACTCCGGGTAAAAAATACGAACCCAACTAAAACTCCGGGTAAAAATACGAACCCAACTAAAACTCCGGGTAAAAATACGAACCCAACTAAAACTCCGGGTAAAAAATACGAACCCAACTAAAACTCCGGCTAAAAAATACGAACCCAACTAAAACTCCGGGCAAAAATACTAACCCAACTAAAAAGTCCGGGTAAAAAATACGAACCCAACTAAAACTCCGGGTAAAAATACGAACCCAACTAAAACTCCGGGTAAAAATACGAACCCAACTAAAACTCCGGGTAAAAAATACGAACCCAACTAAAACTCCGGGTAAAAAATACGAACCCAACTAAAAAGTCCGGTAAAAAATATGAACCCAACTAAAACTCCGGGTAAAATTACCAACACAACTAAAAAGTCCGGGTAAAATTACGAACCCAACTAAAACTCCGGGTAAAAAATACGAACCCAACTAAAACTCCGGGTAAAAAATACGAACCCAACTAAAACTCCGGGTAAAATTACGAACCCAACTAAAAGTCCGGGTAAAAAATACGAACCCAACTAAAAAGTCCGGGTAAAATTACGAACCCAACTAAAACTCCGGGTAAAATTACGAACCCAACTAAAACTCCGGGTAAAATTACGAACCCAACTAAAACTCCGGGTAAAAATACGAACCCAACTAAAACTCCGGGTAAAAATACGAACCCAACTAAAACTCCGGGTAAAAAATACGAACCCAACTAAAACTCCCGCTAAAAAATACAAACCCAACTAAAACTCCGGGTAAAATTACGAACCCAACTAAAACTCCGGGTAAAATTACGAACCCAACTAAAACTCCGGGTAAAATTACGAACCCAACTAAAAGTCCGGAAAAAAAATACGAACCCAACTAAAAAGTCCGGATAAAATTACGAACCCAAGTAAAACTCCGGGTAAAATTACGAACCCAACTAAAACTCCGGGTAAAATTACGAACCCAACTAAAAAGTCCGGGTAAAATTACGAACCCAAATAAAAAGTCCGGGTAAAAATACTAACCCAACTAAAACTCCGGATAAAATTACGAACTCAACTAAAACTCCGGGTAAAATTACGAACCCAACTAAAACTCCGGGTAAAAATACGAACCCAACTAAAACTCCGGGTAAAAATACGAACCCAACTAAAACACCGGGTAAAAAATATGAACCCAACTAAAACTCCGGGTAAAATTACCAACACAACTAAAACTCCGGGTAAAAATACGAACCCAACTAAAACTCCGGGTAAAAAATACGAACCCAACTAAAACTCCGGGTAAAAAATACGAACCCAACTAAAACTCCGGGTAAAATTACGAACCCAACTAAAAGTCCGGGTAAAAAATACGAACCCAACTAAAAAGTCCGGGTAAAATTACCAACACAACTAAAACTCCGGGTAAAAATACGAACCCAACTAAAACTCCGGGTAAAAAATACGAACCCAACTAAAACTCCGGGTAAAAAATACGAACCCAACTAAAAAGTCCGGGTAAAATTGCGAACCCAACTAAAAAGTCCGGGTAAAATTACGAACCCAACTAAAACTCCGGGTAAAATTACGAACTCAACTAAAACTCCGGGTAAAATTACGAACCCAACTAAAACTCCGGGTAAAATTACGAACCCAACTAAAACTCCGGGTAAAAAATACGAACCCAACTAAAACTCCGGGTAAAAATACGAACCCAACTAAAACTCCGGGTAAAAATACGAACCCAACTAAAACTCCGGGTAAAAAATACGAACCCAACTAAAACTCCGGCTAAAAAATACGAACCCAACTAAAACTCCGGGCAAAAATACTAACCCAACTAAAAAGTCCGGGTAAAAAATACGAACCCAACTAAAACTCCGGGTAAAAATACGAACCCAACTAAAACTCCGGGTAAAAATACGAACCCAACTAAAACTCCGGGTAAAAAATACGAACCCAACTAAAACTCCGGGTAAAAAATACGAACCCAACTAAAAAGTCCGGTAAAAAATATGAACCCAACTAAAACTCCGGGTAGAATTACCAACACAACTAAAAAGTCCGGGTAAAATTACGAACCCAACTAAAACTCCGGGTAAAAAATACGAACCCAACTAAAACTCCGGGTAAAAAATACGAACCCAACTAAAACTCCGGGTAAAATTACGAACCCAACTAAAAGTCCGGGTAAAAAATACGAACCCAACTAAAAAGTCCGGGTAAAATTACGAACCCAACTAAAACACCGGGTAAAATTACGAACCCAACTAAAACTCCGGGTAAAATTACGAACCCAACTAAAACTCCGGGTAAAAATACGAACCCAACTATAACTCCGGGTAAAAATACGAACCCAACTAAAACTCCGGGTAAAAAATACGAACCCAACTAAAACTCCGGCTAAAAAATACGAACCCAACTAAAACTCTGGGTAAAATTACGAACCCAACTAAAACTCCGGGTAAAATTACGAACCCAACTAAAACTCCGGGTAAAATTACGAACCCAACTAAAAGTCCGGAAAAAAAAAATACGAACCCAACTAAAAAGTCCGGATAAAATTACGAACCCAAGTAAAACTCCGGGTAAAATTACGAACCCAACTAAAACTCCGGGTAAAATTACGAACCCAACTAAAAAGTCCGGGTAAAATTACGAACCCAAATAAAAAGTCCGGTTAAAAATACTAACCCAACTAAAACTCCGGATAAAATTACGAACTCAACTAAAACTCCGGGTAAAATTACGAACCCAACTAAAACTCCGGGTAAAAATACGAACCCAACTAAAACTCCGGGTAAAAATACGAACCCAACTAAAACTCCGGGTAAAAAATATGAACCCAACTAAAACTCCGGGTAAAATTACCAACACAACTAAAACTCCGGGTAAAAATACGAACCCAACTAAAACTCCGGGTAAAAATACGAACCCAACTAAAACTCCGGGTAAAAAATACGAACCCAACTAAAACTCCGGGTAAAATTACGAACCCAACTAAAAGTCCGGGTAAAAAATACGAACCCAACTAAAAAGTGCGGTAAAAAATATGAACCCAACTAAAACTCCGGGTAAAAATACCAACACAACTAAAAAGTCCGGTTAAAATTACGAATCCAACTAAAACTCCGGGTAAAATTACGAACCCAACTAAAACTCCGGGTAAAAAATACGAACCCAACTAAAAAGTCCGGGTAAAATTGCGAACCCAACTAAAAAGTCCGGGTAAAATTACGAACCCAACTAAAACTCCGGGTAAAATTACGAACTCAACTAAAACTCCGGGTAAAATTACGAACCCAACTAAAACTCCGGGTAAAATTACGAACCCAACTAAAACTCCGGGTAAAAAATACGAACCCAACTAAAACTCCGGGTAAAAATACGAACCCAACTAAAACTCCGGGTAAAAATACGAACCCAACTAAAACTCCGGGTAAAAAATACGAACCCAACTAAAACTCCGGCTAAAAAATACGAACCCAACTAAAACTCCGGGCAAAAATACTAACCCAACTAAAAAGTCCGGGTAAAAAATACGAACCCAACTAAAGCTCCGGGTAAAAATACGAACCCAACTAAAACTCCGGGTAAAAATACGAACCCAACTAAAACTCCGGGTAAAAAATACGAACCCAACTAAAACTCCGGGTAAAAAATACGAACCCAACTAAAAAGTCCGGTAAAAAATATGAACCCAACTAAAACTCCGGGTAAAATTACCAACACAACTAAAAAGTCCGGGTAAAATTACGAACCCAACTAAAACTACGGGTAAAAAATACGAACCCAACTAAAACTCCGGGTAAAAAATACGAACCCAACTAAAACTCCGGGTAAAATTACGAACCCAACTAAAAGTCCGGGTAAAAAATACGAACCCAACTAAAAAGTCCGCGTAAAATTACGAACCCAACTAAAACTCCGGGTAAAATTACGAACCCAACTAAAGCTTCGGGTAAAATTACGAACCCAACTAAAACTCCGGGTAAAAATACGAACCCAACTAAAACTCCGGGTAAAAATACGAACCCAACTAAAACTCCGGGTAAAATTACGAACCCAACTAAAAGTCCGGGTAAAAAATACGAACCCAACTAAAAAGTCCGGTAAAATTACGAACCCAAATAAAAAGTCCGGTTAAAAATACTAACCCAACTAAAACTCCGGATAAAATTACGAACTCAACTAAAACTCCGGGTAAAATTACGAACCCAACTAAAACTCCGGGTAAAAATACGAACCCAACTAAAACTCCGGGTAAAAATACGAACCCAACTAAAACTCCGGGTAAAAAATATGAACCCAACTAAAACTCCGGGTAAAATTACCAACACAACTAAAACTCCGGGTAAAAATACGAACCCAACTAAAACTCCGGGTAAAAATACGAACCCAACTAAAACTCCGGGTAAAAAATACGAACCCAACTAAAACTCCGGGTAAAATTACGAACCCAACTAAAAGTCCGGGTAAAAAATACGAACCCAACTAAAAAGTGCGGTAAAAAATATGAACCCAACTAAAACTCCGGGTAAAAATACCAACACAACTAAAAAGTCCGGTTAAAATTACGAATCCAACTAAAACTCCGGGTAAAATTACGAACCCAACTAAAACTCCGGGTAAAAAATACGAACCCAACTAAAAAGTCCGGGTAAAATTGCGAACCCAACTAAAAAGTCCGGGTAAAATTACGAACCCAACTAAAACTCCGGGTAAAATTACGAACTCAACTAAAACTCCGGGTAAAATTACGAACCCAACTAAAACTCCGGGTAAAATTACGAACCCAACTAAAACTCCGGGTAAAAAATACGAACCCAACTAAAACTCCGGGTAAAAATACGAACCCAACTAAAACTCCGGGTAAAAATACGAACCCAACTAAAACTCCGGGTAAAAAATACGAACCCAACTAAAACTCCGGCTAAAAAATACGAACCCAACTAAAACTCCGGGCAAAAATACTAACCCAACTAAAAAGTCCGGGTAAAAAATACGAACCCAACTAAAGCTCCGGGTAAAAATACGAACCCAACTAAAACTCCGGGTAAAAATACGAACCCAACTAAAACTCCGGGTAAAAAATACGAACCCAACTAAAACTCCGGGTAAAAAATACGAACCCAACTAAAAAGTCCGGTAAAAAATATGAACCCAACTAAAACTCCGGGTAAAATTACCAACACAACTAAAAAGTCCGGGTAAAATTACGAACCCAACTAAAACTCCGGGTAAAAAATACGAACCCAACTAAAACTCCGGGTAAAAAATACGAACCCAACTAAAACTCCGGGTAAAATTACGAACCCAACTAAAAGTCCGGGTAAAAAATACGAACCCAACTAAAAAGTCCGCGTAAAATTACGAACCCAACTAAAACTCCGGGTAAAATTACGAACCCAACTAAAGCTTCGGGTAAAATTACGAACCCAACTAAAACTCCGGGTAAAAATACGAACCCAACTAAAACTCCGGGTAAAAATACGAACCCAACTAAAACTCCGGGTAAAATTACGAACCCAACTAAAAGTCCGGGTAAAAAATACGAACCCAACTAAAAAGTCCGGTAAAAAATATGAACCCAACTAAAACTCCGGGTAAAATTACCAACACAACTAAAAAGTCCGGGTAAAATTACGAACCCAACTAAAACTCCGGGTAAAATTACGAACCCAACTAAAACTCCGGGTAAAAAATACGAACCCAACTAAAAAGTCCGGGTAAAATTGCGAACCCAACTAAAAAGTCCGGGTAAAATTACGAACCCAACTAAAACTCCGGGTAAAATTACGAACTCAACTAAAACTCCGGGTAAAATTACGAACCCAACTAAAACTCCGGGTAAAATTACGAACCCAACTAAAACTCCGGGTAAAAAATACGAACCCAACTAAAACTCCGGGTAAAAATACGAACCCAACTAAAACTCCGGGTAAAAATACGAACCCAACTAAAACTCCGGGTAAAAAATACGAACCCAACTAAAACTCCGGCTAAAAAATACGAACCCAACTAAAACTCCGGGCAAAAATACTAACCCAACTAAAAAGTCCGCGTAAAAAATACGAACCCAACTAAAACTCCGGGTAAAAATACGAACCCAACTAAAACTCCGGGTAAAAATACGAACCCAACTAAAACTCCGGGTAAAAAATACGAACCCAACTAAAACTCCGGGTAAAAAATACGAACCCAACTAAAAAGTCCGGTAAAAAATATGAACCCAACTAAAACTCCGGGTAAAATTACCAACACAACTAAAAAGTCCGGGTAAAATTACGAACCCAACTAAAACTCCGGGTAAAAAATACGAACCCAACTAAAACTCCGGGCAAAAATACTAACCCAACTAAAAAGTCCGGGTAAAAAATACGAACCCAACTAAAGCTCCGGGTAAAAATACGAACCCAACTAAAACTCCGGGTAAAAATACGAACCCAACTAAAACTCCGGGTAAAAAATACGAACCCAGCTAAAACTCCGGGTAAAAAATACGAACCCAACTAAAAAGTCCGGTAAAAAATATGAACCCAACTAAAACTCCGGGTAAAATTACCAACACAACTAAAAAGTCCGGGTAAAATTACGAACCCAACTAAAACTCCGGGTAAAAAATACGAACCCAACTAAAACTCCGGGTAAAAAATACGAACCCAACTAAAACTCCGGGTAAAATTACGAACCCAACTAAAAGTCCGGGTAAAAAATACGAACCCAACTAAAAAGTCCGGGTAAAATTACGAACCCAACTAAAACTCCGGGTAAAATTACGAACCCAACTAAAACTCCGGGTAAAATTACGAACCCAACTAAAACTCCGGGTAAAAATACGAACCCAACTAAAACTCCGGGTAAAAATACGAACCCAACTAAAACTCCGGGTAAAAAATACGAACCCAACTAAAACTCCGGCTAAAAAATACGAACCCAACTAAAACTCCGGGTAAAATTACGAACCCAACTAAAACTCCGGGTAAAATTACGAACCCAACTAAAACTCCGGGTAAAATTACGAACCCAACTAAAAGTCCGGAAAAAAAATACGAACCCAACTAAAAAGTCCGGATAAAATTACGAACCCAATTAAAACTCCGGGTAAAATTACGAACCCAACTAAAACTCCGGGTAAAATTACGAACCCAACTAAAAAGTCCGGGTAAAATTACGAACCCAAATAAAAAGTCCGGGTAAAAATACTAACCCAACTAAAACTCCGGATAAAATTACGAACTCAACTAAAACTCCGCGTAAAATTACGAACCCAACTAAAACTCCGGGTAAAAATACGAACCCAACTAAAACTCCGGGTAAAAATACGAACCCAACTAAAACACCGGGTAAAAAATATGAACCCAACTAAAACTCCGGGTAAAATTACCAACACAACTAAAACTCCGGGTAAAAATACGAACCCAACTAAAACTCCGGGTAAAAAATACGAACCCAACTAAAACTCCGGGTAAAAAATACGAACCCAACTAAAACTCCGGGTAAAATTACGAACCCAACTAAAAGTCCGGGTAAAAAATACGAACCCAACTAAAAAGTCCGGGTAAAATTACCAACACAACTAAAACTCCGGGTAAAAATACGAACCCAACTAAAACTCCGGGTAAAAAATACGAACCCAACTAAAACTCCGGGTAAAAAATACGAACCCAACTAAAAAGTCCGGGTAAAATTGCGAACCCAACTAAAAAGTCCGGGTAAAATTACGAACCCAACTAAAACTCCGGGTAAAATTACGAACTCAACTAAAACTCCGGGTAAAATTACGAACCCAACTAAAACTCCGGGTAAAATTACGAACCCAACTAAAACTCCGGGTAAAAAATACGAACCCAACTAAAACTCCGGGTAAAAATACGAACCCAACTAAAACTCCGGGTAAAATTACGAACCCAACTAAAACTCCGGGTAAAAATACGAACCCAACTAAAACTCCGGGTAAAAATACGAACCCAACTAAAACTCCGGGTAAAATTACGAACCCAACTAAAAGTCCGGGTAAAAAATACGAACCCAACTAAAAAGTCCGGTAAAAAATATGAACCCAACTAAAACTCCGGGTAAAATTACCAACACAACTAAAAAGTCCGGGTAAAATTACGAACCCAACTAAAACTCCGGGTAAAATTACGAACCCAACTAAAACTCCGGGTAAAAAATACGAACCCAACTAAAAAGTCCGGGTAAAATTGCGAACCCAACTAAAAAGTCCGGGTAAAATTACGAACCCAACTAAAACTCCGGGTAAAATTACGAACTCAACTAAAACTCCGGGTAAAATTACGAACCCAACTAAAACTCCGGGTAAAATTACGAACCCAACTAAAACTCCGGGTAAAAAATACGAACCCAACTAAAACTCCGGGTAAAAATACGAACCCAACTAAAACTCCGGGTAAAAATACGAACCCAACTAAAACTCCGGGTAAAAAATACGAACCCAACTAAAACTCCGGCTAAAAAATACGAACCCAACTAAAACTCCGGGCAAAAATACTAACCCAACTAAAAAGTCCGGGTAAAAAATACGAACCCAACTAAAGCTCCGGGTAAAAATACGAACCCAACTAAAACTCCGGGTAAAAATACGAACCCAACTAAAACTCCGGGTAAAAAATACGAACCCAACTAAAACTCCGGGTAAAAAATACGAACCCAACTAAAAAGTCCGGTAAAAAATATGAACCCAACTAAAACTCCGGGTAAAATTACCAACACAACTAAAAAGTCCGGGTAAAATTACGAACCCAACTAAAACTCCGGGTAAAAAATACGAACCCAACTAAAACTCCGGGTAAAAAATACGAACCCAACTAAAACTCCGGGTAAAATTACGAACCCAACTAAAAGTCCGGGTAAAAAATACGAACCCAACTAAAAAGTCCGGGTAAAATTACGAACCCAACTAAAACTCCGGGTAAAATTACGAACCCAACTAAAACTCCGGGTAAAATTACGAACCCAACTAAAACTCCGGGTAAAAATACGAACCCAACTAAAACTCCGGGTAAAAATACGAACCCAACTAAAACTCCGGGTAAAAAATACGAACCCAACTAAAACTCCGGCTAAAAAATACGAACCCAACTAAAACTCCGGGTAAAATTACGAACCCAACTAAAACTCCGGGTAAAATTACGAACCCAACTAAAACTCCGGGTAAAATTACGAACCCAACTAAAAGTCCGGAAAAAAAATACGAACCCAACTAAAAAGTCCGGATAAAATTACGAACCCAAGTAAAACTCCGGGTAAAATTACGAACCCAACTAAAACTCCGGGTAAAATTACGAACCCAACTAAAAAGTCCGGGTAAAATTACGAACCCAAATAAAAAGTCCGGGTAAAAATACTAACCCAACTAAAACTCCGGATAAAATTACGAACTCAACTAAAACTCCGGGTAAAATTACGAACCCAACTAAAACTCCGGGTAAAAATACGAACCCAACTAAAACCCCGGGTAAAAATACGAACCCAACTAAAACACCGGGTAAAAAATATGAACCCAACTAAAACTCCGGGTAAAATTACCAACACAACTAAAACTCCGGGTAAAAATACGAACCCAACTAAAACTCCGGGTAAAAAATACGAACCCAACTAAAACTCCGGGTAAAAAATACGAACCCAACTAAAACTCCGGGTAAAATTACGAACCCAACTAAAAGTCCGGGTAAAAAATACGAACCCAACTAAAAAGTCCGGGTAAAATTACCAACACAACTAAAACTCCGGGTAAAAATACGAACCCAACTAAAACTCCGGGTAAAAAATACGAACCCAACTAAAACTCCGGGTAAAAAATACGAACCCAACTAAAAAGTCCGGGTAAAATTGCGAACCCAACTAAAAAGTCCGGGTAAAATTACGAACCCAACTAAAACTCCGGGTAAAATTACGAACTCAACTAAAACTCCGGGTAAAATTACGAACCCAACTAAAACTCCGGGTAAAATTACGAACCCAACTAAAACTCCGGGTAAAAAATACGAACCCAACTAAAACTCCGGGTAAAAATACGAACAAAACTAAAACTCCGGGTAAAAATACGAACCCAACTAAAACTCCGGGTAAAAAATACGAACCCAACTAAAACTCCGGCTAAAAAATACGAACCCAACTAAAACTCCGGGCAAAAATACTAACCCAACTAAAAAGTCCGGGTAAAAAATACGAACCCAACTAAAACTCCGGGTAAAAATACGAACCCAACTAAAACTCCGGGTAAAAATACGAACCCAACTAAAACTCCGGGTAAAAAATACGAACCCAACTAAAACTCCGGGTAAAAAATACGAACCCAACTAAAAAGTCCGGTAAAAAATATGAACCCAACTAAAACTCCGGGTAAAATTACCAACACAACTAAAAAGTCCGGGTAAAATTACGAACCCAACTAAAACTCCGGGTAAAAAATACGAACCCAACTAAAACTCCGGGTAAAAAATACGAACCCAACTAAAACTCCGGGTAAAATTACGAACCCAACTAAAAGTCCGGGTAAAAAATACGAACCCAACTAAAAAGTCCGGGTAAAATTACGAACCCAACTAAAACTCCGGGTAAAATTACGAACCCAACTAAAACTCCGGGTAAAATTACGAACCCAACTAAAACTCCGGGTAAAAATACGAACCCAACTAAAACTCCGGGTAAAAATACGAACCCAACTAAAACTCCGGGTAAAAAATACGAACCCAACTAAAACTCCGGCTAAAAAATACGAACCCAACTAAAACTCCGGGTAAAATTACGAACCCAACTAAAACTCCGGGTAAAATTACGAACCCAACTAAAACTCCGGGTAAAATTACGAACCCAACTAAAAGTCCGGAAAAAAAATACGAACCCAACTAAAAAGTCCGGATAAAATTACGAACCCAAGTAAAACTCCGGGTAAAATTACGAACCCAACTAAAACTCCGGGTAAAATTACGAACCCAACTAAAAAGTCCGGGTAAAATTACGAACCCAAATAAAAAGTCCGGGTAAAAATACTAACCCAACTAAAACTCCGGATAAAATTACGAACTCAACTAAAACTCCGGGTAAAATTACGAACCCAACTAAAACTCCGGGTAAAAATACGAACCCAACTAAAACTCCGGGTAAAAATACGAACCCAACTAAAACTCCGGGTAAAAAATATGAACCCAACTAAAACTCCGGGTAAAATTACCAACACAACTAAAACTCCGGGTAAAAATACGAACCCAACTAAAACTCCGGGTAAAAAGTACGAACCCAACTAAAACTCCGGGTAAAAAATACGAACCCAACTAAAACTCCGGGTAAAATTACGAACCCAACTAAAAGTCCGGGTATAAAATACGAACCCAACTAAAAAGTCCGGGTAAAATTACGAACCCAACTAAAACTCCGGGTAAAATTACGAACCCAACTAAAACTCCGGGTAAAATTACGAACCCAACTAAAACTCCGGGTAAAAATACGAACCCAACTAAAACTCCGGGTAAAAAATACGAACCCAACTAAAACTCCGGGTAAAAAATACGAACCCAACTAAAAAGTCCGGTAAAAAATATGAACCCAACTAAAACTCCGGGTAAAATTACCAACACAACTAAAAAGTCCGGGTAAAATTACGAACCCAACTAAAACTCCGGGTAAAATTACGAACCCAACTAGAACTCCGGGTAAAAAATACGAACCCAACTAAAAAGTCCGGGTAAAATTGCGAACCCAACTAAAAAGTCCGGGTAAAATTACGAACCCAACTAAAACTCCGGGTAAAATTACGAACTCAACTAAAACTCCGGGTAAAATTACGAACCCAACTAAAACTCCGCGTAAAATTACGAACCCAACTAAAAGTCCGGGTAAAAAATACGAACCCAACTAAAAAGTCCGGGTAAAATTACGAACCCAACTAAAACTCCGGGTAAAATTACGAACCCAACTAAAACTCCGGGTAAAATTACGAACCCAAGTAAAACTCCGGGTAAAATTACGAACCCAAGTAAAACTCCGGGTAAGATTACGAACCCAACTAAAACTCCGGGTAAAATTACGAACCCAACTAAAACTCCGGGTAAAATTACGAACCCAACTAAAAGTCCGGGTAAAAATACGAACCCAACTAAAAAGTCCGGGTAACTATAACTCCGGGTAAAATTACGAACCCAACTAAAACTCCGGGTAAAATTACGAACCCAACTAAAAGTCCGGGTACAAAATACGAACCCAACTAAAAGGTCCGGGTAAAATTACGAACCCAACTAAAACTCCGGGTAAAATTATGAACCCAACTAAAAGTCCGGGTAAAAAATTCGAACCCAACTAAAAAGTCCGGGTAAAATTACGAACCCAACTAAAACTCCGGGTAAAATTACGAACCCAACTAAAAAGTCCGGGTAAAATTACGAACCCAACTAAAAAGTCCGGGTAAAATTACGAACCCAACTAAAAAGTCCGGGTAAAATTACGAACCCAACTAAAACTCCGGGTAAAATTACGAACTCAACTAAAACTCCGGGTAAAATTACGAACCCAACTAAAACTCCGGGTAAAATTACGAACCCAACTAAAAGTCCGGGTAAAAAATACGAACCCAACTAAAAAGTCCGGGAAAAATTACGAACCCAACTAAAACTCCGGGTAAAATTACGAACCCAACTAAAAGTCCGGGTAAAAAATACGAACCCAACTAAAAAGTCCGGGTAAAATTACGAACCCAAGTAAAACTCCGGGTAAAATTACGAACCCAACTAAAACTCCGGGTAAAATTACGAACCCATCTAAAAAGTCCGGGTAAAATTACGAACCCAAATAAAAAGTCCGGGTAAAATTACTAACCCAACTAAAACTCCGGGTAAAATTACGAACTCAACTAAAACTCCGGGTAAAATTACGAACCCAACTAAAACTCCGGGTAAAAAATACGAACCAAACAAAAAAGTCCGGGTAACATTTAGAACCCAACTGAAACTCCGGGTAAAAAAATACGAACCCAACTAAAACTCCGGGCAAAAATACTAACCCAACTGAAAAGTCCGGGTAAAAAATACGAACCCAACTAAAACTCCGGGTAAAAATACGAACCCAACTAAAACTCCGGGTAAAAATACGAACCCAACTAAAACTCCGGGTAAAAAATACGAACCCAACTAAAACTCCGGGTAAAAATACGAACCCAACTAAAACTCCGGGTAAAAATACGAACCCAACTAAAACTCCGGGTAAAAAATACGAACCCAACTAAAACTCCGGCTAAAAAATACGAACCCAACTAAAACTCCGGGCAAAAATACTAACCCAACTAAAAAGTCCGGGTAAAAAATACGAACCCAACTAAAACTCCGGGTAAAAATACGAACCCAACTAAAACTCCGGGTAAAAATACGAACCCAACTAAAACTCCGCGTAAAAAATCGAACCCAACTAAAACTCCGGGTAAAAAATACGAACCCAACTAAAAAGTCCGGTAAAAAATATGAACCCAACTAAAACTCCGGGTAAAATTACCAACACAACTAAAACTCCGGGTAAAAATACGAAACCAACTAAAACTCCGGGTAAAAAATACGAACCCAACTAAAACTCCGGGTAAAAAATACGAACCCAACTAAAACTCCGGGTAAAATTACGAACCCAACTAAAAGTCCGGGTAAAAAATACGAACGCAACTAAAAAGTCCGGGTAAAATTACGAACCCAACTAAAACTCCGGGTAAAATTACGAACCCAACTAAAACTGCGGGTGAAAAATACGAACCGAACTAAAAAGTCCGGGTAAAATTACGAACCCAACTAAAAAGTCCGGGTAAAATTGCGAACCCAACTAAAACTCCGGGTAAAATTACGAACCCAACTAAAACTCCGGGTAAAATTACGAACCCAACTAAAAGTCCGGGTAAAAAATACGAACCCAACTAAAAAGTCCGGGTAAAATTACGAACCCAACTAAAACTCCGGGTAAAATTACGAACCCAACTAAAACTCCGGGTAAAAAATACGAACCCAACTAAAAAGTCCGGGTAAAATTACGAACCCAACTAAAAAGTCCGGGTAAAATTACGATCCCAACTAAAACTCCGGGTAAAATTACGAACTCAACTAAAACTCCGGGTAAAATTACGAACCCAACTAAAACTCCGGGTAAAATTACGAACCCAACTAAAAGTCCGGGTAAAAAATACGAACCCAACTAAAAAGTCCGGGTAAAATTACGAACCCAACTAAATCTCCGGGTAAAATTACGAACCCAACTAAAACTCCGGGTAAAATTACGAACCCAAGTAAAACTCCGGGTAAAATTACGAACCCAAGTAAAACTCCGGGTAAAATTACGAACCCAACTAAAACTCCGGGTAAAATTACGAACCCAACTAAAACTCCGGGTAAAATTACGAACCCAACTAAAAGTCCGGGTAAAAATACGAACCCAACTAAAAAGTCCGGGTAACTCAAGACTCCGGGTAAAATTACGAACCCAACTAAAACTCCGGGTAAAAATACGAACCCAACTAAAACTCCGGGTAAAAAATACGAACCCAACTAAAACTCCGGGTAAAAATACGATACCCAACTAAAACTCCGGGTAAATATACGAACCCAACTAAAACTCCGGGTAAAAAATACGAACCCAACTAAAACTCCGGCTAAAAAATACGAACCCAACTAAAACTCCGGGCAAAAATACTAACCCAACTAAAAAGTCCGGGTAAAAAATACGAACCCAACTAAAACTCCGGGTAAAAATACGAACCCAACTAAAACTCCGGGTAAAAATACGAACCCAACTAAAACTCCGGGTAAAAAATACGAACCCAACTAAAACTCCGGGTAAAAAATACTAACCCAACTAAAAAGTCCGGTAAAAAATATGAACCCAACTAAAACTCCGGGTAAAATTACCAACACAACTAAAAAGTCCGGGTAAAATTACGAACCCAACTAAAACTCCGGGTAAAAAATACGAACCCAACTAAAACTCCGGGTAAAAAATACGAACCCAACTAAAACTCCGGGTAAAATTACGAACCCAACTAAAAGTCCGGGTAAAAAATACGAACCCAACTAAAAAGTCCGGGTAAAATTACGAACCCAACTAAAACTCCGGGTAAAATTACGAACCCAACTAAAACTCCGGGTAAAATTACGAACCCAACTAAAACTCCGGGTAAAAATACGAACCCAACTAAAACTCCGGGTAAAAATACAAACCCAACTAAAACTCCGGGTAAAAAATACGAACCCAACTAAAACTCCGGCTAAAAAATACGAACCCAACTAAAACTCCGGGTAAAATTACGAACCCAACTAAAACTCCGGGTAAAATTACGAACCCAACTAAAAGTCCGGAAAAAAAAATACGAACCCAACTAAAAAGTCCGGATAAAATTACGAACCCAAGTAAAACTCCGGGTAAAATTACGAACCCAACTAAAACTCCGGGTAAAATTACGAACCCAACTAAAAAGTCCTGGTAAAATTACGAACCCAAATAAAAAGTCCGGGTAAAAATACTAACCCAACTAAAACTCCGGATAAAATTACGAACTCAACTAAAACTCCGGGTAAAATTACGAACCCAACTAAAACTCCGGGTAAAAATACGAACCCAACTAAAACTCCGGGTAAAAATACGAACCCAACTAAAACTCCGGGTAAAAAATATGAACCAAACTAAAACTCCGGGTAAAATTACCAACACAACTAAAACTCCGGGTAAAAATACGAACCCAACTAAAACTCCGGGTAAAATTACGAACCCAACTAAAACTCCGGGTAAAAATACGAACCCAACTAAAACTCCGGGTAAAAATACGAACCCAACTAAAACTCCGGGTAAAAAATACTAACCCAACTAAAACTCCGGCTAAAAAATACGAACCCAACTAAAACTCCGGGTAAAATTACGAACCCAACTAAAACTCCGGGTAAAATTACGAACCCAAGTAAAACTCCGGGTAAAATTACGAACCCAAGTAAAACTCCGGGTAAAATTACGAACCCAACTAAAACTCCGGGTAAAATTACGAACCCAACTAAAACTCCGGGTAAAATTACGAACCCAACTAAAAGTCCGGGTAAAAATACGAACCCAACTAAAAAGTCCGGGTAACTATAACTCCGGGTAAAATTACGAACCCAACTAAAACTCCGGGTAAAATTACGAACCCAACTAAAAGTCCGGGTACAAAATACGAACCCAACTAAAAGGTCCGGGTAAAATTACGAACCCAACTAAAACTCCGGGTAAAATTATGAACCCAACTAAAAGTCCGGGTAAAAAATTCGAACCCAACTAAAAAGTCCGGGTAAAATTACGAACCCAACTAAAACTCCGGGTAAAATTACGAACCCAACTAAAAAGTCCGGGTAAAATTACGAACCCAACTAAAAAGTCCGGGTAAAATTACGAACCCAACTAAAAAGTCCGGGTAAAATTACGAACCCAACTAAAACTCCGGGTAAAATTACGAACTCAACTAAAACTCCGGGTAAAATTACGAACCCAACTAAAACTCCGGGTAAAATTACGAACCCAACTAAAAGTCCGGGTAAAAAATACGAACCCAACTAAAAAGTCCGGGTAAAATTACGAACCCAACTAAAACTCCGGGTAAAATTACGAACCCAACTAAAACTCCGGGTAAAATTACGAACCCAACTAAAACTCCGGGTAAAAATACGAACCCAACTAAAACTCCGGGTAAAAATACGAACCCAACTAAAACTCCGGGTAAAAAATACGAACCCAACTAAAACTCCGGCTAAAAAATACGAACCCAACTAAAACTCCGGGTAAAATTACGAACCCAACTAAAACTCCGGGTAAAATTACGAACCCAACTAAAAGTCCGGAAAAAAAATACGAACCCAACTAAAAAGTCCGGATAAAATTACGAACCCAAGTAAAACTCCGGGTAAAATTACGAACCCAACTAAAACTCCGGGTAAAATTACGAACCCAACTAAAAAGTCCGGGTAAAATTACGAACCCAAATAAAAAGTCCGGGTAAAAATACTAACCCAACTAAAACTCCGGATAAAATTACGAACTCAACTAAAACTCCGGGTAAAATTACGAACCCAACTAAAACTCCGGGTAAAAATACGAACCCAACTAAAACTCCGGGTAAAATACGAACCCAACTAAAACTCCGGGTAAAAAATATGAACCCAACTAAAACTCCGGGTAAAATTACCAACACAACTAAAACTTCGGGTAAAATTACGAACCCAACTAAAACTCCGGGTAAAATTACGAACCCAACTAAAACTCCGGGTAAAAATACGAACCCAACTAAAACTCCGGGTAAAAATACGAACCCAACTAAAACTCCGGGTAAAAAATACTAACCCAACTAAAACTCCGGCTAAAAAATACGAACCCAACTAAAACTCCGGGTAAAATTACGAACCCAACTAAAACTCCGGGTAAAATTACGAACCCAAGTAAAACTCCGGGTAAAATTACGAACCCAAGTAAAACTCCGGGTAAAATTACGAACCCAACTAAAACTCCGGGTAATATTACGAACCCAACTAAAACTCCGGGTAAAATTACGAACCCAACTAAAAGTCCGGGTAAAAATACGAAACCCTACTAAAAAGTCCGGGTAACTATAACTCCGGGTAAAATTACGACCCAACTAAAACTCCGGGTAAAATTACGAACCCAACTAAAAGTCCGGGTACAAATACGAAACCAACTAAAAGGTCCGGGTAAAATTACGAACCCAACTAAAACTCCGGGTAAAATTATGAACCCAACTAAAAGTCCGGGTAAAAAATTCGAACCCAACTAAAAAGTCCGGGTAAAATTACGAACCCAACTAAAACTCCGGGTAAAATTACGAACCCAACTAAAAAGTCCGGGCAAAATTACGAACCCAACTAAAAAGTCCGGGTAAAATTACGAACCCAACTAAAAAGTCCGGGTAAAATTACGAACCCAACTAAAACTCCGGGTAAAATTACGAACTCAACTAAAACTCCGGGTAAAATTACGAACCCAACTAAAACTCCGGGTAAAATTACGAACCCAACTAAAAGTCCGGGTAAAAATACGAACCCAACTAAAAAGTCCGGGTAAAATTACGAACCCAACTAAAACTCCGGGTAAAATTACGAACCCAACTAAAAGTCCGGGTAAAAAATACGAACCCAACTAAAAAGTCCGGGTAAAATTACGAACCCAAGTAAAACTCCGGGTAAAATTACGAACCCAACTAAAACTCCGGGTAAAATTACGAACCCATCTAAAAAGTCCGGGTAAAATTACGAACCCAAATAAAAAGTCCGGGTAAAATTACTAACCCAACTAAAACTCCGGGTAAAATTACGAACTCAACTAAAACTCCGGGTAAAATTACGAACCCAACTAAAACTCCGGGTAAAAATTACGAACCAAACAAAAAAGTCCGGGTAACATTTAGAACCCAACTAAAACTCCGGGTAAAAAAATACGAACCCAACTAAAACTCCGGGCAAAAATACTAACCCAACTGAAAAGTCCGGGTAAAAAATACGAACCCAACTAAAACTCCGGGTAAAAATACGAACCCAACTAAAACTCCGGGTAAAAATACGAACCCAACTAAAACTCCGGGTAAAAAATACGAACCCAACTAAAACTCCGGGTAAAAATACGAACCCAACTAAAACTCCGGGTAAAAATACGAACCCAACTAAAACTCCGGGTAAAAAATACGAACCCAACTAAAACTCCGGCTAAAAAATACGAACCCAACTAAAACTCCGGGCAAAAATATTAACCCAACTAAAAAGTCCGGGTAAAAAATACGAACCCAACTAAAACTCCGGGTAAAAATACGAACCCAACTAAAACTCCGGGTAAAAATACGAACCCAACTAAAACTCCGCGTAAAAAATCGAACCCAACTAAAACTCCGGGTAAAAAATACGAACCCAACTAAAAAGTCCGGTAAAAATACGAACCCAACTAAAACTCCGGGTAAAAATACGAACCCAACTAAAACTCCGGGTAAAAAATACTAACCCAACTAAAACTCCGGCTAAAAAATACGAACCCAACTAAAACTCCGGGTAAAATTACGAACCCAACTAAAACTCCGGGTAAAATTACGAACCCAAGTAAAACTCCGGGTAAAATTACGAACCCAAGTAAAACTCCGGGTAAAATTACGAACCCAACTAAAACTCCGGGTAATATTACGAACCCAACTAAAACTCCGGGTAAAATTACGAACCCAACTAAAAGTCCGGGTAAAAATACGAACCCTTCTAAAAAGTCCGGGTAACTATAACTCCGGGTAAAATTACGAACCCAACTAAAACTCCGGGTAAAATTACGAACCCAACTAAAAGTCCGGGTACAAAATACGAAACCAACTAAAAGGTCCGGGTAAAATTACGAACCCAACTAAAACTCCGGGTAAAATTATGAACCCAACTAAAAGTCCGGGTAAAAAATTCGAACCCAACTAAAAAGTTCGGGTAAAATTACGAACCCAACTAAAACTCCGGGTAAAATTACGAACCCAACTAAAAAGTCCGGGCAAAATTACGAACCCAACTAAAAAGTCCGGGTAAAATTACGAACCCAACTAAAAAGTCCGGGTAAAATTACGAACCCAACTAAAACTCCGGGTAAAATTACGAACTCAACTAAAACTCCGGGTAAAATTACGAACCCAACTAAAACTCCGGGTAAAATTACGAACCCAACTAAAAGTCCGGGTAAAAAATACGAACCCAACTAAAAAGTCCGGGTAAAATTACGAACCCAACTAAAACTCCGGGTAAAATTACGAACCCAACTAAAAGTCCGGGTAAAAAATACGAACCCAACTAAAAAGTCCGGGTAAAATTACGAACCCAAGTAAAACTCCGGGTAAAATTACGAACCCAACTAAAACTCCGGGTAAAATTACGAACCCATCTAAAAAGTCCGGGTAAAATTACGAACCCAAATAAAAAGTCCGGGTAAAATTACTAACCCAACTAAAACTCCGGGTAAAATTACGAACTCAACTAAAACTCCGGGTAAAATTACGAACCCAACTAAAACTCCGGGTAAAAATTACGAACCAAACAAAAAAGTCCGGGTAACATTTAGAACCCAACTAAAACTCCGGGTAAAAAAATACGAACCCAACTAAAACTCCGGGCAAAAATACTAACCCAACTGAAAAGTCCGGGTAAAAAATACGAACCCAACTAAAACTCCGGGTAAAAATACGAACCCAACTAAAACTCCGGGTAAAAATACGAACCCAACTAAAACTCCGGGTAAAAAATACGAACCCAACTAAAACTCCGGGTAAAAATACGAACCCAACTAAAACTCCGGGTAAAAATACGAACCCAACTAAAACTCCGGGTAAAAAATACGAACCCAACTAAAACTCCGGCTAAAAAATACGAACCCAACTAAAACTCCGGGCAAAAATATTAACCCAACTAAAAAGTCCGGGTAAAAAATACGAACCCAACTAAAACTCCGGGTAAAAATACGAACCCAACTAAAACTCCGGGTAAAAATACGAACCCAACTAAAACTCCGCGTAAAAAATCGAACCCAACTAAAACTCCGGGTAAAAAATACGAACCCAACTAAAAAGTCCGGTAAAAAATATGAACCCAACTAAAACTCCGGGTAAAATTACCAACACAACTAAAACTCCGGGTAAAAATACGAAACCAACTAAAACTCCGGGTAAAAAATACGAACCCAACTAAAACTCCGGGTAAAAAATACGAACCCAACTAAAACTCCGGGTAAAATTACGAACCCAACTAAAAGTCCGGGTAAAAAATACGAACCCAACTAAAAAGTCCGGGTAAAATTACGAACCCAACTAAAACTCCGGGTAAAATTACGAACCCAACTAAAACTGCGGGTAAAAAATACGAACCCAACTAAAAAGTCCGGGTAAAATTACGAAACCAACTAAAAAGTCCGGGTAAAATTACGAACCCAACTAAAACTCCGGGTAAAATTACGAACCCAACTAAAACTCCGGGTAAAATTACGAACCCAACTAAAAGTCCGGGTAAAAATTACGAACCCAACTAAAAAGTCCGGGTAAAATTACGAACCCAACTAAAACTCCGGGTAAAATTACGAACCCAACTAAAACTCCGGGTAAAAAATACGAACCCAACTAAAAAGTCCGGGTAAAATTACGAACCCAACTAAAAGTCCGGGTAAAATTACGAACTCAACTAAAACTCCGGGTAAAATTACGAACCCAAGTAAAACTCCGGGTAAAATTACGAACCCAACTAAAAGTCCGGGTAAAATTACGAACCCAACTAAAAAGTCCGGGTAAAATTACGAACCCAACTAAATCTCCGGGTAAAATTACGAACCCAACTTTAAGTCCGGGTAAAAATACGAACCCAACTAAAAAGTCCGGGTAACTCAAGACTCCGGGTAAAATTACGAACCCAACTAAAACTCCGGGTAAAAATACGAACCCAACTAAAACTCCGGGTAAAAAATACGAACCCAACTAAAACTCCGGGTAAAAATACGATACCCAACTAAAACTCCGGGTAAAAATACGAACCCAACTAAAACTCCGGGTAAAAAATACGAACCCAACTAAAACTCCGGCTAAAAAATACGAACCCAACTAAAACTCCGGGCAAAAATACTAACCCAACTGAAAAGTCCGGGTAAAAAATACGAACCCAACTAAAACTCCGGGTAAAAATACGAACCCAACTAAAACTCCGGGTAAAAATACGAACCCAACTAAAACTCCGGGTAAAAAATACGAACCCAACTAAAACTCCGGGTAAAAAATACGAACCCAACTAAAAAGTCCGGTAAAAAATATGAACCCAACTAAAACTCCGGGTAAAATTACCAACACAACTAAAAAGTCCGGGTAAAATTACGAACCCAACTAAAACACCGGGTAAAAAATACGAACCCAACTAAAACTCCGGGTAAAAAATACGAACCCAACTAAAACTCCGGGTAAAATTACGAACCCAACTAAAAGTCCGGGTAAAAAATACGAACCCAACTAAAAAGTCCGGGTAAAATTACGAACCCAACTAAAACTCCGGGTAAAATTACGAACCCAACTAAAACTCCGGGTAAAATTACGAACCCAACTAAAACTCCGGGTAAAAATACGAACCCAACTAAAACTCCGGGTAAAATTACGAACCCAACTAAAACTCCGGGTAAAATTACGAACCCATCTAAAAAGTCCGGGTAAAATTACGAACCCAAATAAAAAGTCCGGGTAAAATTACTAACCCAACTAAAACTCCGGGTAAAATTACGAACTCAACTAAAACTCCGGGTAAAATTACGAACCCAACTAAAACTCCGGGTAAAAAATACGAACCAAACAAAAAAGTCCGGGTAACATTTAGAACCCAACTAAAACTCCGGGTAAAAAAATACGAACCCAACTAAAACTCCGGGCAAAAATACTAACCCAACTGAAAAGTCCGGGTAAAAAATACGAACCCAACTAAAACTCCGGGTAAAAATACGAACCCAACTAAAACTCCGGGTAAAAATACGAACCCATCTAAAACTCCGGGTAAAAAATACGAACCCAACTAAAACTCCGGGTAAAAATACGAACCCAACTAAAACTCCGGGTAAAAATACGAACCCAACTAAAACTCCGGGTAAAAAATACGAACCCAACTAAAACTCCGGCTAAAAAATACGAACCCAACTAAAACTCCGGGCAAAAATACTAACCCAACTAAAAAGTCCGGGTAAAAAATACGAACCCAACTAAAACTCCGGGTAAAAATACGAACCCAACTAAAACTCCGGGTAAAAATACGAACCCAACTAAAACTCCGCGTAAAAAATCGAACCCAACTAAAACTCCGGGTAAAAAATACGAACCCAACTAAAAAGTCCGGTAAAAAATATGAACCCAACTAAAACTCCGGGTAAAATTACCAACACAACTAAAACTCCGGGTAAAAATACGAAACCAACTAAAACTCCGGGTAAAAAATACGAACCCAACTAAAACTCCGCGTAAAAAATCGAACCCAACTAAAACTCCGGGTAAAAAATACGAACCCAACTAAAAAGTCCGGTAAAAAATATGAACCCAACTAAAACTCCGGGTAAAATTACCAACACAACTAAAACTCCGGGTAAAAATACGAAACCAACTAAAACTCCGGGTAAAAAATACGAACCCAACTAAAACTCCGGGTAAAAAATACGAACCCAACTAAAACTCCGGGTAAAATTACGAACCCAACTAAAAGTCCGGGTAAAAAAAACGAACCCAACTAAAAAGTCCGGGTAAAATTACGAACCCAACTAAAACTCCGGGTAAAATTACGAACCCAACTAAAACTGCGGGTAAAAAATACGAACCCAACTAAAAAGTCCGGGTAAAATTACGAACCCAACTAAAAAGTCCGGGTAAAATTACGAACCCAACTAAAACTCCGGGTAAAATTACGAACCCAACTAAAACTCCGGGTAAAGTTACGAACCCAACTAAAAGTCCGGGTAAAAAATACGAACCCAACTAAAAAGTCCGGGTAAAATTACGAACCCAACTAAAACTCCGGGTAAAATTACGAACCCAACTAAAAATCCGGGTAAAAAATACGAACCCAACTAAAAAGTCCGGGTAAAATTACGAACCCAACTAAATCTCCGGGTAAAATTACGAACCCAACTAAAACTCCGGGTAAAATTACGAACCCAAGTAAAACTCCGGGTAAAATTACGAACCCAAGTAAAACTCCGGGTAAAATTACGAACCCAACTAAAGCTCCGGGTAAAATTACGAACCCAACTAAAACTCCGGGTAAAATTACGAACCCAACTAAAAGTCCGGGTAAAAATACGAACCCAACTAAAAAGTCCGGGTAACTCAAGACTCCGGGTAAAATTACGAACCCAACTAAAACTCCGGGTAAAAATACGAACCCAACTAAAACTCCGGGTAAAAAATACGAACCCAACTAAAACTCCGGGTAAAAATACGATACCCAACTAAAACTGCGGGTAAAAATACGAACCCAACTAAAACTCCGGGTAAAAAATACGAACCCAACTAAAACTCCGGCTAAAAAATACGAACCCAACTAAAACTCCGGGCAAAAATACTAACCCAACTAAAAAGTCCGGGTAAAAAATACGAACCCAACTAAAACTCCGGGTAAAAATACGAACCCAACTAAAACTCCGGGTAAAAATACGAACCCAACTAAAACTCCGGGTAAAAAATACGAACCCAACAAAAACTCCGGGTAAAAAATACGAACCCAACTAAAAAGTCCGGTAAAAATTATGAACCCAACTAAAACTCCGGGTAAAATTACCAACACAACTAAAAAGTCCGGGTAAAATTACGAACCCAACTAAAACTCCGGGTAAAAAATACGAACCCAACTAAAACTCCGGGTAAAAAATACGAACCCAACTAAAACTCCGGGTAAAATTACGAACCCAACTAAAAGTCCGGGTAAAAAATACGAACCCAACTAAAAAGTCCGGGTAAAATTACGAACCCAACTAAAACTCCGGGTAAAATTACGAACCCAACTAAAACTCCGGGTAAAAAATACGAACCCAACTAAAACTCCGGCTAAAAAATACGAACCCAACTAAAACTCCGGGTAAAATTACGAAACCAACTAAAACTCCGGGTAAAATTACGAACCCAACTAAAACTCCGGGTAAAATTACGAACCACTCAAAAGTCCGGGTAAAATTACGAACCCAAATAAAAAGTCCGGGTAAAAATACTAACCCAACTAAAACTCCGGATAAAATTACGAACTCAACTAAAACTCCGGGTAAAATTACGAACCCAACTAAAACTCCGGGTAAAAATACGAACCCAACTAAAACTCCGGGTAAAAATACGAACCCAACTAAAACTCCGGGTAAAAAATATGAACCCAACTAAAACTCCGGGTAAAATTACCAACACAACTAAAACTCCGGGTAAAAATACGAACCCAACTAAAACTCCGGGTAAAATTACGAACCCAACTAAAACTCCGGGTAAAAATACGAACCCAACTAAAACTCCGGGTAAAAATACGAACCCAACTAAAACTCCGGGTAAAAAATACTAACCCAACTAAAACTCCGGCTAAAAAATACGAACCCAACTAAAACTCCGGGCAAAAATACTAACCCAACTAAAAAGTCCGGGTAAAAAATACGAACCCAACTAAAACTCCGGGTAAAAATACGAACCCAACTAAAACTCCGGGTAAAAATACGAACCCAACTAAAACTCCGGGTAAAAAATACGAACCCAACTAAAACTCCGGGTAAAAAATACGAACCCAACTAAAAAGTCCGGTAAAAAATATGAACCCAACTAAAACTCCGGGTAAAATTACCAACACAACTAAAAAGTCCGGGTAAAATTACGAACCCAACTAAAACTCCGGGTAAAATTACGAACCCAACTAAAACTCCGGGTAAAAAATACGAACCCAACTAAAAAGTCCGGGTAAAATTGCGAACCCAACTAAAAAGTCCGGGTAAAATTACGAACCCAACTAAAACTCCGGGTAAAATTACGAACTCAACTAAAACTCCGGGTAAAATTACGAACCCAACTAAAACTCCGGGTAAAATTACGAACCCAACAAAAAGTCCGGGTAAAAAATACGAACCCAACTAAAAAGTCCGGGTAAAATTACGAACCCAACTAAAACTCCGGGTAAAATTACGAACCCAACTAAAACTCCGGGTAAAATTACAAACCCAAGTAAAACTCCGGGTAAAATTACGAACCCAAGTAAAACTCCGGGTAAAATTATGAACCCAACTAAAACTCCCGGTAAAATTACGAACCCAACTAAAACTCCGGGTAAAATTACGAACCCAACTAAAAGTCCGGGTAAAAATACGAACCCAACTAAAAAGTCCGGGTAACTCAAGACTCCGGGTAAAATTACGAACCCAACTAAAACTCCGGGTAAAATTACGAACCCAACTAAAACTCCGGGTAAAATTACGAACACAACTAAAAGTCCGGGTACAAAATACGAACCCAACTAAAAGGTCCGGGTAAAATTACGAACCCAACTAAAACTCCGGGTAAAATTATGAACCCAACTAAAAGTCCGGGTAAAAAATTCGAACCCAACTAAAAAGTCCGGGAAAAATTACGAACCCAGCTAAAACTCCGGGTAAAATTACGAACCCAACTAAAAAGTCCGGGTAAAATTACGAACCCAACTAAAAAGTCCGGGTAAAATTACGAACCCAACTAAAAAGTCCGGGTAAAATTACGAACACAACTAAAACTCCGGGTAAAATTACGAACTCAACTAAAACTCCGGGTAAAATTACGAACCCAACTAAAACTCCGGGTAAAATTACGAACCCAACTAAAAGTCCGGGTAAAAAATACGAACCCAACTAAAAAGTCCGGGTAAAATTATGAACCCAACTAAAGCTCCGGGTAAAATTACGAACCCAACTAAAACTCCGGGTAAAATTACGAACCCAAGTAAAACTCCTGGTAAAATTACGAACCCAAGTAAAACTCCGGGTAAAATTACGAACCCAACTAAAACTCCGGGTAAAATTACGAACCCAACTAAAACTCCGGGTAAAATTACGAACCCAACTAAAAGTCCGGGTAAAAAATACGAACCCAACTAAAAAGTCCGGGTAAAATTACGAACCCAAGTAAAACTCCGGGTAAAATTACGAACCCAACTAAAACTCCGGGTAAAATTACGAACCCATCTAAAAAGTCCGGGTAAAATTACGAACCCAAATAAAAAGTCCGGGTAAAATTACTAACCCAACTAAAACTCCGGGTAAAATTACGAACTCAACTAAAACTCCGGGTAAAATTACGAACCCAACTAAAACTCCGGGTAAAAAATACGAACCAAACAAAAAAGTCCGGGTAACATTTAGAACCCAACTAAAACTCCGGGTAAAAAAATACGAACCCAACTAAAACTCCGGGCAAAAATACTAACCCAACTGAAAAGTCCGGGTAAAAAATACGAACCCAACTAAAACTCCGGGTAAAAATACGAACCCAACTAAAACTCCGGGTAAAAATACGAACCCAACTAAAACTCCGGGTAAAAAATACGAACCCAACTAAAACTCCGGGTAAAAATACGAACCCAACTAAAACTCCGGGTAAAAATACGAACCCAACTAAAACTCCGGGTAAAAAATACGAACCCAACTAAAACTCCGGCTAAAAAATACGAACCCAACTAAAACTCCGGGCAAAAATACTAACCCAACTAAAAAGTCCGGGTAAAAAATACGAACCCAACTAAAACTCCGGGTAAAAATACGAACCCAACTAAAACTCCGGGTAAAAATACGAACCCAACTAAAACTCCGGGTAAAAAATACGAACCCAACTAAAACTCCGGGTAAAAAATACGAACCCAACTAAAACTCCGGGTAAAATTACGAACCCAACTAAAAGTCCGGGTAAAAAATACGAACCCAACTAAAAAGTCCGGGTAAAATTACGAACCCAACTAAAACTCCGGGTTAAATTACGAACCCAACTAAAAGTCCGTGTAAAAAATACGAACCCAACTAAAAAGTCCGGGTAAAATTACGAACCCAACTAAAAAGTCCGGGTAAAATTACGAACCCAACTAAAACTCCGGGTAAAATTACGAACCCAACTAAAACTCCGGGTAAAATTACGAACCCAACTAAAAGTCCGGGTAAAAAATACGAACCCAACTAAAAAGTCCGGGTAAAATTACGAACCCAACTAAAACTCCGGGTAAAATTACGAACCCAACTAAAACTCCGGGTAAAAAATACGAACCCAACTAAAAAGTCCGGGTAAAATTACGAACCCAACTAAAAAGTCCGGGTAAAATTACGATCCCAACTAAAACTCCGGGTAAAATTACGAACTCAACTTAAACTCCGGGTAAAATTACGAACCCAACTAAAACTCCGGGTAAAATTACGAACCCAACTAAAAGTCCGGGTAAAAAATACGAACCCAAGTAAAAAGTCCGGGTAAAATTACGAACCCAACTAAAACTCCGGGTAAAATTACGAACCCAACTAAAACTCCGGGTAAAATTACGAACCCAAGTAAAACTCCGGGTAAAATTACGAACCCAAGTAAAACTCCGGGTAAAATTACGAACCCAACTAAAACTCCGGGTAAAATTACGAACCCAACTAAAACTCCGGGTAAAATTACGAACCCAACTAAAAGTCCGGGTAAAAATACGAACCCAACTAAAAAGTCCGGGTAACTCAAGACTCCGGGTAAAAATACGAACCCAACTAAAACTCCGGGTAAAAAATACGAACCCAACTAAAACTCCGGGTAAAAATACGAACCCAACTAAAACTCCGGGTAAAAATACGAACCCAACTAAAACTCCGGGTAAAAAATACGAACCCAACTAAAACTCCGGCTAAAAAATACGAACCCAACTAAAACTCCGGGCAAAAATACTAACCCAACTAAAAAGTCCGGGTAAAAAATACGAACCCAACTAAAACTCCGGGTAAAAATACGAACCCAACTAAAACTCCGGGTAAAAATACGAACCCAACTAAAACTCCGGGTAAAAAATACGAACCCAACTAAAACTCCGGGTAAAAAATACGAACCCAACTAAAAAGTCCGGTAAAAAATATGAACCCAACTAAAACTCCGGGTAAAATTACCAACACAACTAAAAAGTCCGGGTAAAATTACGAACCCAACTAAAACTCCGGGTAAAAAATACGAACCCAACTAAAACTCCGGGTAAAAAATACGAACCCAACTAAAACTCCGGGTAAAATTACGAACCCAACTAAAAGTCCGGGTAAAAAATACGAACCCAACTAAAACTCCGGGTAAAATTACGAACCCAACTAAAAGTCCGGGTAAAAAATACGAACCCAACTAAAAAGTCCGGGTAAAATTACGAACCCAACTAAAACTCCGGGTTAAATTACGAACCCAACTAAAAGTCCGTGTAAAAAATACGAACCCAACTAAAAAGTCCGGGTAAAATTACGAACCCAACTAAAAAGTCCGGGTAAAATTACGAACCCAACTAAAACTCCGGGTAAAATTACGAACCCAACTAAAACTCCGGGTAAAATTACGAACCCAACTAAAAGTCCGGGTAAAAAATACGAACCCAACTAAAAAGTCCGGGTAAAATTACGAACCCAACTAAAACTCCGGGTAAAATTACGAACCCAACTAAAACTCCGGGTAAAAAATACGAACCCAACTAAAAAGTCCGGGTAAAATTACGAACCCAACTAAAAAGTCCGGGTAAAATTACGATCCCAACTAAAACTCCGGGTAAAATTACGAACTCAACTTAAACTCCGGGTAAAATTACGAACCCAACTAAAACTCCGGGTAAAATTACGAACCCAACTAAAAGTCCGGGTAAAAAATACGAACCCAAGTAAAAAGTCCGGGTAAAATTACGAACCCAACTAAAACTCCGGGTAAAATTACGAACCCAACTAAAACTCCGGGTAAAATTACGAACCCAAGTAAAACTCCGGGTAAAATTACGAACCCAAGTAAAACTCCGGGTAAAATTACGAACCCAACTAAAACTCCGGGTAAAATTACGAACCCAACTAAAACTCCGGGTAAAATTACGAACCCAACTAAAAGTCCGGGTAAAAATACGAACCCAACTAAAAAGTCCGGGTAACTCAAGACTCCGGGTAAAATTACGAACCCAACTAAAACTCCGGGTAAAAATACGAACCCAACTAAAACTCCGGGTAAAAAATACGAACCCAACTAAAACTCCGGGTAAAAATACGAACCCAACTAAAACTCCGGGTAAAAATACGAACCCAACTAAAACTCCGGGTAAAAAATACGAACCCAACTAAAACTCCGGCTAAAAAATACGAACCCAACTAAAACTCCGGGCAAAAATACTAACCCAACTAAAAAGTCCGGGTAAAAAATACGAACCCAACTAAAACTCCGGGTAAAAATACGAACCCAACTAAAACTCCGGGTAAAAATACGAACCCAACTAAAACTCCGGGTAAAAAATACGAACCCAACTAAAACTCCGGGTAAAAAATACGAACCCAACTAAAACTCCGGGTAAAAAATACGAACCCAACTAAAACTCCGGGTAAAAAATACGAACCCAACTAAAACTCCGGGTAAAATTACGAACCCAACTAAAAGTCCGGGTAAAAAATACGAACCCAACTAAAAAGTCCGGGTAAAATTACGAACCCAACTAAAACTAGGGGTAAAATTACGAACCCAACTAAAACTCCGAGTAAAATTACGAACCCAACTAAAACTCCGGGTAAAAATACGAACCCAACTAAAACTCCGGGTAAAAATACGAACCCAACTAAAACTCCGGGTAAAAAATACGAACCCAACTAAAACTCCGGCTAAAAAATACGAACACAACTAAAACTCCGGGTAAAATTACGAACCCAACTAAAACTCCGGATAAAATTACGAACCCAAGTAAAACTCCGGGTAAAATTACGAACCCAACTAAAACTCCGGGTAAAATTACGAACCCAACTAAAAAGTCCGGGTAAAATTACGAACCCAAATAAAAAGTCCGGGTAAAAATACTAACCCAACTAAAACTCCGGATAAAATTACGAACTCAACTAAAACTCCGGGTAAAATTACGAACCCAACTAAAACTCGGGGTAAAAATACGAACCCAACTAAAACTCCGGGTAAAAATACGAACCCAACTAAAACTCCGGGTAAAAAATATGAACCCAAATAAAACTCCGGGTAAAATTACCAACACAACTAAAACTCCTGGTAAAAATACGAACCCAACTAAAACTCCGGGTAAAATTACGAACTCAACTAAAACTCCGGGTAAAATTACGAACCCAACTAAAACTCCGGGTAAAAATACGACCCCAACTAAAACTCCGGGTAAAAATACGAACCCAACTAAAACTCCGGGTAAAAAATACGAACCCAACTAAAACTCCGGCTAAAAAATACGAACCCAACTAAAACTCCGGGCAAAAATACTAACCCAACTAAAAAGTCCGGGTAAAAAATACGAACCCAACTAAAACTCCGGGTAAAAATACGAACCCAACTAAAACTCCGGGTAAAAATACGAACCCAACTAAAACTCCGGGTAAAAAATACGAACCCAACTAAAACTCCGGGTAAAAAATACGAACCCAACTAAAAAGTCCGGTAAAAAATATGAACCCAACTAAAACTCCGGCTAAAAAATACGAACCCAACTAAAACTCCGGGCAAAAATACTAACCCAACTAAAAAGTCCGGGTAAAAAATACGAACCCAACTAAAACTCCGGGAAAAAATACGAACCCAACTAAAACTCCGGGTAAAAATACGAACCCAACTAAAACTCCGGGTAAAAAATACGAACCCAACTAAAACTCCGGGTAAAAAATACGAACCCAACTAAAAAGTCCGGTAAAAAATATGAACCCAACTAAAACTCCGGGTAAAATTACCAACACAACTAAAAAGTCCGGGTAAAATTACGAACCCAACTAAAACTCCGGGTAAAATTACGAACCCAACTAAAACTCCGGGTAAAAAATACGACCCCAACTAAAAAGTCCGGGTAAAATTACGAACCCAACTAAAAAGTCCGGGTAAAATTACGATCCCAACTAAAACTCCGGGTAAAATTACGAACTCAACTAAAACTCCGGGTAAAATTACGAACCCAACTAAAACTCCGGGTAAAATTACGAACCCAAGTAAAACTCCGGGTAAAATTACGAACCCAAGTAAAACTCCGGGTAAAATTACGAACCCAACTAAAACTCCGGGTAAAATTACGAACCCAACTAAAACTCCGGGTAAAATTACGAACCCAACTAAAAGTCCGGGTAAAAATACGAACCCAACTAAAAAGTCCGGGTAACTCAAGACTCCGGGTAAAATTACGAACCCAACTAAAACTCCGGGTAAAAATACGAACCCAACTAAAACTCCGGGTAAAAAATACGAACCCAACTAAAACTCCGGGTAAAAATACGAACCCAACTAAAACTCCGGGTAAAAATACGAACCCAACTAAAACTCCGGGTAAAAAATACGAACCCAACTAAAACTCCGGCTAAAAAATACGAACCCAACTAAAACTCCGGGCAAAAATACTAACCCAACTAAAAAGTCCGGGTAAAAAATACGAACCCAACTAAAACTCCGGGAAAAAATACGAACCCAACTAAAACTCCGGGTAAAAATACGCACCCAACTAAAACTCCGGGTAAAAAATACGAACCCAACTAAAACTCCGGGTAAAAAATACGAACCCAACTAAAAAGTCCGGTAAAAAATATGAACCCAACTAAAACTCCGGGTAAAATTACCAACACAACTAAAAAGTCCGGGTAAAATTACGAACCCAACTAAAACTCCGGGTAAAATTACGAACCAAACTAAAACTCCGGGTAAAAAATACGAACCCAACTAAAAAGTCCGGGTAAAATTACGACCCCAACTAAAAAGTCCGGGTAAAATTACGAACCCAACTAAAACTCCGGGTAAAATTACGAACCCAACTAAAACTCCGGGTAAAATTACGAACTCAACTAAAACTCCGGGTAAAATTACGAACCCAACTAAAACTCCGGGTAAAATTACGAACCCAACTAAAAAGTCCGGGTAAAATTACGAACCCAACTAAAACTCCGGGTAAAATTACGAACCCAACTAAAAGTCCGGGTAAAAATTACGAACCCAACTAAAAAGTCCGGGTAAAATTACGAACCCAACTAAAACTCCGGGTAAAATTACGAACCCAACTAAAACTCCGGGTAAAATTACGAACCCAAGTAAAACTCCGGGTAAAATTACGAACCCAAGTAAAACTCCGGGTAAAATTGCGAACCCAACTAAAACTCCGGGTAAAATTACGAACCCAACTAAAACTCCGGGTAAAATTACGAACCCAACTAAAAGTCCGGGTAAAAATACGAACCCAACTAAAAAGTCCGGGTAACTCAAGACTCCGGGTAAAATTACGAACCCAACTAAAACTCCGGGTAAAAATACGAACCCAACTAAAACTCCGGGTAAAAAATACGAACCCAACTAAAACTCCGGGTAAAAATACGAACCCAACTAAAACTCCGGGTAAAAATACGAACCCAACTAAAACTCCGGGTAAAAAATACGAACCCAACTAAAACTCCGGCTAAAAAATACGAACCCAACTAAAACTCCGGGCAAAAATACTAACCCAACTAAAAAGTCCGGGTAAAAAATACGAACCCAACTAAAACTCCGGGAAAAAATACGAACCCAACTAAAACTCCGGGTAAAAAATACGAACCCAACTAAAAAGTCCGGGTAAAATTACGAACCCAACTAAAAAGTCCGGGTAAAATTACGATCCCAACTAAAACTCCGGGTAAAATTACGAACTCAACTTAAACTCCGGGTAAAATTACGAACCCAACTAAAACTCCGGGTAAAATTACGAACCCAACTAAAAGTCCGGGTAAAAAATACGAACCCAAGTAAAAAGTCCGGGTAAAATTACGAACCCAACTAAAACTCCGGGTAAAATTACGAACCCAACTAAAACTCCGGGTAAAATTACGAACCCAAGTAAAACTCCGGGTAAAATTACGAACCCAAGTAAAACTCCGGGTAAAATTACGAACCCAACTAAAACTCCGGGTAAAATTACGAACCCAACTAAAACTCCGGGTAAAATTACGAACCCAACTAAAAGTCCGGGTAAAAATACGAACCCAACTAAAAAGTCCGGGTAACTCAAGACTCCGGGTAAAATTACGAACCCAACTAAAACTCCGGGTAAAAATACGAACCCAACTAAAACTCCGGGTAAAAAATACGAACCCAACTAAAACTCCGGGTAAAAATACGAACCCAACTAAAACTCCGGGTAAAAATACGAACCCAACTAAAACTCCGGGTAAAAAATACGAACCCAACTAAAACTCCGGCTAAAAAATACGAACCCAACTAAAACTCCGGGCAAAAATACTAACCCAACTAAAAAGTCCGGGTAAAAAATACGAACCCAACTAAAACTCCGGGTAAAAATACGAACCCAACTAAAACTCCGGGTAAAAATACGAACCCAACTAAAACTCCGGGTAAAAAATACGAACCCAACTAAAACTCCGGGTAAAAAATACGAACCCAACTAAAAAGTCCGGTAAAAAATATGAACCCAACTAAAACTCCGGGTAAAATTACCAACACAACTAAAAAGTCCGGGTAAAATTACGAACCCAACTAAAACTCCGGGTAAAAAATACGAACCCAACTAAAACTCCGGGTAAAAAATACGAACCCAACTAAAACTCCGGGTAAAATTACGAACCCAACTAAAAGTCCGGGTAAAAAATACGAACCCAACTAAAAAGTCCGGGTAAAATTACGAACCCAACTAAAACTAGGGGTAAAATTACGAACCCAACTCTCCGAGTAAAATTACGAACCCAACTAAAACTCCGGGTAAAAATACGAACCCAACTAAAACTCCGGGTAAAAATACGAACCCAACTAAAACTCCGGGTAAAAAATACGAACCCAACTAAAACTCCGGCTAAAAAATACGAACCCAACTAAAACTCCGGGTAAAATTACGAATCCAACTAAAACTCCGGGTAAAATTACGAACCCAACTAAAACTCCGGGTAAAATTACGAACCCAACTAAAAGTCCGGAAACAAAAATACGAACCCAACTAAAAAATCCGGATAAAATTACGAACCCAAGTAAAACTCCGGGTAAAATTACGAACCCAACTAAAACTCCGGGTAAAATTACGAACCCAACTAAAAAGTCCGGGTAAAATTACGAACCCAAATAAAAAGTCCGGGTAAAAATACTAACCCAACTAAAACTCCGGATAAAATTACGAACTCAACTAAAACTCCGGGTAAAATTACGAACCCAACTAAAACTCCGGGTAAAAATACGAACCCAACTAAAACTCCGGGTAAAAATACGAACCCAACTAAAACTCCGGGTAAAAAATATGAACCCAACTAAAACTCCGGGTAAAATTACCAACACAACTAAAACTCCTGGTAAAAATACGAACCCAACTAAAACTCCGGGTAAAATTACGAACTCAACTAAAACTCCGGGTAAAATTACGAACCCAACTAAAACTCCGGGTAAAAATACGACCCCAACTAAAACTCCGGGTAAAAATACGAACCCAACTAAAACTTAGGGTAAAAAATACGAACCCAACTAAAACTCCGGCTAAAAAATACGAACCCAACTAAAACTCCGGGCAAAAATAGTAACCCAACTAAAAAGTCCGGGTAAAAAATACGAACCCAACTAAAACTCCGGGTAAAAATACGAACCCAACTAAAACTCCGGGTAAAAATACGAACCCAACTAAAACTCCGGGTAAAAAATACGAACCCAACTAAAACTCCGGGTAAAAAATACGAACCCAACTAAAAAGTCCGGTAAAAAATATGAACCCAACTAAAACTCCGGGTAAAATTACCAACACAACTAAAAAGTCCGGGTAAAATTACGAACCCAACTAAAACTCCGGGTAAAATTACGAACCCAACTAAAACTCCGGGTAAAAAATACGAACCCAACTAAAAAGTCCGGGTAAAATTGCGAACCCAACTAAAAAGTCCGGGTAAAATTACGAACCCAACTAAAACTCCGGGTAAAATTACGAACCCAACTACAAGTCCGGGTAAAAAATACGAACCCAACTAAAAAGTCCGGGTAAAATTACGAACCCAACTAAAACTCCGGGTAAAATTACGAACCCAACTAAAACTCCGGGTAAAATTACGAACCCAAGTAAAACTCCGGGTAAAATTACGAACCCAAGTAAAACTCCGGGTAAAATTACGAACCCAACTAAAACTCCGGGTAAAATTACGAACCCAACTAAAACTCCGGGTAAAATTACGAACCCAACTAAAAGTCCGGGTAAAAATACGAACCCAACTAAAAAGTCCGGGTAACTCAAGACTCCGGGTAAAATTACGAACCCAACTAAAACTCCGTGTAAAATTACGAACCCAACTAAAACTCCGGGTAAAATTACGAACCCAACTAAAAGTCCGGGTACAAAATACGAACCCAACTAAAAGGTCCGGGTAAAATTACGAACCCAACTAAAACTCCGGGTAAAATTATGAACCCAACTAAAAGTCCGGGTAAAAAATTCGAACCAAACTAAAAAGTCCGGGTAAAAGTACGAACCCAACTAAAACTCCGGGTAAAATTACGAACCCAACTAAAAAGTCCGGGTAAAATTACGAACCCAACTAAAAAGTCCGGGTAAAATTACGAACCCAACTAAAAAGTCCGGGTAAAATTACGAACCCAACTAAAACTCCGGGTAAAATTACGAACTCAACTAAAACTCCGGGTAAAATTACGAACCCAACTAAAAGTCCGGGTAAAAATACGAACCCAACTAAAAAGTCCGGGTAAAAATACGAACCCAACTAAAAAGTCCGGGTAACATTTAGAACCCAACTAAAACTCCGGGTAAAAAAATACGAACCCAACTAAAACTCCGGGCAAAAATACTAACCCAACTGAAAAGTCCGGGTAAAAAATACGAACCCAACTAAAACTCCGGGTAAAAATACGAACCCAACTAAAACTCCGGGTAAAAATACGAACCCAACTAAAACTCCGGGTAAAAAATACGAACCCAACTAAAACTCCGGGTAAAAATACGAACCCAACTAAAACTCCGGGTAAAAATACGAACCCAACTAAAACTCCGGGTAAAGAATACGAACCCATCTAAAACTCCGGCTAAAAAATGCGAACCCAACTAAAACTCCGGGCAAAAATACTAACCCAACTAAAAAGTCCGGGTAAAAAATACGAAAGCAACTAAAACTCCGGGTAAAAATACGAACCCAACTCAAACTCCGGGTAAAAATACGAACCCAACTAAGACTCCGCGTAAAAAATACGAACCCAACTAAAAAGTCCGGTAAAAAATATGAACACAACTAAAACTCCGGGTAAAATTACCAACACAACTAAAACTCCGGGTAAAAATACGAACCCAACTAAAACTCCGGGTAAAATTACGAACCCAACTAAAAAGTCCGGGTAAAATTACGATCCCAACTAAAACTCCGGGTAAAATTACGAACTCAACTAAAACTCCGGGTAAAATTACGAACCCAACTAAAACTCCGGGTAAAATTACGAACCCAACTAAAAGTCCGGGTAAAAAATACGTACCCAACTAAAACCCGGGTAAAATTACGAACCCAACTAAAACTCCGGGTAAAATTACGAACCCAACTAAAACTCCGGGTAAAATTACGAACCCAAGTAAAACTCCGGGTAAAATTACGAACCCAAGTAAAACTCCGGGTAAAATTACGAACCCAACTAAAACTCCGGGTAAAATTACGAACCCAACTAAAACTCCGGGTAAAATTACGAACCCAACTAAAAGTCCGGGTAAAAATACGAACCCAACTAAAAAGTCCGGGTAACTCAAGACTCCGGGTAAAATTACGAACCCAACTAAAACTCCGGGTAAAAATACGAACCCAACTAAAACTCCGGGTAAAAAATACGAACCCAACTAAAACTCCGGGTAAAAATACGAACCCAACTAAAACTCCGGGTAAAAATACGAACCCAACTAAAACTCCGGGTAAAAAATACGAACCCAACTAAAACTCCGGCTAAAAAATACGAACCCAACTAAAACTCCGGGCAAAAATACTAACCCAACTAAAAAGTCCGGGTAAAAAATACGAACCCAACTAAAACTCCGGGAAAAAATACGAACCCAACTAAAACTCCGGGTAAAAATACGAACCCAACTAAAACTCCGGGTAAAAAATACGAACCCAACTAAAACTCCGGGTAAAAAATACGAACCCAACTAAAAAGTCCGGTAAAAAATATGAACCCAACTAAAACTCCGGGTAAAATTACCAACACAACTAAAAAGTCCGGGTAAAATTACGAACCCAACTAAAACTCCGGGTAAAATTACGAACCCAACTAAAACTCCGGGTAAAAAATACGAACCCAACTAAAAAGTCCGGGTAAAATTACGACCCCAACTAAAAAGTCCGGGTAAAATTACGAACCCAACTAAAAAGTCCGGGTAAAATTACGATCCCAACTAAAACTCCGGGTAAAATTACGAACTCAACTAAAACTCCGGGTAAAATTACGAACCCAACTAAAACTCCGGGTAAAATTACGAACCCAAGTAAAACTCCGGGTAAAATTACGAACCCAAGTAAAACTCCGGGTAAAATTACGAACCCAACTAAAACTCCGGGTAAAATTACGAACCCAACTAAAACTCCGGGTAAAATTACGAACCCAACTAAAAGTCCGGGTAAAAATACGAACCCAACTAAAAAGTCCGGGTAACTGAAGACTCCGGGTAAAATTACGAACCCAACTAAAACTCCGGGTAAAAATACGAACCCAACTAAAACTCCGGGTAAAAAATACGAACCCAACTAAAACTCCGGGTAAAAATACGAACCCAACTAAAACTCCGGGTAAAAATACGAACCCAACTAAAACTCCGGGTAAAAAATACGAACCCAACTAAAACTCCGGCTAAAAAATACGAACCCAACTAAAACTCCGGGCAAAAATACTAACCCAACTAAAAAGTCCGGGTAAAAAAATACGAACCCAACTAAAACTCCGGGAAAAAATACGAACCCAACTAAAACTCCGGGTAAAAATACGCACCCAACTAAAACTCCGGGTAAAAAATACGAACCCAACTAAAACTCCGGGTAAAAAATACGAACCCAACTAAAAAGTCCGGTAAAAAATATGAACCCAACTAAAACTCCGGGTAAAATTACCAACACAACTAAAAAGTCCGGGTAAAATTACGAACCCAACTAAAACTCCGGGTAAAATTACGAACCAAACTAAAACTCCGGGTAAAAAATACGAACCCAACTAAAAAGTCCGGGTAAAATTACGACCCCAACTAAAAAGTCCGGGTAAAATTACGAACCCAACTAAAACTCCGGGTAAAATTACGAACCCAACTAAAACTCCGGGTAAAATTACGAACTCAACTAAAACTCCGGGTAAAATTACGAACCCAACTAAAACTCCGGGTAAAATTACGAACCCAACTAAAAAGTCCGGGTAAAATTACGAACCCAACTAAAACTCCGGGTAAAATTACGAACCCAACTAAAAGTCCGGGTAAAAAATACGAACCCAACTAAAAAGTCCGGGTAAAATTACGAACCCAACTAAAACTCCGGGTAAAATTACGAACCCAACTAAAACTCCGGGTAAAATTACGAACCCAAGTAAAACTCCGGGTGAAATTACGAACCCAAGTAAAACTCCGGGTAAAATTGCGAACCCAACTAAAACTCCGGGTAAAATTACGAACCCAACTAAAACTCCGGGTAAAATTACGAACCCAACTAAAAGTCCGGGTAAAAATACGAACCCAACTAAAAAGTCCGGGTAACTCAAGACTCCGGGTAAAATTACGAACCCAACTAAAACTCCGGGTAAAAATACGAACCCAACTAAAACTCCGGGTAAAAAATACGAACCCAACTAAAACTCCGGGTAAAAATACGAACCCAACTAAAACTCCGGGTAAAAATACGAACCCAACTAAAACTCCGGGTAAAAAATACGAACCCAACTAAAACTCCGGCTAAAAAATACTAACCCAACTAAAACTCCGGGCAAAAATACTAACCCAACTAAAAAGTCCGGGTAAAAAATACGAACCCAACTAAAACTCCGGGAAAAAATACGAACCCAACTAAAACTCCGGGTAAAAATACGAACCCAACTAAAACTCCGGGTAAAAAATACGAACCCAACTAAAACTCCGGGTAAAAAATACGAACCCAACTAAAAAGTCCGGTAAAAAATATGAACCCAACTAAAACTCCGGGTAAAATTACCAACACAACTAAAAAGTCCGGGTAAAATTACTAACCCAACTAAAACTCCGGGTAAAATTACGAACCCAACTAAAACTCCGGGTAAAAAATACGAACCCAACTAAAAAGTCCGGGTAAAATTACGATCCCAACTAAAACTCCGGGTAAAATTACGAACTCAACTAAAACTCCGGGTAAAATTACGAACCCAACTAAAACTCCGGGTAAAATTACGAACCCAAGTAAAACTCCGGGTAAAATTACGAACCCAAGTAAAACTCCGGGTAAAATTACGAACCCAACTAAAACTCCGGGTAAAATTACGAACCCAACTAAAACTCCGGGTAAAATTACGAACCCAACTAAAAGTCCGGGTAAAAATACGAACCCAACTAAAAAGTCCGGGTAACTCAAGACTCCGGGTAAAATTACGAACCCAACTAAAACTCCGGGTAAATATACGAACCCAACTAAAACTCCGGGTAAAAAATACGAACCCAACTAAAACTCCGGGTAAAAATACGAACCCAACTAAAACTCCGGGTAAAAATACGAACCCAACTAAAACTCCGAGTAAAAAATACGAACCCAACTAAAACTCCGGCTAAAAAATACGAACCCAACTAAAACTCCGGGCAAAAATACTAACCCAACTAAAAAGTCCGGGTAAAAAATACGAACCCAACTAAAACTCCGGGAAAAAATACGAACCCAACTAAAACTCCGGGTAAAAATACTAACCCAACTAAAACTCCGGGTAAAAAATACGAACCCAACTAAAACTCCGGGTAAAAAATACGAACCCAACTAAAAAGTCCGGTAAAAAATATGAACCCAACTAAAACTCCGGGTAAAATTACCAACACAACTAAAAAGTCCGGGTAAAATTACGAACCCAACTAAAAAGTCCGGGTAAAATTACGAACCCAACTAAAACTCCGGGTAAAATTACGAACTCAACTAAAACTCCGGGTAAAATTACGAACCCAACTAAAACTCCGGGTAAAATTACGAACCCAACTAAAAGTCCGGGTAAAAAATACGAACCCAACTAAAAAGTCCGGGTAAAATTACGAACCCAACTAAAACTCCGGGTAAAATTACGAACCCAACTAAAACTCCGGGTAAAATTACGAACCCAAGTAAAACTCCGGGTAAAATTACGAACCCAAGTAAAACTCCGGGTAAAATTACGAACCCAACTAAAACTCCGGGTAAAATTACGAACCCAACTAAAACTCCGGGTAAAATTACGAACCCAACTAAAAGTCCGGGTAAAAATACGAACCCAACTAAAAATTCCGGGTAACTCAAGACTCCGGGTAAAATTACGAACCCAACTAAATCTCCGGGAAAAAATACGAACCCAACTAAAACTCCGGGTAAAAATACGCACCCAACTAAAACTCCGGGTAAAAAATATGTAACGCCTTTTTTTTCGCAAAAATACCAAAGACCTAAAGTCGCCGAAGAAACACCAAAATACGTCGACTTCTACCAAACCTGTGCTGCTCATGCGTTTCTCCCGGATGCTCCGGCCAACCAGGGAGGTGGTCGTGGGACAGTAACCAAACGGTTCCTTGATACGATGTTCTAGGGCGCCACGTCAGTCTTAATCCGTTGGAGAAACAGCACTCGACTACGAAAGTGCAGCTGAAATAAAGGCAACACAGGGAACAAGCAAAGCAAATGTATCCTCAACCAATTTATTAGCCTCCAAACGGCAACGAGGAAATCACCAATATAATTTGCATCGGTATACAGGTACACAATAAATCCTGGTACAGCCAAAAGTACCACGCAGATGCTACGCCGAAGGCTTGCTTATAATTGGGAATGCACACAAACAAAACAATAAAAACTCAAACAATTCAACACACTTAAGGGCTTCGAGCCCAAACCGCAAATCGTAAAGATAAAAAATAATAATAGCGACCGACACGAAGCTTGGCCAAACCGCGCCGCGACTCGCTGTAGATTTGGGTAAAATCCCCAGAAAATTATTGCACCCGACGTCGATGTTGAAAAGTTGATAACAAGAATAAAACTAAACTCGGCAAGCATATATGGGGGCAATCCGTCCCACAAGAAAATTAAATTCCCATCGGCACTCAACTTGGCTACGCCCAATTGAGAAAATACAATAAACTCCGAAGCCACTAACGGCTCCCGTTAAAAATCTTGAACGATCAAAGGAAATTATACCAGTGGATAACAGTTATCCGAATTAAATTCAGAATCCACCAAAAATAAATACTGTAACGGGTAATCAAAATTACGAGTACGTAAACCAAACTCGAAATTAAAGAAAAAGGTAATTAATAACACATACGGGTTGAGCACCGATGGTCCGAGCGATATCTTCGGATAATTAAACACTTAACAATCAATAACACTGAGCTGAAGGCTCCGGAATGGACAACGATTACTAAATCGTAGCCACACTAATCTACTACTAATCAAATGCGCCACCATAAAAAGGTGTGCGAGCGGAAGGCTCCTCGACGGGTAACGATTACACAATCGTAGCGATACTAACGACTAATCCACAAAAGGCACAACCAAAAAAAAAGATATACGAGCTGCCTGCTCCTTCGAGGGACAACGAGCGTCCGCCACAGCTGATCGGAAAAATATAGGACCTCTGACCTTTATCCGGAGCTTCGAGACACTGTTTGCCACCTACAGACGCTCCGATGCTAGCGTTGGATCCTCCACGACGGATAATAATCACCGCACGTGCCGGTCCCGTCACGGTGCCACCAACTCCGACTCGATATACTTCGAAAAGGTCTCGTACTAGATGTCGAAGGACCTACGCAGGGTCTCTTGCCTCGTACCAGGTGACTACTGACTTACGAAGGGTCTCTCGCTTCGTGCTAGGTGACTACGAACGTTCGAGGGGTCTCCGGCCTCGTATTAGGTGACTACTGACTTACGAAGGGTCTCTCGCTTCGTGCTAGGTGACTACGAACGTTCGAGGGGTCTCCGGCCTCGTATTAGGTGACTACTGACTTACGAAGGGTCTCTCGCTTCGTGCTAGGTGACTACGAACGTTCGAGGGGTCTCCGGCCTCGTATTAGGTGCCTAAAAAGAGGAAATAGTCGTAGAATCGACCCACCAATTGCCACCAGACAATCTCATCGAATCTAAAGAGAGCTTACCCAAAAATAGATGGACACTGGGCCTACGTGAACGTGATAGAAGTTCGTTTAAATCCGCACAATGGCGTGGTGGCCAGATTTCCACTAAATCAACAACCTGGACACCTGTTGAAGCCTGGTCGAGATAAATCCGCACTACGGCGATAAGGGGGACCTCCAAACTACCAAAATCCTCTCCTATAATTCTCAACGGGCTTCCAAAAATCTATCACACGTGTACACTCCAAGATGATTGACAAGACAAGACGCCGGAAAAGCACGCTGCAAGCCGCACTACGGCCACGAAAAATAACGGCCGGAAACGCAGAAAAAACGGAAACCTAGAATTTCTGTCGGAATAGGGAAACCAAGGGAAAGTTAAACCAAGTAACAGCGGCGAACTATAGTACAAAGTAAACAACGATTTTGCAAGACAAAATTCCGTGAATCCAAACAGTAAAAACCGTGGGATCTAATTAAATGTAAATGACGGGGGCGTGGCCTCGGCAATTTTGCGCGCGGAAACCCGATGCTAGCAGCGTTTCACACCCTGCCGAGTTCCTGCCGAGCTCCACCAAGTTGCCCTAGACAGCGATAGATGGCGCTACCCATACGGAATATCAAACAAATCACGCAGAACAATTCGCCGCGTTACACTCCCCCTCTCCTCTCACAGAGGAAAATTTCCACGAAAGTTTCCGACCCAGATCCAAAGGAGCGAACCGAACGCATCAAACTGCAAACCCGTGTGTCCAACGATGCCTCCACACCAACAACTCAACTACCAAGCAATAAAAAAGCTTGAGGGGCCAGCACCAGATGCCAAGGCGGTGCAACGACAACAGTAGGGAGGGGAAAAGGTATGGGGAGAGGACAACACAAAAGAAGGAAGGGACGGGCAGTTGCGTAAGATGCGGAAAAGTGCATCAAACCTCGTTCGTACCCATCGACAGCACTGGAAACCAGCAATAACACATAGGGACAGGAACCAAGGAACTCACCACTGCTGCCACCGCACAACCCCAACACCAGGCACCGACGACTCGCGCCCCGAAAACAAAAAATAGAGCTGACCACAGCTCTCAACAAAAAGGGTACCACCCAACAACAAAAAGAAACTACGATAAGCAAGACAAAAACCCAGGGGACACCAGAACAAACCTCTGGGGTGGTGGTACTAACAAACAGAGAAATCCCAAAACTAAGGAAGACGGCCAATCAACCGAAATACCGCCAACCGAAGTATAACGTCAAAATGACGACAAAGCTAACAACCTAGCCGAAATCGTTTTGCAACGATGAGGAGTCCTCACGCATTGTGAGACGCTCCCTTTCCCGATCCCTACAAGAGATGATGGTAGGTGGAAGTCTTCCGTGGCCTTTTACCAGACTCTTACTGGTGGCAGGTTCGCCGTGTCCGTATTCTGTAAGCCCCGGAACACAGAGCGCTGGTGCACAACACTGAAACAACAGCACCTACAAAACAAAACGAAACACAGCAAACCCCAAAATTACCAAGCGCTGGGAAACGCATCAACAACGACCCACAAGGCCACGCTCAACAGGGAGCGAACAATCCGGCAACATGCCACAAATACGCCATCACGGCAGACGCCAACCTCGCCAATCCAGACACGAAGAAGGGTCCTACAAACTAAATAACAACCACGAGCTCCCCGTTCCATCACGGAAGAAGGCAAAAGGCATGCATAAAATCCGCAGAGCGACAAACCGATCATCTCCTCCAGATCCGAAAAGGGTACCCGCACCAACACGGGAATCCACTGGAACTCCTGCAAAACAAAGATATAACAAAACCCACAACACCCGAGAACGAAATTCTATGACAACATAAGTTCGCCAGTCCCAATCAAAGAAGCAAAGCCAAGACCAAAAAAAAAAAAAAGAAACTAGACCCAACCGGCAAAGTCCAAGACCCAATTATCTCCTCCTAATTAATGATTAATGGCCCCACGTTGGGCGCCAATGTAACGCCTTTTTTTTCGCAAAAATACCAAAGACCTAAAGTCGCCGAAGAAACACCAAAATACGTCGACTTCTACCAAACCTGTGCTGCTCATGCGTTTCTCCCGGATGCTCCGGCCAACCAGGGAGGTGGTCGTGGGACAGTAACCAAACGGTTCCTTGATACGATGTTCTAGGGCGCCACGTCAGTCTTAATCCGTTGGAGAAACAGCACTCGACTACGAAAGTGCAGCTGAAATAAAGGCAACACAGGGAACAAGCAAAGCAAATGTATCCTCAACCAATTTATTAGCCTCCAAACGGCAACGAGGAAATCACCAATATAATTTGCATCGGTATACAGGTACACAATAAATCCTGGTACAGCCAAAAGTACCACGCAGATGCTACGCCGAAGGCTTGCTTATAATTGGGAATGCACACAAACAAAACAATAAAAACTCAAACAATTCAACACACTTAAGGGCTTCGAGCCCAAACCGCAAATCGTAAAGATAAAAAATAATAATAGCGACCGACACGAAGCTTGGCCAAACCGCGCCGCGACTCGCTGTAGATTTGGGTAAAATCCCCAGAAAATTATTGCACCCGACGTCGATGTTGAAAAGTTGATAACAAGAATAAAACTAAACTCGGCAAGCATATATGGGGGCAATCCGTCCCACAAGAAAATTAAATTCCCATCGGCACTCAACTTGGCTACGCCCAATTGAGAAAATACAATAAACTCCGAAGCCACTAACGGCTCCCGTTAAAAATCTTGAACGATCAAAGGAAATTATACCAGTGGATAACAGTTATCCGAATTAAATTCAGAATCCACCAAAAATAAATACTGTAACGGGTAATCAAAATTACGAGTACGTAAACCAAACTCGAAATTAAAGAAAAAGGTAATTAATAACACATACGGGTTGAGCACCGATGGTCCGAGCGATATCTTCGGATAATTAAACACTTAACAATCAATAACACTGAGCTGAAGGCTCCGGAATGGACAACGATTACTAAATCGTAGCCACACTAATCTACTACTAATCAAATGCGCCACCATAAAAAGGTGTGCGAGCGGAAGGCTCCTCGACGGGTAACGATTACACAATCGTAGCGATACTAACGACTAATCCACAAAAGGCACAACCAAAAAAAAAGATATACGAGCTGCCTGCTCCTTCGAGGGACAACGAGCGTCCGCCACAGCTGATCGGAAAAATATAGGACCTCTGACCTTTATCCGGAGCTTCGAGACACTGTTTGCCACCTACAGACGCTCCGATGCTAGCGTTGGATCCTCCACGACGGATAATAATCACCGCACGTGCCGGTCCCGTCACGGTGCCACCAACTCCGACTCGATATACTTCGAAAAGGTCTCGTACTAGATGTCGAAGGACCTACGCAGGGTCTCTTGCCTCGTACCAGGTGACTACTGACTTACGAAGGGTCTCTCGCTTCGTGCTAGGTGACTACGAACGTTCGAGGGGTCTCCGGCCTCGTATTAGGTGACTACTGACTTACGAAGGGTCTCTCGCTTCGTGCTAGGTGACTACGAACGTTCGAGGGGTCTCCGGCCTCGTATTAGGTGACTACTGACTTACGAAGGGTCTCTCGCTTCGTGCTAGGTGACTACGAACGTTCGAGGGGTCTCCGGCCTCGTATTAGGTGCCTAAAAAGAGGAAATAGTCGTAGAATCGACCCACCAATTGCCACCAGACAATCTCATCGAATCTAAAGAGAGCTTACCCAAAAATAGATGGACACTGGGCCTACGTGAACGTGATAGAAGTTCGTTTAAATCCGCACAATGGCGTGGTGGCCAGATTTCCACTAAATCAACAACCTGGACACCTGTTGAAGCCTGGTCGAGATAAATCCGCACTACGGCGATAAGGGGGACCTCCAAACTACCAAAATCCTCTCCTATAATTCTCAACGGGCTTCCAAAAATCTATCACACGTGTACACTCCAAGATGATTGACAAGACAAGACGCCGGAAAAGCACGCTGCAAGCCGCACTACGGCCACGAAAAATAACGGCCGGAAACGCAGAAAAAACGGAAACCTAGAATTTCTGTCGGAATAGGGAAACCAAGGGAAAGTTAAACCAAGTAACAGCGGCGAACTATAGTACAAAGTAAACAACGATTTTGCAAGACAAAATTCCGTGAATCCAAACAGTAAAAACCGTGGGATCTAATTAAATGTAAATGACGGGGGCGTGGCCTCGGCAATTTTGCGCGCGGAAACCCGATGCTAGCAGCGTTTCACACCCTGCCGAGTTCCTGCCGAGCTCCACCAAGTTGCCCTAGACAGCGATAGATGGCGCTACCCATACGGAATATCAAACAAATCACGCAGAACAATTCGCCGCGTTACAAATACGAACCCAACTAAAACTCCGGGTAAAAAATACGAACCCAACTAAAAAGTCCGGTAAAAAATATGAACCCAACTAAAACTCCGGGTAAAATTACCAACACAACTAAAAAGTCCGGGTAAAATTACGAACCCAACTAAAACTCCGGGTAAAATTACGAACCAAACTAAAACTCCGGGTAAAAAATACGAACCCAACTAAAAAGTCCGGGTAAAATTACGACCCCAACTAAAAAGTCCGGGTAAAATTACGAACCCAACTAAAACTCCGGGTAAAATTACGAACCCAACTAAAACTCCGGGTAAAATTACGAACTCAACTAAAACTCCGGGTAAAATTACGAACCCAACTACAACTCCGGGTAAAATTACGAACCCAACTAAAAAGTCCGGGTAAAATTACGAACCCAACTAAAACTCCGGGTAAAATTACGAACCCAACTAAAAGTCCGGGTAAAAAATACGAACCCAACTAAAAAGTCCGGGTAAAATTACGAACCCAACTAAAACTCCGGGTAAAATTACGAACCCAACTAAAACTCCGGGTAAAATTACGAACCCAAGTAAAACTCCGGGTGAAATTACGAACCCAAGTAAAACTCCGGGTAAAATTGCGAACCCAACTAAAACTCCGGGTAAAATTACGAACCCAACTAAAACTCCGGGTAAAATTACGAACCCAACTAAAAGTCCGGGTAAAAATACGAACCCAACTAAAAAGTCCGGGTAACTCAAGACTCCGGGTAAAATTACGAACCCAACTAAAACTCCGGGTAAAAATACGAACCCAACTAAAACTCCGGGTAAAAAATACGAACCCAACTAAAACTCCGGGTAAAAATACGAACCCAACTAAAACTCCGGGTAAAAATACGAACCCAACTAAAACTCCGGGTAAAAAATACGAACCCAACTAAAACTCCGGCTAAAAAATACGAACCCAACTAAAACTCCGGGCAAAAATACTAACCCAACTAAAAAGTCCGGGTAAAAAATACGAACCCAACTAAAACTCCGGGAAAAAATACGAACCCAACTAAAACTCCGGGTAAAAATACGAACCCAACTAAAACTCCGGGTAAAAAATACGAACCCAACTAAAACTCCGGGTAAAAAATACGAACCCAACTAAAAAGTCCGGTAAAAAATATGAACCCAACTAAAACTCCGGGTAAAATTACCAACACAACTAAAAAGTCCGGGTAAAATTACTAACCCAACTAAAACTCCGGGTAAAATTACGAACCCAACTAAAACTCCGGGTAAAAAATACGAACCCAACTAAAAAGTCCGGGTAAAATTACGATCCCAACTAAAACTCCGGGTAAAATTACGAACTCAACTAAAACTCCGGGTAAAATTACGAACCCAACTAAAACTCCGGGTAAAATTACGAACCCAAGTAAAACTCCGGGTAAAATTACGAACCCAAGTAAAACTCCGGGTAAAATTACGAACCCAACTAAAACTCCGGGTAAAATTACGAACCCAACTAAAACTCCGGGTAAAATTACGAACCCAACTAAAAGTCCGGGTAAAAATACGAACCCAACTAAAAAGTCCGGGTAACTCAAGACTCCGGGTAAAATTACGAACCCAACTAAAACTCCGGGTAAATATACGAACCCAACTAAAACTCCGGGTAAAAAATACGAACCCAACTAAAACTCCGGGTAAAAATACGAACCCAACTAAAACTCCGGGTAAAAATACGAACCCAACTAAAACTCCGAGTAAAAAATACGAACCCAACTAAAACTCCGGCTAAAAAATACGAACCCAACTAAAACTCCGGGCAAAAATACTAACCCAACTAAAAAGTCCGGGTAAAAAATACGAACCCAACTAAAACTCCGGGAAAAAATACGAACCCAACTAAAACTCCGGGTAAAAATACTAACCCAACTAAAACTCCGGGTAAAAAATACGAACCCAACTAAAACTCCGGGTAAAAAATACGAACCCAACTAAAAAGTCCGGTAAAAAATATGAACCCAACTAAAACTCCGGGTAAAATTACCAACACAACTAAAAAGTCCGGGTAAAATTACGAACCCAACTAAAAAGTCCGGGTAAAATTACGAACCCAACTAAAACTCCGGGTAAAATTACGAACTCAACTAAAACTCCGGGTAAAATTACGAACCCAACTAAAACTCCGGGTAAAATTACGAACCCAACTAAAAGTCCGGGTAAAAAATACGAACCCAACTAAAAAGTCCGGGTAAAATTACGAACCCAACTAAAACTCCGGGTAAAATTACGAACCCAACTAAAACTCCGGGTAAAATTACGAACCCAAGTAAAACTCCGGGTAAAATTACGAACCCAAGTAAAACTCCGGGTAAAATTACGAACCCAACTAAAACTCCGGGTAAAATTACGAACCCAACTAAAACTCCGGGTAAAATTACGAACCCAACTAAAAGTCCGGGTAAAAATACGAACCCAACTAAAAATTCCGGGTAACTCAAGACTCCGGGTAAAATTACGAACCCAACTAAAACTCCGGGTAAAATTACGAACCCAACTAAAACTCCGGGTAAAATTACAAACCCAACTAAAAGTCCGGGTACAAAATACGAACCCAAATAAAAGGTCCGGGTAAAATTACGAACCCAACTAAAACTCCGGGTAAAATTATGAACCCAACTAAAAGTCCGGGTAAAAAATTCGAACCCAACTAAAAAGTCCGGGTAAAATTGCGAACCCAACTAAAACTCCGGGTAAAATTACGAACCCAACTAAAAAGTCCGGGTAAAATTACGAACCCAACTAAAAAGTCCGGGTAAAATTACGAACCCAACTAAAAAGTCCGGATAAAATTACGAACCCAACTAAAACTCCGGGTAAAATTACGAACTCAACTAAAACTCCGGGTAAAATTACGAACCCAACTAAAACTCCGGGTAAAATTACGAACCCAACTAAAAGTCCGGGTAAAAAATACGAACCCAACTAAAAAGTCCGGGTAAAATTACGAACCCAACTAAAACTCCGGGTAAAATTACGAACCCAACTAAAACTCCGGGTAAAATTACGAACCCAAGTAAAACTCCGGGTAAAATTACGAACCCAAGTAAAACTCCGGGTAAAATTACGAACCCAACTAAAACTCCGGGTAAAATTACGAACCCAACTAAAACTCCGGGTAAAATTACGAACCCAACTAAAGGTCCGGGTAAAAAATACGAACCCAACTAAAAAGTCCGGATAAAATTACGAACCCAAGTAAAACTCCGGGTAAAATTACGAACCCAACTAAAACTCCGGGTAAAATTACGAACCCAACTAAAAAGTCCGGGTAAAATTACGAACCCAAATAAAAAGTCCGGGTAAAATTACTAACCCAACTAAAACTCCGGGTAAAATTACGAACTCAACTAAAACTCCGGGTAAAATTACGAACCCAACTAAAAGTCCGGGTAAAAATACGAACCCAACTATTAACTCAAGACTCCGGGTAAAATTACGAACCCAACTAAAACTCCGGGTAAAATTACGAACCCAACTAAAAGTCCGGGTACAAAATACGAACCCAACTAAAAAGTCCGGGTAAAATTACGAACCCAACTAAAAAGTCCGGGTAAAATTACGAACCCAACTAAAACTCCGGGTAAAATTACGAACCCAAGTAAAACTCCGGGTAAAATTACGAACCCAAGTAAAACTCCGGGTAAAATTACGAACCCGGGTAAAAGTCCGGGTAAAAATACGAACCCAACTAAAAAGTCCGGGTAAAAATACGAACCCAACTAAAAAGTCCGGGTAACATTTAGAACCCAACTAAAACTCCGGGTAAAAAAATACGAACCCAACTAAAACTCCGGGCAAAAATACTAACCCAACTGAAAAGTCCGGGTAAAAACTACGAACCCAACTAAATCTCCGGGTAAAAATACGAACCCAACTAAAACTCCGGGTAAAAATACGAACCCAACTAAAACTCCGGGTAAAAAATACGATCCCAACTAAAACTCCGGGAAAAATACGAACCCAACTAAAACTCCGGGTAAAAATACGAACCCAACTAAAACTCCGGGTAAAAAATACGAACCCAACTAAAACTCCGGCTAAAAAATACGAACCCAACTAAAACTCCGGGCAAAAATACTAACCCAACTAAAAAGTCCGGGTAAAAAATACGAACCCAACTAAAACTCCGGGTAAAAATACGAACCCAACTAAAACTTCGGGTAAAAATACGAACCCAACTAAAACTCCGCGTAAAAAATACGAACCCAACTAAAACTCCGGGTAAAAAATACGAACCCAACTAAAAAGTCCGGTAAAAAATATGAACACAACTATAACTCCGGGTAAAATTACCAACACAACTAAAACTCCGGGTAAAAATACGAACCCAACTAAAACTCCGGGTAAAAAATACGAACCCAACTAAAACTCCGGGTAAAAAATACGAACCCAACTAAAACTCCGGGTAAAATTACGAACCCAACTAAAAGTCCGGGTAAAAAATACGAACCCAACTAAAAAGTCCGGGTAAAATTACGAACCCAACTAAAACTCCGGGTAAAATTACGAACCCAACTAAAACTCCGGGTAAAAAATACGAACCCAACTAAAAAGTCCGGGTAAAATTACGAACCCAACTAAAAAGTCCGGGTAAAACTACGAACCCAACTAAAACTCCGGGTAAAATTACGAACCCAACTAAAACTCCGGGTAAAATTACGAACCCAACTAAAAGTCCGGGTAAAAAATACGAACCCAACTAAAAAGTCCGGGTAAAATTACGAACCCAACTAAAACTCCGGGCAAAATTACGAACCCAACTAAAACAAAAAATACGAACCCAACTAAAAAGTCCGGGTAAAATTACGAACCCAACTAAAAAGTCCGGGTAAAATTACGATCCCAACTAAAACTCCGGGTAAAATTACGAATTCAACTAAAACTCCGGGTAAAATTACGAACCCAACTAAAACTCCGGGTAAAATTACGAACCCAACTAAAAGTCCGGGTAAAAAATACGAACCCAACTAAAAAGTCCGGGTAAAATTACGAACCCAACTAAAACTCCGGGTAAAATTACGAGCCCAACTAAAACTCCGGGTAAAATTACGAACCCAAGTAAAACTCCGGGTAAAATTACAAACCCAAGTAAAACTCCGGGTAAAATTACGAACCCAACTAAAACTCCGGGTAAAATTACGAACCCAACTAAAACTCCGGGTAAAATTACGAACCCAACTAAAAGTCCGGGTAAAAATACGAACCCAACTAAAAAGTCCGGGTAACTCAAGACTCCGGGTAAAATTACGAACCCAACTAAAACTCCGGGTAAAAATACGAACCCAACTAAAACTCCGGGTAAAAAATACGTACCCAGCTAAAACTCCGGGTAAAAATACGAACCCAACTAAAACTCCGGGTAAAAAATACGAACCCAACTAAAACTCCGGCTAAAAAATACGAACCCAACTAAAACTCCGGGCAAAAATACTAACCCAACTAAAAAGTCCGGGTAAAAAATACGAACCCAACTAAAACTCCGGGTAAAAATACGAACCCAACTAAAACTCCGGGTAAAAATACGAACCCAACTAAAACTCCGGGTAAAAAATACGAACCCAACTAAAACTCCGGGTAAAAAATACGAACCCAACTAAAAAGTCCGGTAAAAAATATGAACCCAACTAAAACTCCGGGTAAAATTACCAACACAACTAAAAAGTCCGGGTAAAATTACGAACCCAACTAAAAAGTCCGGGTAAAATTACTAACCCAACTAAAACTCCGGGTAAAATTACGAACTCAACTAAAACTCCGGGTAAAATTACGAACCCAACTAAAAGTCCGGGTAAAAATACGAACCCAACTATTAACTCAAGACTCCGGGTAAAATTACGAACCCAACTAAAACTCCGGGTAAAATTACGAACCCAACTAAAACTCCGGGTAAAATTACGAACCCAACTAAAAGTCCGGGTACAAAATACGAACCCAACTAAAAGGTCCGGGTAAAATTACGAACCCAACTAAAACTCCGGGTAAAATTATGAACCCAACTAAAAGTCCGGGTAAAAAATTCGAACCCAACTAAAAAGTCCGGGTAAAATTACGAACCCAACTAAAACTCCGGGTAAAATTACGAACCCAACTAAAAAGTCCGGGTAAAATTACGAACCCAACTAAAAAGTCCGGGTAAAATTACGAACCCAACTAAAACTCCGGGTAAAATTACGAACTCAACTAAAACTCCGGGTAAAATTACGAACCCAACTAAAACTCCGGGTAAAATTACGAACCCAACTAAAAGTCCGGGTAAAAAATACGAACCCAACTAAAAAGTCCGGGTAAAATTACGAACCCAACTAAAGCTCCGGGTAAAATTACGAACCCAACTAAAACTCCGGGTAAAATTACGAACCCAAGTAAAACTCCGGGTAAAATTACGAACCCAAGTAAAACTCCGGGTAAAATTACGAACCCAACTAAAACTCCGGGTAAAATTACGAACCCAACTAAAACTCCGGGTAAAATTGCGAACCCAACTAAAAGTCCGGGTAAAAAATACGAACCCAACTAAAAAGTCCGGGTAAAATTACGAACCCAAGTAAAACTCCGGGTAAAATTACGAACCCAACTAAAACTCCGGGTAAAATTACGAACACAACTAAAAAGTCCGGGTAAAATTACGAACCCAAATAAAAAGTCCGGGTAAAATTACTAATCCAACTAAAACTCCGGGTAAAATTACGAACTCAACTAAAACTCCGGGTAAAATTACGAACCCAACTAAAACTCCGGGTAAAAAATACGAACCAAACAAAAAAGTCCGGGTAACATTTAGAACCCAACTAAAAGTCCGGGTAAAAAATTCGAACCCAACTAAAAAGTCCGGGTAAAATTGCGAACCCAACTAAAACTCCGGGTAAAATTACGAACCCAACTAAAAAGTCCGGGTAAAATTACGAACCCAACTAAAAAGTCCGGGTAAAATTACGAACCCAACTAAAAAGTCCGGATAAAATTACGAACCCAACTAAAACTCCGGGTAAAATTACGAACTCAACTAAAACTCCGGGTAAAATTACGAACCCAACTAAAACTCCGGGTAAAATTACGAACCCAACTAAAAGTCCGGGTAAAAAATACGAACCCAACTAAAAAGTCCGGGTAAAATTACGAACCCAACTAAAACTCCGGGTAAAATTACGAACCCAACTAAAACTCCGGGTAAAATTACGAACCCAAGTAAAACTCCGGGTAAAATTACGAACCCAAGTAAAACTCCGGGTAAAATTACGAACCCAACTAAAACTCCGGGTAAAATTACGAACCCAACTAAAACTCCGGGTAAAATTACGAACCCAACTAAAGGTCCGGGTAAAAAATACGAACCCAACTAAAAAGTCCGGATAAAATTACGAACCCAAGTAAAACTCCGGGTAAAATTACGAACCCAACTAAAACTCCGGGTAAAATTACGAACCCAACTAAAAAGTCCGGGTAAAATTACGAACCCAAATAAAAAGTCCGGGTAAAATTACTAACCCAACTAAAACTCCGGGTAAAATTACGAACTCAACTAAAACTCCGGGTAAAATTACGAACCCAACTAAAAGTCCGGGTAAAAATACGAACCCAACTATTAACTCAAGACTCCGGGTAAAATTACGAACCCAACTAAAACTCCGGGCAAAATTACGAACCCAACTAAAAGTCCGGGTACAAAATACGAACCCAACTAAAAAGTCCGGGTAAAATTACGAACCCAACTAAAAAGTCCGGGTAAAATTACGAACCCAACTAAAACTCCGGGTAAAATTACGAACCCAAGTAAAACTCCGGGTAAAATTACGAACCCAAGTAAAACTCCGGGTAAAATTACGAACCCGGGTAAAAGTCCGGGTAAAAATACGAACCCAACTAAAAAGTCCGGGTAAAAATACGAACCCAACTAAAAAGTCCGGGTAACATTTAGAACCCAACTAAAACTCCGGGTAAAAAAATACGAACCCAACTAAAACTCCGGGCAAAAATACTAACCCAACTGAAAAGTCCGGGTAAAAACTACGAACCCAACTAAATCTCCGGGTAAAAATACGAACCCAACTAAAACTCCGGGTAAAAATACGAACCCAACTAAAACTCCGGGTAAAAAATACGATCCCAACTAAAACTCCGGGAAAAATACGAACCCAACTAAAACTCCGGGTAAAAATACGAACCCAACTAAAACTCCGGGTAAAAAATACGAACCCAACTAAAACTCCGGCTAAAAAATACGAACCCAACTAAAACTCCGGGCAAAAATACTAACCCAACTAAAAAGTCCGGGTAAAAAATACGAACCCAACTAAAACTCCGGGTAAAAATACGAACCCAACTAAAACTCCGGGTAAAAATACGAACCCAACTAAAACTCCGCGTAAAAAATACGAACCCAACTAAAACTCCGGGTAAAAAATACGAACCCAACTAAAAAGTCCGGTAAAAAATATGAACACAACTATAACTCCGGGTAAAATTACCAACACAACTAAAACTCCGGGTAAAAATACGAACCCAACTAAAACTCCGGGTAAAAAATACGAACCCAACTAAAACTCCGGGTAAAAAATACGAACCCAACTAAAACTCCGGGTAAAATTACGAACCCAACTAAAAGTCCGGGTAAAAAATACGAACCCAACTAAAAAGTCCGGGTAAAATTACGAACCCAACTAAAACTCCGGGTAAAATTACGAACCCAACTAAAACTCCGGGTAAAAAATACGAACCCAACTAAAAAGTCCGGGTAAAATTACGAACCCAACTAAAAAGTCCGGGTAAAACTACGAACCCAACTAAAACTCCGGGTAAAATTACGAACCCAACTAAAACTCCGGGTAAAATTACGAACCCAACTAAAAGTCCGGGTAAAAAATACGAACCCAACTAAAAAGTCCGGGTAAAATTACGAACCCAACTAAAACTCCGGGCAAAATTACGAACCCAACTAAAACAAAAAATACGAACCCAACTGAAAAGTCCGGGTAAAATTACGAACCCAACTAAAAAGTCCGGGTAAAATTACGATCCCAACTAAAACTCCGGGTAAAATTACGAATTCAACTAAAACTCCGGGTAAAATTACGAACCCAACTAAAACTCCGGGTAAAATTACGAACCCAACTAAAAGTCCGGGTAAAAAATACGAACCCAACTAAAAAGTCCGGGTAAAATTACGAACCCAACTAAAACTCCGGGTAAAATTACGAGCCCAACTAAAACTCCGGGTAAAATTACGAACCCAAGTAAAACTCCGGGTAAAATTACAAACCCAAGTAAAACTCCGGGTAAAATTACGAACCCAACTAAAACTCCGGGTAAAATTACGAACCCAACTAAAACTCCGTGTAAAATTACGAACCCAACTAAAAGTCCGGGTAAAAATACGAACCCAACTAAAAAGTCCGGGTAACTCAAGACTCCGGGTAAAATTACGAACCCAACTAAAACTCCGGGTAAAAATACGAACCCAACTAAAACTCCGGGTAAAAAATACGTACCCAGCTAAAACTCCGGGTAAAAATACGAACCCAACTAAAACTCCGGGTAAAAAATACGAACCCAACTAAAACTCCGGCTAAAAAATACGAACCCAACTAAAACTCCGGGCAAAAATACTAACCCAACTAAAAAGTCCGGGTAAAAAATACGAACCCAACTAAAACTCCGGGTAAAAATACGAACCCAACTAAAACTCCGGGTAAAAATACGAACCCAACTAAAACTCCGGGTAAAAAATACGAACCCAACTAAAACTCCGGGTAAAAAATACGAACCCAACTAAAAAGTCCGGTAAAAAATATGAACCCAACTAAAACTCTGGGTAAAATTACCAACACAACTAAAAAGTCCGGGTAAAATTACGAACCCAACTAAAAAGTCCGGGTAAAATTACTAACCCAACTAAAACTCCGGGTAAAATTACGAACTCAACTAAAACTCCGGGTAAAATTACGAACCCAACCAAAAGTCCGGGTAAAAATACGAACCCAACTATTAACTCAAGACTCCGGGTAAAATTACGAACCCAACTAAAACTCCGGGTAAAATTACGAACCCAACTAAAACTCCGGGTAAAATTACGAACCCAACTAAAAGTCCGGGTACAAAATACGAACCCAACTAAAAGGTCCGGGTAAAATTACGAACCCAACTAAAACTCCGGGTAAAATTATGAACCCAACTAAAAGTCCGGGTAAAAAATTCGAACCCAACTAAAAAGTCCGGGTAAAATTACGAACCCAACTAAAACTCCGGGTAAAATTACGAACCCAACTAAAAAGTCCGGGTAAAATTACGAACCCAACTAAAAAGTCCGGGTAAAATTACGAACCCAACTAAAACTCCGGGTAAAATTACGAACTCAACTAAAACTCCGGGTAAAATTACGAACCCAACTAAAACTCCGGGTAAAATTACGAACCCAACTAAAAGTCCGGGTAAAAAATACGAACCCAACTAAAACTCCGGGCAAAAATACTAACCCAACTAAAAAGTCCGGGTAAAAAATACGAACCCAACTAAAACTCCGGGAAAAAATACGAACCCAACTAAAACTCCGGGTAAAAATACTAACCCAACTAAAACTCCGGGTAAAAAATACGAACCCAACTAAAACTCCGGGTAAAAAATACGAACCCAACTAAAAAGTCCGGTAAAAAATATGAACCCAACTAAAACTCCGGGTAAAATTACCAACACAACTAAAAAGTCCGGGTAAAATTACGAACCCAACTAAAAAGTCCGGGTAAAATTACGAACCCAACTAAAACTCCGGGTAAAATTACGAACTCAACTAAAACTCCGGGTAAAATTACGAACCCAACTAAAACTCCGGGTAAAATTACGAACCCAACTAAAAGTCCGGGTAAAAAATACGAACCCAACTAAAAAGTCCGGGTAAAATTACGAACCCAACTAAAACTCCGGGTAAAATTACGAACCCAACTAAAACTCCGGGTAAAATTACGAACCCAAGTAAAACTCCGGGTAAAATTACGAACCCAAGTAAAACTCCGGGTAAAATTACGAACCCAACTAAAACTCCGGGTAAAATTACGAACCCAACTAAAACTCCGGGTAAAATTACGAACCCAACTAAAAGTCCGGGTAAAAATACGAACCCAACTAAAAATTCCGGGTAACTCAAGACTCCGGGTAAAATTACGAACCCAACTAAAACTCCGGGTAAAATTACGAACCCAACTAAAACTCCGGGTAAAATTACAAACCCAACTAAAAGTCCGGGTACAAAATACGAACCCAAATAAAAGGTCCGGGTAAAATTACGAACCCAACTAAAACTCCGGGTAAAATTATGAACCCAACTAAAAGTCCGGGTAAAAAATTCGAACCCAACTAAAAAGTCCGGGTAAAATTGCGAACCCAACTAAAACTCCGGGTAAAATTACGAACCCAACTAAAAAGTCCGGGTAAAATTACGAACCCAACTAAAAAGTCCGGGTAAAATTACGAACCCAACTAAAAAGTCCGGATAAAATTACGAACCCAACTAAACTCCGGGTAAAATTACGAATTCAACTAAAACTCCGGGTAAAATTACGAACCCAACTAAAACTCCGGGTAAAATTACGAACCCAACTAAAAGTCCGGGTAAAAAATACGAACCCAACTAAAAAGTCCGGGTAAAATTACGAACCCAACTAAAACTCCGGGTAAAATTACGAACCCAACTAAAACTCCGGGTAAAATTACGAACCCAAGTAAAACTCCGGGTAAAATTACGAACCCAAGTAAAACTCCAGGTAAAATTACGAACCCAACTAAAACTCCGGGTAAAATTACGAACCCAACTAAAACTCCGGGTAAAATTACGAACCCAACTAAAGGTCCGGGTAAAAAATACGAACCCAACTAAAAAGTCCGGATAAAATTACGAACCCAAGTAAAACTCCGGGTAAAATTACGAACCCAACTAAAACTCCGGGTAAAATTACGAACCCAACTAAAAAGTCCGGGTAAAATTACGAACCCAAATAAAAAGTCCGGGTAAAATTACTAACCCAACTAAAACTCCGGGTAAAATTACGAACTCAACTAAAACTCCGGGTAAAATTACGAACCCAACTAAAAGTCCGGGTAAAAATACGAACCCAACTATTAACTCAAGACTCCGGGTAAAATTACGAACCCAACTAAAACTCCGGGTAAAATTACGAACCCAACTAAAAGTCCGGGTACAAAATACGAACCCAACTAAAAAGTCCGGGTAAAATTACGAACCCAACTAAAAAGTCCGGGTAAAATTACGAACCCAACTAAAACTCCGGGTAAAATTACGAACCCAAGTAAAACTCCGGGTAAAATTACGAACCCAAGTAAAACTCCGGGTAAAATTACGAACCCGGGTAAAAGTCCGGGTAAAAATACGAACCCAACTAAAAAGTCCGGGTAAAAATACGAACCCAACTAAAAAGTCCGGGTAACATTTAGAACCCAACTAAAACTCCGGGTAAAAAAATACGAACCCAACTAAAACTCCGGGCAAAAATACTAACCCAACTGAAAAGTCCGGGTAAAAACTACGAACCCAACTAAATCTCCGGGTAAAAATACGAACCCAACTAAAACTCCGGGTAAAAATACGAACCCAACTAAAACTCCGGGTAAAAAATACGATCCCAACTAAAACTCCGGGAAAAATACGAACCCAACTAAAACTCCGGGTAAAAATACGAACCCAACTAAAACTCCGGGTAAAAAATACGAACCCAACTAAAACTCCGGCTAAAAAATACGAACCCAACTAAAACTCCGGGCAAAAATACTAACCCAACTAAAAAGTCCGGGTAAAAAATACGAACCCAACTAAAACTCCGGGTAAAAATACGAACCCAACTAAAACTCCGGGTAAAAATACGAACCCAACTAAAACTCCGCGTAAAAAATACGAACCCAACTAAAACTCCGGGTAAAAAATACGAACCCAACTAAAAAGTCCGGTAAAAAATATGAACACAACTATAACTCCGGGTAAAATTACCAACACAACTAAAACTCCGGGTAAAAATACGAACCCAACTAAAACTCCGGGTAAAAAATACGAACCCAACTAAAACTCCGGGTAAAAAATACGAACCCAACTAAAACTCCGGGTAAAATTACGAACCCAACTAAAAGTCCGGGTAAAAAATACGAACCCAACTAAAAAGTCCGGGTAAAATTACGAACCCAACTAAAACTCCGGGTAAAATTACGAACCCAACTAAAACTCCGGGTAAAAAATACGAACCCAACTAAAAAGTCCGGGTAAAATTACGAACCCAACTAAAAAGTCCGGGTAAAACTACGAACCCAACTAAAACTCCGGGTAAAATTACGAACCCAACTAAAACTCCGGGTAAAATTACGAACCCAACTAAAAGTCCGGGTAAAAAATACGAACCCAACTAAAAAGTCCGGGTAAAATTACGAACCCAACTAAAACTCCGGGCAAAATTACGAACCCAACTAAAACAAAAAATACGAACCCAACTAAAAAGTCCGGGTAAAATTACGAACCCAACTAAAAAGTCCGGGTAAAATTACGATCCCAACTAAAACTCCGGGTAAAATTACGAATTCAACTAAAACTCCGGGTAAAATTACGAACCCAACTAAAACTCCGGGTAAAATTACGAACCCAACTAAAAGTCCGGGTAAAAAATACGAACCCAACTAAAAAGTCCGGGTAAAATTACGAACCCAACTAAAACTCCGGGTAAAATTACGAGCCCAACTAAAACTCCGGGTAAAATTACGAACCCAAGTAAAACTCCGGGTAAAATTACAAACCCAAGTAAAACTCCGGGTAAAATTACGAACCCAACTAAAACTCCGGGTAAAATTACGAACCCAACTAAAACTCCGGGTAAAATTACGAACCCAACTAAAAGTCCGGGTAAAAATACGAACCCAACTAAAAAGTCCGGGTAACTCAAGACTCCGGGTAAAATTACGAACCCAACTAAAACTCCGGGTAAAAATACGAACCCAACTAAAACTCCGGGTAAAAAATACGTACCCAGCTAAAACTCCGGGTAAAAATACGAACCCAACTAAAACTCCGGGTAAAAAATACGAACCCAACTAAAACTCCGGCTAAAAAATACGAACCCAACTAAAACTCCGGGCAAAAATACTAACCCAACTAAAAAGTCCGGGTAAAAAATACGAACCCAACTAAAACTCCGGGTAAAAATACGAACCCAACTAAAACTCCGGGTAAAAATACGAACCCAACTAAAACTCCGGGTAAAAAATACGAACCCAACTAAAACTCCGGGTAAAAAATACGAACCCAACTAAAAAGTCCGGTAAAAAATATGAACCCAACTAAAACTCCGGGTAAAATTACCAACACAACTAAAAAGTCCGGGTAAAATTACGAACCCAACTAAAAAGTCCGGGTAAAATTACTAACCCAACTAAAACTCCGGGTAAAATTACGAACTCAACTAAAACTCCGGGTAAAATTACGAACCCAACTAAAAGTCCGGGTAAAAATACGAACCCAACTATTAACTCAAGACTCCGGGTAAAATTACGAACCCAACTAAAACTCCGGGTAAAATTACGAACCCAACTAAAACTCCGGGTAAAATTACGAACCCAACTAAAAGTCCGGGTACAAAATACGAACCCAACTAAAAGGTCCGGGTAAAATTACGAACCCAACTAAAACTCCGGGTAAAATTATGAACCCAACTAAAAAGTCCGGGTAAAATTACGAACCCAACTAAAACTCCGGGTAAAATTACGAACCCAACTAAAAAGTCCGGGTAAAATTACGAACCCAACTAAAAAGTCCGGGTAAAATTACGAACCCAACTAAAACTCCGGGTAAAATTACGAACTCAACTAAAACTCCGGGTAAAATTACGAACCCAACTAAAACTCCGGGTAAAATTACGAACCCAACTAAAAGTCCGGGTAAAAAATACGAACCCAACTAAAAAGTCCGGGTAAAATTACGAACCCAACTAAAGCTCCGGGTAAAATTACGAACCCAACTAAAACTCCGGGTAAAATTACGAACCCAAGTAAAACTCCGGGTAAAATTACGAACCCAAGTAAAACTCCGGGTAAAATTACGAACCCAACTAAAACTCCGGGTAAAATTACGAACCCAACTAAAACTCCGGGTAAAATGGCGAACCCAACTAAAAGTCCGGGTAAAAAATACGAACCCAACTAAAAAGTCCGGGTAAAATTACGAACCCAAGTAAAACTCCGGGTAAAATTACGAACCCAACTAAAACTCCGGGTAAAATTACGAACCCAACTAAAAAGTCCGGCTAAAATTACGAACCCAAATAAAAAGTCCGGGTAAAATTACTAATCCAACTAAAACTCCGGGTAAAATTACGAACTCAACTAAAACTCCGGGTAAAATTACGAACCCAACTAAAACTCCGGGTAAAAAATACGAACCAAACAAAAAAGTCCGGGTAACATTTAGAACCCAACTAAAAGTCCGGGTAAAAAATTCGAACCCAACTAAAAAGTCCGGGTAAAATTGCGAACCCAACTAAAACTCCGGGTAAAATTACGAACCCAACTAAAAAGTCCGGGTAAAATTACGAACCCAACTAAAAAGTCCGGGTAAAATTACGAACCCAACTAAAAAGTCCGGATAAAATTACGAACCCAACTAAAACTCCGGGTAAAATTACGAACTCAACTAAAACTCCGGGTAAAATTACGAACCCAACTAAAACTCCGGGTAAAATTACGAACCCAACTAAAAGTCCGGGTAAAAAATACGAACCCAACTAAAAAGTCCGGGTAAAATTACGAACCCAACTAAAACGAGGGTAAAATTACGAACCCAACTAAAACTCCGGGTAAAATTACGAACCCAAGTAAAACTCCGGGTAAAATTACGAACCCAAGTAAAACTCCGGGTAAAATTACGAACCCAACTAAAACTCCGGGTAAAATTACGAACCCAACTAAAACTCCGGGTAAAATTACGAACCCAACTAAAGGTCCGGGTAAAAAATACGAACCCAACTAAAAAGTCCGGATAAAATTACGAACCCAAGTAAAACTCCGGGTAAAATTACGAACCCAACTAAAACTCCGGGTAAAATTACGAACCCAACTAAAAAGTCCGGGTAAAATTACGAACCCAAATAAAAAGTCCGGGTAAAATTACTAACCCAACTAAAACTCCGGGTAAAATTACGAACTCAACTAAAACTCCGGGTAAAATTACGAACCCAACTAAAAGTCCGGGTAAAAATACGAACCCAACTATTAACTCAAGACTCCGGGTAAAATTACGAACCCAACTAAAACTCCGGGCAAAATTACGAACCCAACTAAAAGTCCGGGTACAAAATACGAACCCAACTAAAAAGTCCGGGTAAAATTACGAACCCAACTAAAAAGTCCGGGTAAAATTACGAACCCAACTAAAACTCCGGGTAAAATTACGAACCCAAGTAAAACTCCGGGTAAAATTACGAACCCAAGTAAAACTCCGGGTAAAATTACGAACCCGGGTAAAAGTCCGGGTAAAAATACGAACCCAACTAAAAAGTCCGGGTAAAAATACGAACCCAACTAAAAAGTCCGGGTAACATTTAGAACCCAACTAAAACTCCGGGTAAAAAAATACGAACCCAACTAAAACTCCGGGCAAAAATACTAACCCAACTGAAAAGTCCGGGTAAAAACTACGAACCCAACTAAATCTCCGGGTAAAAATACGAACCCAACTAAAACTCCGGGTAAAAATACGAACCCAACTAAAACTCCGGGTAAAAAATACGATCCCAACTAAAACTCCGGGAAAAATACGAACCCAACTAAAACTCCGGGTAAAAATACGAACCCAACTAAAACTCCGGGTAAAAAATACGAACAAAACTAAAACTCCGGCTAAAAAATACGAACCCAACTAAAACTCCGGGCAAAAATACTAACCCAACTAAAAAGTCCGGGTAAAAAATACGAACCCAACTAAAACTCCGGGTAAAAATACGAACCCAACTAAAACTCCGGGTAAAAATACGAACCCAACTAAAACTCCGCGTAAAAAATACGAACCCAACTAAAACTCCGGGTAAAAAATACGAACCCAACTAAAAAGTCCGGTAAAAAATATGAACACAACTATAACTCCGGGTAAAATTACCAACACAACTAAAACTCCGGGTAAAAATACGAACCCAACTAAAACTCCGGGTAAAAAATACGAACCCAACTAAAACTCCGGGTAAAAAATACGAACCCAACTAAAACTCCGGGTAAAATTACGAACCCAACTAAAAGTCCGGGTAAAAAATACGAACCCAACTAAAAAGTCCGGGTAAAATTACGAACCCAACTAAAACTCCGGGTAAAATTACGAACCCAACTAAAACTCCGGGTAAAAAATACGAACCCAACTAAAAAGTCCGGGTAAAATTACGAACCCAACTAAAAAGTCCGGGTAAAACTACGAACCCAACTAAAACTCCGGGTAAAATTACGAACCCAACTAAAACTCCGGGTAAAATTACGAACCCAACTAAAAGTCCGGGTAAAAAATACGAACCCAACTAAAAAGTCCGGGTAAAATTACGAACCCAACTAAAACTCCGGGAAAAATTACGAACCCAACTAAAACAAAAAATACGAACCCAACTAAAAAGTCCGGGTAAAATTACGAACCCAACTAAAAAGTCCGGGTAAAATTACGATCCCAACTAAAACTCCGGGTAAAATTACGAATTCAACTAAAACTCCGGGTAAAATTACGAACCCAACTAAAACTCCGGGTAAAATTACGAACCCAACTAAAAGTCCGGGTAAAAAATACGAACCCAACTAAAAAGTCCGGGTAAAATTACGAACCCAACTAAAACTCCGGGTAAAATTACGAGCCCAACTAAAACTCCGGGTAAAATTACGAACCCAAGTAAAACTCCGGGTAAAATTACAAACCCAAGTAAAACTCCGGGTAAAATTACGAACCCAACTAAAACTCCTGGTAAAATTACGAACCCAACTAAAACTCCGGGTAAAATTACGAACCCAACTAAAAGTCCGGGTAAAAATACGAACCCAACTAAAAAGTCCGGGTAACTCAAGACTCCGGGTAAAATTACGAACCCAACTAAAACTCCGGGTAAAAATACGAACCCAACTAAAACTCCGGGTAAAAAATACGTACCCAGCTAAAACTCCGGGTAAAAATACGAACCCAACTAAAACTCCGGGTAAAAAATACGAACCCAACTAAAACTCCGGCTAAAAAATACGAACCCAACTAAAACTCCGGGCAAAAATACTAACCCAACTAAAAAGTCCGGGTAAAAAATACGAACCCAACTAAAACTCCGGGTAAAAATACGAACCCAACTAAAACTCCGGGTAAAAATACGAACCCAACTAAAACTCCGGGTAAAAAATACGAACCCAACTAAAACTCCGGGTAAAAAATACGAACCCAACTAAAAAGTCCGGTAAAAAATATGAACCCAACTAAAACTCCGGGTAAAATTACCAACACAACTAAAAAGTCCGGGTAAAATTACGAACCCAACTAAAAAGTCCGGGTAAAATTACTAACCCAACTAAAACTCCGGGTAAAATTACGAACTCAACTAAAACTCCGGGTAAAATTACGAACCCAACTAAAAGTCCGGGTAAAAATACGAACCCAACTATTAACTCAAGACTCCGGGTAAAATTACGAACCCAACTAAAACTCCGGGTAAAATTACGAACCCAACTAAAACTCCGGGTAAAATTACGAACCCAACTAAAAGTCCGGGTACAAAATACGAACCCAACTAAAAGGTCCGGGTAAAATTACGAACCCAACTAAAACTCCGGGTAAAATTATGAACCCAACTAAAAGTCCGGGTAAAAAATTCGAACCCAACTAAAAAGTCCGGGTAAAATTACGAACCCAACTAAAACTCCGGGTAAAATTACGAACCCAACTAAAAAGTCCGGGTAAAATTACGAACCCAACTAAAAAGTCCGGGTAAAATTACGAACCCAACTAAAACTCCGGGTAAAATTACGATCTCAACTAAAACTCCGGGTAAAATTACGAACCCAACTAAAACTCCGGGTAAAATTACGAACCCAACTAAAAGTCCGGGTAAAAAATACGAACCCAACTAAAAAGTCCGGGTAAAATTACGAACCCAACTAAAGCTCCGGGTAAAATTACGAACCCAACTAAAACTCCGGGTAAAATTACGAACCCAAGTAAAACTCCGGGTAAAATTACGAACCCAAGTAAAACTCCGGGTAAAATTACGAACCCAACTAAAACTCCGGGTAAAATTACGAACCCAACTAAAACTCCGGGTAAAATTGCGAACCCAACTAAAAGTCCGGGTAAAAAATACGAACCCAACTAAAAAGTCCGGGTAAAATTACGAACCCAAGTAAAACTCCGGGTAAAATTACGAACCCAACTAAAACTCCGGGTAAAATTACGAACCCAACTAAAAAGTCCGGGTAAAATTACGAACCCAAATAAAAAGTCCGGGTAAAATTACTAATCCAACTAAAACTCCGGGTAAAATTACGAACTCAACTAAAACTCCGGGTAAAATTACGAACCCAACTAAAACTCCGGGTAAAAAATACGAACCAAACAAAAAAGTCCGGGTAACATTTAGAACCCAACTAAAACTCCGGGTAAAAATACGAACCCAACTAAAACTCCGGGTAAAAATACGAACCCAACTAAAACTCCGGGTAAAAAATACGAACCCAACTAAAACTCCGGGTAAAAAATACGAACCCAACTAAAAAGTCCGGTAAAAAATATGAACCCAACTAAAACTCCGGGTAAAATTACCAACACAACTAAAAAGTCCGGGTAAAATTACGAACTCAACTAAAACTCCGGGTAAAATTACGAACCCAACTAAAACTCCGGGTAAAAAATACGAACCCAACTAAAAAGTCCGGGTAAAATTACGACCCCAACTAACAAGTCCGGGTAAAATTACGAACCCAACTAAAACTCCGGGTAAAATTACGAACTCAACTAAAACTCCGGGTAAAATTACGAACCCAACTAAAACTCCGGGTAAAATTACGAACCCAACTAAAAGTCCGGGTAAAAAATACGAACCCAACTAAAAAGTCCGGGTAAAATTACGAACCCAACTAAAACTCCGGGTAAAATTACGAACCCAACTAAAACTCCGGGTAAAATTACGAACCCAAGTAAAACTCCGGGTAAAATTACGAACCCAAGTAAAACTCCGGGTAAAATTACGAACCCAACTAAAACTCCGGGTAAAATTACGAACCCAACTAAAACTCCGGGTAAAATTACGAACCCAACTAAAAGTCCGGGTAAAAATACGAACCCAACTAAAAATTCCGGGTAACTCAAGACTCCGGGTAAAATTACGAACCCAACTAAAACTCCGGGTAAAATTACGAACCCAACTAAAACTCCGGGTAAAATTACGAACCCAACTAAAAGTCCGGGTACAAAATACGAACCCAAATAAAAGGTCCGGGTAAAATTACGAACCCAACTAAAACTCCGGGTAAAATTATGAACCCAACTAAAAGTCCGGGTAAAAAATTCGAACCCAACTAAAAAGTCCGGGTAAAATTGCGAACCCAACTAAAACTCCGGGTAAAATTACGAACCCAACTAAAAAGTCCGGGTAAAATTACGAACCCAACTAAAAAGTCCGGGTAAAATTACGAACCCAACTAAAAAGTCCGGGTAAAATTACGAACCCAACTAAAACTCCGGGTAAAATTACGAACTCAACTAAAACTCCGGGTAAAATTACGAACCCAACTAAAACTCCGGGTAAAATTACGAACCCAACTAAAAGTCCGGGTAAAAAATACGAACCCAACTAAAAAGTCCGGGTAAAATTACGAACCCAACTAAAACTCCGGGTAAAATTACGAACCCAACTAAAACTCCTGGTAACATTACGAACCCAAGTAAAACTCCGGGTAAAATTACGAACCCAAGTAAAACTCCGGGTAAAATTACGAACCCAACTAAAACTCCGGGTAAAATTACGAACCCAAGTAAAACTCCGGGTAAAATTACGAACCCAACTAAAAATCCGGGTAAAAAATACGAACCCAACTAAAAAGTCCGGATAAAATTACGAACCCAAGTAAAACTCCGGGTAAAATTACGAACCCAACTAAAACTCCGGGTAAAATTACGAACCCAACTAAAAAGTCCGGGTAAAATTACGAACCCAAATAAAAAGTCCGGGTAAAATTACTAACCCAACTAAAACTCCGGGTAAAATTACGAACTCAACTAAAACTCCGGGTAAAATTACGAACCCAACTAAAAGTCCGGGTAAAAATACGAACCCAACTATTAACTCAAGACTCCGGGTAAAATTACGAACCCAACTAAAACTCCGGGTAAAATTACGAACCCAACTAAAACTCCGGGTAAAATTACGAACCCAACTAAAAGTCCGGGTAAAAAATACGAACCCAACTAAAAAGTCCGGGTAAAATTACGAACCCAACTAAAAAGTCCGGGTAAAATTACGAACCCAACTAAAACTCCGGGTAAAAAATACGAACCCAACTAAAACTCCGGGTAAAAAATACGAACCCAACTAAAAAGTCCGGTAAAAAATATGAACCCAACTAAAACTCCGGGTAAAATTACCAACACAACTAAAAAGTCCGGGTAAAATTACGAACCCAACTAAAAAGTCCGGGTAAAATTACTAACCCAACTAAAACTCCGGGTAAAATTACGAACTCAACTAAAACTCCGGGTAAAATTACGAACCCAACTAAAAGTCCGGGTAAAAATACGAACCCAACTATTAACTCAAGACTCCGGGTGAAATTACGAACCCAACTAAAACTCCGGGTAAAATTACGAACCCAACTAAAACTCCGGGTAAAATTACGAACCCAACTAAAAGTCCGGGTAAAAAATACGAACCCAACTAAAAAGTCCGGGTAAAATTACGAACCCAACTAAAACTCCGGGTAAAATTACGAACCCAACTAAAACTCCGGGTAAAATTACGAACCCAAGTAAAACTCCGGGTAAAATTACGAACCCAAGTAAAACTCCGGGTAAAATTACGAACCCAACTAAAACTCCGGGTAAAATTACGAACCCAACTAAAACTCCGGGTAAAATTACGAACCCAACTAAAGGTCCGGGTAAAAAATACGAACCCAACTAAAAAGTCCGGATAAAATTACGAACCCAAGTAAAACTCCGGGTAAAATTACGAACCCAACTAAAACTCCGGGTAAAATTACGAACCCAACTAAAAAGTCCGGGTAAAATTACGAACCCAAATAAAAAGTCCGGGTAAAATTACTAACCCAACTAAAACTCCGGGTAAAATTACGAACTCAACTAAAACTCCGGGTAAAATTACGAACCCAACTAAAAGTCCGGGTAAAAATACGAACCCAACTATTAACTCAAGACTCCGGGTAAAATTACGAACCCAACTAAAACTCCGGGTAAAATTACGAACCCAACTAAAAGTCCGGGTACAAAATACGAACCCAACTAAAAAGTCCGGGTAAAATTACGAACCCAACTAAAAAGTCCGGGTAAAATTACGAACCCAACTAAAACTCCGGGTAAAATTACGAACCCAAGTAAAACTCCGGGTAAAATTACGAACCCAAGTAAAACTCCGGGTAAAATTACGAACCCGGGTAAAAGTCCGGGTAAAAATACGAACCCAACTAAAAAGTCCGGGTAAAAATACGAACCCAACTAAAAAGTCCGGGTAACATTTAGAACCCAACTAAAACTCCGGGTAAAAAAATACGAACCCAACTAAAACTCCGGGCAAAAATACTAACCCAACTGAAAAGTCCGGGTAAAAACTACGAACCCAACTAAATCTCCGGGTAAAAATACGAACCCAACTAAAACTCCGGGTAAAAATACGAACCCAACTAAAACTCCGGGTAAAAAATACGATCCCAACTAAAACTCCGGGAAAAATACGAACCCAACTAAAACTCCGGGTAAAAATACGAACCCAACTAAAACTCCGGGTAAAAAATACGAACCCAACTAAAACTCCCGCTAAAAAATACGAACCCAACTAAAACTCCGGGCAAAAATACTAACCCAACTAAAAAGTCCGGGTAAAAAATACGAACCCAACTAAAACTCCGGGTAAAAATACGAACCCAACTAAAACTCCGGGTAAAAATACGAACCCAACTAAAACTCCGCGTAAAAAATACGAACCCAACTAAAACTCCGGGTAAAAAATACGAACCCAACTAAAAAGTCCGGTAAAAAATATGAACACAACTATAACTCCGGGTAAAATTACCAACACAACTAAAACTCCGGGTAAAAATACGAACCCAACTAAAACTCCGGGTAAAAAATACGAACCCAACTAAAACTCCGGGTAAAAAATACGAACCCAACTAAAACTCCGGGTAAAATTACGAACCCAACTAAAAGTCCGGGTAAAAAATACGAACCCAACTAAAAAGTCCGGGTAAAATTACGAACCCAACTAAAACTCCGGGTAAAATTACGAAGCCAACTAAAACTCCGGGTAAAAAATACGAACCCAACTAAAAAGTCCGGGTAAAATTACGAACCCAACTAAAAAGTCCGGGTAAAACTACGAACCCAACTAAAACTCCGGGTAAAATTACGAACCCAACTAAAAGTCCGGGTAAAAAATACGAACCCAACTAAAAAGTCCGGGTAAAATTACGAACCCAACTAAAACTCCGGGCAAAATTACGAACCCAACTAAAACAAAAAATACGAACCCAACTAAAAAGTCCGGGTAAAATTACGAACCCAACTAAAAAGTCCGGGTAAAATTACGATCCCAACTAAAACTCCGGGTAAAATTACGAATTCAACTAAAACTCCGGGTAAAATTACGAACCCAACTAAAACTCCGGGTAAAATTACGAACCCAACTAAAAGTCCGGGTAAAAAATACGAACCCAACTAAAAAGTCCGGGTAAAATTACGAACCCAACTAAAACTCCGGGTAAAATTACGAGCCCAACTAAAACTCCGGGTAAAATTACGAACCCAAGTAAAACTCCGGGTAAAATTACAAACCCAAGTAAAACTCCGGGTAAAATTACGAACCCAACTAAAACTCCGGGTAAAATTACGAACCCAACTAAAACTCCGGGTAAAATTACGAACCCAACTAAAAGTCCGGGTAAAAATACGAACCCAACTAAAAAGTCCGGGTAACTCAAGACTCCGGGTAAAATTACGAACCCAACTAAAACTCCGGGTAAAAATACGAACCCTACTAAAACTCCGGGTAAAAAATACGTACCCAGCTAAAACTCCGGGTAAAAATACGAACCCAACTAAAACTCCGGGTAAAAAATACGAACCCAACTAAAACTCCGGCTAAAAAATACGAACCCAACTAAAACTCCGGGCAAAAATACTAACCCAACTAAAAAGTCCGGGTAAAAAATACGAACCCAACTAAAACTCCGGGTAAAAATACGAACCCAACTAAAACTCCGGGTAAAAAATACGAACCCAACTAAAACTCCGGGTAAAAAATACGAACCCAACTAAAAAGTCCGGTAAAAAATATGAACCCAACTAAAACTCCGGGTAAAATTACCAACACAACTAAAAAGTCCGGGTAAAATTACGAACCCAACTAAAAAGTCCGGGTAAAATTACTAACCCAACTAAAACTCCGGGTAAAATTACGAACTCAACTAAAACTCCGGGTAAAATTACGAACCCAACTAAAAGTCCGGGTAAAAATACGAACCCAACTATTAACTCAAGACTCCGGGTAAAATTACGAACCCAACTAAAACTCCGGGTAAAATTACGAACCCAACTAAAACTCCGGGTAAAATTACGAACCCAACTAAAAGTCCGGGTACAAAATACGAACCCAACTAAAAGGTCCGGGTAAAATTACGAACCCAACTAAAACTCCGGGTAAAATTATGAACCCAACTAAAAGTCCGGGTAAAAAATTCGAACCCAACTAAAAAGTCCGGGTAAAATTACGAACCCAACTAAAACTCCGGGTAAAATTACGAACCCAACTAAAAAGTCCGGGTAAAATTACGAACCCAACTAAAAAGTCCGGGTAAAATTACGAACCCAACTAAAACTCCGGGTAAAATTACGAACTCAACTAAAACTCCGGGTAAAATTACGAACCCAACTAAAACTCCGGGTAAAATTACGAACCCAACTAAAAGTCCGGGTAAAAAATACGAACCCAACTAAAAAGTCCGGGTAAAATTACGAACCCAACTAAAGCTCCGGGTAAAATTACGAACCCAACTAAAACTCCGGGTAAAATTACGAACCCAAGTAAAACTCCGGGTAAAATTACGAACCCAAGTAAAACTCCGGGTAAAATTACGAACCCAACTAAAACTCCGGGTAAAATTACGAACCCAACTAAAACTCCGGGTAAAATTGCGAACCCAACTAAAAGTCCGGGTAAAAAATACGAACCCAACTAAAAAGTCCGGGTAAAATTACGAACCCAAGTAAAACTCCGGGTAAAATTACGAACCCAACTAAAACTCCGGGTAAAATTACGAACCCAACTAAAAAGTCCGGGTAAAATTACGAACCCAAATAAAAAGTCCGGGTAAAATTACTAATCCAACTAAAACTCCGGGTAAAATTACGAACTCAACTAAAACTCCGGGTAAAATTACGAACCCAACTAAAACTCCGGGTAAAAAATACGAACCAAACAAAAAAGTCCGGGTAACATTTAGAACCCAACTAAAACTCCGGGTAAAAATACGAACCCAACTAAAACTCCGGGTAAAAATACGAACCCAACTAAAACTCCGGGTAAAAAATACGAACCCAACTAAAACTCCGGGTAAAAAATACGAACCCAACTAAAAAGTCCGGTAAAAAATATGAACCCAACTAAAACTCCGGGTAAAATTACCAACACAACTAAAAAGTCCGGGTAAAATTACGAACCCAACTAAAACTCCGGGTAAAATTACGAACCCAACTAAAACTCCGGGTAAAAAATACGAACCCAACTAAAAAGTCCGGGTAAAATTACGACCCCAACTAACAAGTCCGGGTAAAATTACGAACCCAACTAAAACTCCGGGTAAAATTACGAACTCAACTAAAACTCCGGGTAAAATTACGAACCCAACTAAAACTCCGGGTAAAATTACGAACCCAACTAAAAGTCCGGGTAAAAAATACGAACCCAACTAAAAAGTCCGGGTAAAATTACGAACCCAACTAAAACTCCGGGTAAAATTACGAACCCAACTAAAACTCCGGGTAAAATTACGAACCCAAGTAAAACTCCGGGTAAAATTACGAACCCAAGTAAAACTCCGGGTAAAATTACGAACCCAACTAAAACTCCGGGTAAAATTACGAACCCAACTAAAACTCCGGGTAAAATTACGAACCCAACTAAAAGTCCGGGTAAAAATACGAACCCAACTAAAAATTCCGGGTAACTCAAGACTCCGGGTAAAATTACGAACCCAACTAAAACTCCGGGTAAAATTACGAACCCAACTAAAACTCCGGGTAAAATTACGAACCCAACTAAAACTCCGGGTAAAATTACGAACCCAACTAAAACTCCGGGTAAAATTATGAACCCAACTAAAAGTCCGGGTAAAAAATTCGAACCCAACTAAAAAGTCCGGGTAAAATTGCGAACCCAACTAAAACTCCGGGTAAAATTACGAACCCAACTAAAAAGTCCGGGTAAAATTACGAACCCAACTAAAAAGTCCGGGTAAAATTACGAACCCAACTAAAAAGTCCGGGTAAAATTACGAACCCAACTAAAACTCCGGGTAAAATTACGAACTCAACTAAAACTCCGGGTAAAATTACGAACCCAACTAAAACTCCGGGTAAAATTACGAACCCAACTAAAAGTCCGGGTAAAAAATACGAACCCAACTAAAAAGTCCGGGTAAAATTACGAACCCAACTAAAACTCCGGGTAAAATTACGAACCCAACTAAAACTCCTGGTAAAATTACGAACCCAAGTAAAACTCCGGGTAAAATTACGAACCCAAGTAAAACTCCGGGTAAAATTACGAACCCAACTAAAACTCCGGGTAAAATTACGAACCCAACTAAAACTCCGGGTAAAATTACGAACCCAACTAAAAGTCCGGGTAAAAAATACGAACCCAACTAAAAAGTCCGGATAAAATTACGAACCCAAGTAAAACTCCGGGTAAAATTACGAACCCAACTAAAACTCCGGGTAAAATTACGAACCCAACTAAAAAGTCCGGGTAAAATTACGAACCCAAATAAAAAGTCCGGGTAAAATTACTAACCCAACTAAAACTCCCGGTAAAATTACGAACTCAACTAAAACTCCGGGTAAAATTACGAACCCAACTAAAAGTCCGGGTAAAAATACGAACCCAACTATTAACTCAAGACTCCGGGTAAAATTACGAACCCAACTAAAACTCCGGGTAAAATTACGAACCCAACTAAAACTCCGGGTAAAATTACGAACCCAACTAAAAGTCCGGGTAAAAAATACGAACCCAACTAAAAAGTCCGGGTAAAATTACGAACCCAACTAAAAAGTCCGGGTAAAATTACGAACCCAACTAAAACTCCGGGTAAAATTACGAACCCAAGTAAAACTCCGGGTAAAATTACGAACCCAAGTAAAACTCCGGGTAAAATTACGAACCCAACTAAAACTCCGGGTAAAATTACGAACCCAACTAAAACTCCGGGTAAAATTACGAACCCAACTAAAAGTCCGGGTAAAAATACGAACCCAACTAAAATGTCCGGGTAAAAATACGAACCCAACTAAAAAGTCCGGGTAACATTTAGAACCCAACTAAAACTCCGGGTAAAAAAATACGAACCCAACTAAAACTCCGGGCAAAAATACTAACCCAACTGAAAAGTCCGGGTAAAAAATACGAACCCAACTAAATCTCCGGGTAAAAATACGAACCCAACTAAAACTCCGGGTAAAAATACGAACCCAACTAAAACTCCGGGTAAAAAATACGAACCCAACTAAAACTCCGGGTAAAAATACGAACCCAACTAAAACTCCGGGTAAAAATACGAACCCAACTAAAACTCCGGGTAAAAAATACGAACCCAACTAAAACTCCGGCTAAAAAATACGAACCCAACTAAAACTCCGGGCAAAAATACTAACCCAACTAAAAAGTCCGGGTAAAAAATACGAACCCAACTAAAACTCCGGGTAAAAATACGAACCCAACTAAAACTCCGGGTAAAAATACGAACCCAACTAAAACTCGGCGTAAAAAATACGAACCCAACTAAAACTCCGGGTAAAAAATACGAACCCAACTAAAAAGTCCGGTAAAAAATATGAACACAACTAAAACTCCGGGTAAAATTACCAACACAACTAAAACTCCGGGTAAAAATACGAACCCAACTAAAACTCCGGGTAAAAAATACGAACCCAACTAAAACTCCGGGTAAAAAATACGAACCCAACTAAAACTCCGGGTAAAATTACGAACCCAACTAAAAGTCCGGGTAAAAAATACGAACCCAACTAAAAAGTCCGGGTAAAATTACGAACCCAACTAAAACTCCGGGTAAAATTACGAACCCAACTAAAGCTCCGGGTAAAAAATACGAACCCAACTAAAAAGTCCGGGTAAAATTACGAACCCAACTAAAAAGTCCGGGTAAAACTACGAACCCAACTAAAACTCCGGGTAAAATTACGAACCCAACTAAAACTCCGGGTAAAATTACGAACCCAACTAAAAGTCCGGGTAAAAAATACGAACCCAACTAAAAAGTCCGGGTAAAATTACGAACCCAACTAAAACTCCGGGCAAAATTACGAACCCAACTAAAACAAAAAATACGAACCCAACTAAAAAGTCCGGGTAAAATTACGAACCCAACTAAAAAGTCCGGGTAAAATTACGATCCCAACTAAAACTACGGGTAAAATTACGAACTCAACTAAAACTCCGGGTAAAATTACGAACCCAACTAAAACTCCGGGTAAAATTACGAACCCAACTAAAAGTCCGGGTAAAAAATACGAACCTAACTAAAAAGTCCGGGTAAAATTACGAACCCAACTAAAACTCCGGGTAAAATTACGAACCCAAGTAAAACTCCGGGTAAAATTACGAACCCAAGTAAAACTCCGGGTAAAATTACGAACCCAACTAAAACTCCGGGTAAAATTACGAACCCAACTAAAACTCCGGGTAAAATTACGAACCCAACTAAAAGTCCGGGTAAAAATACGAACCCAACTAAAAAGTCCGGGTAACTCAAGACTCCGGGTAAAATTACGAACCCAACTAAAACTCCGGGTAAAAATACGAACCCAACTAAAACTCCGGGTAAAAAATACGAACCCAACTAAAACTCCGGGTAAAAATACGAACCCAACTAAAACTCCGGGTAAAAATACGAACCCAACTAAAACTCCGGGTAAAAAATACGAACCCAACTAAAACTCCGGCTAAAAAATACGAACCCAACTAAAACTCCGGGCAAAAATACTAACCCAACTAAAAAGTCCGGGTAAAAAATACGAACCCAACTAAAACTCCGGGTAAAAATACGAACCCAACTAAAACTCCGGGTAAAAATACGAACCCAACTAAAACTCCGGGTAAAAAATACGAACCCAACTAAAACTCCGGGTAAAAAATACGAACCCAACTAAAAAGTCCGGTAAAAAATATGAACCCAACTAAAACTCCGGGTAAAATTGCCAACACAACTAAAAAGTCCGGGTAAAATTACGAACCCAACTAAAAAGTCCGGGTAAAATTACTAACCCAACTAAAACTCCGGGTAAAATTACGAACTCAACTAAAACTCCTGGTAAAATTACGAACCCAACTAAAAGTCCGGGTAAAAATACGAACCCAACTATTAACTCAAGACTCCGGGTAAAATTACGAACCCAACTAAAACTCCGGGTAAAATTACAAACCCAACTAAAACTCCGGGTAAAATTACGAACCCAACTAAAAGTCCGGGTACAAAATACGAACCCAACTAAAAGGTCCGGGTAAAATTACGAACCCAACTAAAACTCCGGGTAAAATTATGAACCCAACTAAAAGTCCGGGTAAAAAATTCGAACCCAACTAAAAAGTCCGGGTAAAATTACGAACCCAACTAAAACTCCGGGTAAAATTACGAACCCAACTAAAAAGTCCGGGTAAAATTACGAACCCAACAAAAAAGTCCGGGTAAAATTACGAACCCAACTAAAACTCCGGGTAAAATTACGAACTCAACTAAAACTCCGGGTAAAATTACGAACCCAACTAAAACTCCGGGTAAAATTACGAACCCAACTAAAAGTCCGGGTAAAAAATACGAACCCAACTAAAAAGTCCGGGTAAAATTACGAACCCAACTAAAGCTCCGGGTAAAATTACGAACCCAACTAAAACTCCGGGTAAAATTACGAACCCAAGTAAAACTCCGGGTAAAATTACGAACCCAAGTAAAACTCCGGGTAAAATTACGAACCCAACTAAAACTCCGGGTAAAATTACGAACCCAACTAAAACTCCGGGTAAAATTGCGAACCCAACTAAAAGTCCGGGTAAAAAATACGAACCCAACTAAAAAGTCCGGGTAAAATTACGAACCCAAGTATTTAGTATTTAGTATTTAGTATTTATTAATAACAATCTGTACAGATCAAAATCAAAGGTATTTCACATTTCAAATATGCTGTGTTTAAGTCGGATTTCTTTCCAATTCCACCAGACTGCTGCTGAACTCCTCCAGGCTATAAGGACACAGATCGAGCAGGTATGCATGAAGATCTGCTGCCAGGGCTGATATGGTTTCGTTTTTCCAGTCGTTCGGGAGGGCGTTGTAGATTTTGACAACATTGCCTGTGTGTGCTGTTGTAGATAGCCGAGAGAAATCTGCCAGTAAGTGGTGTTTTTTACGAGTATCATATTTGTGCTGGTCTTCGTGCTTCAAGAAGGTATGTTTCATGCTGTGGACTGATAGGAGACACTTCTTTAGGTATATAGCGTACACTGTGAGAATTCGCTGTTGTCGGAAAATCGGTCTTGTATGACATCCGTTGGTTGCCGCTACGAGACTTCTGATGGCTCGTTTTTGCAGTAACAGTATCGACTTTGTGTGTGCACTACCTCCCCAGGATTCGATTCCATAACTCACTCTGGACTGAACAAGAGCCATGTAAGCTGCACGAGCCGCCTGATGACCTGCTGTTCTTTCAATTCTTCTTATTGCATAGGTAGCCTTGCTTAGAGTTTTTCCGAGCTGTTGTACTTGGTCTTTCCAGGTCAAGCGGGAGTCGATGGTGATGCCCAAATACTTGACTGGATCTGTTGTTGGTTGCCTCCTATCCAATTCGAAAACCAACTGCTCCGTCTTGGCTTCATTTAGGCAAAGGGCGTTTCCATCAAACCACTGCTTTGCTTCCTGCATGTGCAATTCGGCGAGCAACTGAAGTTCAGTATCGGAGTTGGCATTGCTAATTAAGGTGGTATCGTCAGCATAAATTACCGTATGTGTGTCTATTTTTGCTGGGAGGTCATTCATGTAGATAATGAAGAAAAAACCTCCCAACAAACTCCCCTGTGGCACTCCGACTGTGGATTGCCAGTATTTACTGAGTTTGCCACCCACTCGCACCTGGCACAGCCTATCAGTTAGGTATGACTTTAAAAGGGTTAGGGCAATCCCTCGCACTCCATATTGTTGTGCCTTGTGCAGAAAGCCTTCATGCGGCATACAGTCAAATGCTCGTGAGAGATCGCATAGCTGGATCATGCATTTCCTTTTGTCTTCCAAGTACCTGTGGACTGTGGTCATAAGAGATTTCATCGCATCCTCAGTACCTTTTCCTTGCTGGTATGCGTATTGTTCCTTTGTGAGTAGCTGGTGTCTGACAAAGTGCTCACGTAGTCTGATGAGAAGTACCTGTTCAAATATTTTTGATAGGGCTGGCAATATTGCGATCGGTCGATAGTTTTCACATAGTTGATGTTCCCCTTTCTTATATATAGGCGTTACTCTGGCTACCTTAAGTTTGGTTGGAAAAATTCCTTGTTCCATACATTGGTTAAAGATGATAGCCAGTGGTTTGGAAATGTACTTGGCTGAACATTTTATTGTTGTGGTACTTATACCATAAATGTCCTCTGTTGGTTTCGAGGTGATTTTGCGTATTATATGTTCTATCTCTTTATAATCGGTGGGATTGAAGAACAGAGAGTCGCTGCAGATAGAGGATTCTGACACTGACGAATATTTAGGTACTGGGGCCATTTTTTCTTGTCTCATATAATGTTGGCAGAAGTCTTCACAAGAAGGGGTTTGTTGGTGACTTGTGTACCTTGATGGTCTGCTGGTTTCTCTTTTTATTGTTTGCCATATTACTTTGGTTTTGTCCTCAGCATTGAGTATTGCATCACAGTTTCTTTGTTTGTGTTCCCGCTCTGCATACCGAACAAAGTGTGCTTTGTATGTGTTAATGTTGATTTGGTCTTGGTCATCGTTTCTGGAGTCCGCGAGTCTACGCATTAGCTTTAAGGTTTCTTGCATTTCTCTTAATTCTGGGGATATGTTACTTCTTTTTACCATTTTCAGTCGAGATATCAAAGGAAAGGCCCTATTATGATGCAGGGTGAAGATGTACATAAATCTGTCCATCATTCTTTCTGCATCGTTGGAGTTGAAGATCCCATTCCAGCTTTCTTCCTGCAGCAGATTTTGGAAAGTTTCTTTATTATCATCCGTGTAATGCCTTCTGCATGTACGCTGCTGTGGTATGCTTTGTGGCAGTGTAATTTTTAAAAGTATGGCCTTGTGGTCCCCATAGTTTTGGTGAATAACTCTAGTTTCAGGTTTGTTTAGATCTGTGAATATATTGTCAATGCACGTTTTGGATTTACCTTGGATTCTGGTTGGTTCCTTAAGCATGGTCTTAAGTCCATGAGATGCCGTCAGGTTCTTAATTTTTGTTGCATTAGAGTTTTCGGTATGAAGGTGTATATTCACATCACCTGCTACAATGATGCTGGTGTCAGGCGTTATCTCTTTGCGCACATGGTCAAGAGTTGCTTCCAAATTGTTTAAAAAGCTTTCTATGTTGCCTGCTGGTGATCGATATACACATATCACGACCAAATTGTGTTGGGGCAGCTGAACTCCTACTATTTCACATTCCTTTTCCAATGATTTTTCTCTTACCATTGGCATTTCCATTGCTGGTATGTCATTAAAGACAAAAATAGCCACTCCTCCATGTGTGTGAGTGGTTCTGTTAAAGGATGTGACCTTTCTGTAACCTTGCAGATTATACAGGTCAGAGTTGTTGTCCGAAAGCCAGTGTTCAGTCATGCAAATTATGTGGGCTTCTTCGGAGTCTGCCACGCTTTGTATTGCTTGCACTTTATTTGTCATGCTCTGTACATTAGTCGACATCAGGATTAAGTGTTTTGTGGGTTTGGCTCGTCTTTGTTTGTCCAATGCTGGCGTCTTGTGTTGAGAGACGCCTGGCGTTATAAAAAATACTTTGGATTCTTAGTTACAAATTCTTGATGTATTTTGAAATCAAATCTCCTTATGCCTATGTTACTCGGCCATAAATCGGTGTTGTACAGATCATTCTTTCTGTCGAACGGGGCACCAAGCACAAACCTTTTTAGGCGGTTTGGATCTCCCGGAATTTCCTTGACACGAATGTTGACATCCTTGAATTGTTCTTTTTTTCTTAAGTGCTGTATAATCTTTTCTTCCGTAGCATTTTTAATACGGTATAAGTATAGCCATACTAGTTTGTCCGCTCCTGCAAATTCATTGTCTCCTGCTTTTCCTGTTCCTAGACGCCTGTGCGGTGCCTTTTTTCTTCCGTTTGTGACAATCTCAGTCCACTTTTTGTTCGGTATGGTTGACGCTGTGTTGTTATCGGGGACTGCACTAGGGAGATCATCCTCCAATAATATGATTCTTTCCGCAAGCTGCGAAGCTACTTGCATATGGAACTGCTCCTTGCATTTGTTGTTCTGTTATTCTGTTCGGGACAACATCTGCCTTCGTCTCGGAATTGCCTTGTTTTTCCACTTGTTGTTCTAACCTCTTCTCAGTGTTACCAACCTTCACAGCTGGTTTGTTTACAGATTTTGCGTAGGTTATGTTTCCTATGTTTTCATTTCCTCTAACCTTGATTTTGTCGTTCAGTAACTCGATTTTAGCATACAGCTCCTTTATCAGCTGATCTTTAGTGTTTATCACCTCCTCCTTTGCCCTTATTTCTTCGCATTTGGCGCTCAGTAACTTCTCATATAGAGTTTCGATTTTTTGTACTACATTCTTGTGCTCAGATGTTTGGATTGCATTTTCGTCTCCACAACAGTTTATTAAGCCTGGACCGATGATTTTTGCTTCCTTCCAGGCTCGCTCTCTACATCCCACATGGAATGCTTCACCACATTTTATGCAGATTACAGTTTTTAACACCTTATTTCTGCAACACTTATAGTTCACGTCTTCGCCTTCGGCCATCTTGCATAAAAAAGTAAAGCTCCGGGTAAAATTACGAACCCAACTAAAACTTCGGGTAAAATTACGAACCCAACTAAAAAGTACGGGTAAAATTACGAACCCAAATAAAAAGTCCGGGTAAAATTACTAACCCAACTAAAACTCCGGGTAAAATTACGAACTCAACTAAAACTCCGGGTAAAATTACGAACCCAACTAAAACTCCGGGTAAAAAATACGAACCAAACAAAAAAGTCCGGGTAACATTTAGAACCCAACTAAAACTCCGGGTAAAAAAATACGAACCCAACTAAAACTCCGGGCAAAAATACTAACCCAACTGAAAAGTCCGGGTAAAAAATACGAACCCAACTAAAACTCCGGGTAAAAATACGATCCCAACTAAAACTCCGGGTAAAAATACGAACCCAACTAAAACTCCGGGTAAAAAATACGAACCCAACTAAAACTCCGGGTAAAAATACGAACCCAACTAAAACTCCGGGTAAAAATACGAACCCAACTAAAACTCCGGGTAAAAAATACGAACCCAACTAAAACTCCGGCTAAAAAATACGAACCCAACTAAAACTCCGGGCAAAAATACTAACCCAACTAAAAAGTCCGGGTAAAAAATACGAACCCAACTAAAACTCCGGGTAAAAATACGAACCCAACTAAAACTCCGGGTAAAAATACGAACCCAACTAAAACTCCGCGTAAAAAATACGAACCCAACTAAAACTCCGGGTAAAAAATACGAACCCAACTAAAAAGTCCGGTAAAAAATATGAACCCAACTAAAACTCCGGGTAAAATTACGAACCCAAGTAAAACTCCGGGTAAAATTATGAACCCAAGTAAAACTCCGGGTAAAATTATGAACCCAAGTAAAACTCCGGGTAAAATTTCGAACCCAAGTAAAACTCCGGGTAAAATTACGAACCCAACTAAAACTCCGGGTAAAATTTCGAACCCAACTAAAACTCCGGGTAAAATTACGAACCCAACTAAAAGTCCGGGTAAAAATACGAACCCAACTATTAACTCAAGACTCCGGGTAAAATTACGAACCCAACTAAAACTCCGGGTAAAATTACGAACCCAACTAAAACTCCGGGTAAAATTACGAACCCAACTAAAAGTCCGGGTAAAAAATACGAACCCAATTAAAAAGTCCGGGTAAAATTACGAACCCAACTAAAACTCCGGGTAAAATTATGAACCCAACTAAAAGTCCGGGTAAAAAATTCGAACCCAACTAAAAAGTCCGGGTAAAATTACGAACCCAACTAAAACTCCGGGTAAAATTACGAACCCAACTAAAACTCCGGGTAAAATTACGAACCCAACTAAAAGTCCGGGTAAAAAATACGAACCCAACTAAAAAGTCCGGGTAAAAATACGAACACAACTAAAACTCCGGGTAAAAAATACGAACCCAACTAAAACTCCGGGTAAAAATACGAACCCAACTAAAACTCCGGGTAAAAATACGAACCCAACTAAAATTCCGGGTAAAAAATACGAACCCAACTAAAACTCCGGCTAAAAAATACGAACCCAACTAAAACTCCAGGCAAAAATACTAACCCAACTAAAAAGTCCGGGTAAAAAATACGAACCCAACTAAAACTCCGGGTAAAAATACGAACCCAACTAAAACTCCGGGTAAAAATACGAACCCAACTAAAACTCCGGGTAAAAAATACGAACCCAACTAAAACTCCGGGTAAAAAATACGAACCCAACTAAAAAGTCCGGTAAAAAATATGAACCCAACTAAAACTCCGGGTAAAATTACCAACACAACTAAAAAGTCCGGGTAAAATTACGAACCCAACTAAAACTCCGGGTAAAATTACGAACCCAACTAAAACTCCGGGTAAAAAATACGAACCCAACTAAAAAGTCCGGGTAAAAAATACGAACCCAACTAAAACTCCGGGTAAAAATACGAACCCAACTAAAACTCCGGGTAAAAATACGAACCCAACTAAAACTCCGGGTAAAAAATATGAACCCAACTAAAACTCCGGGTAAAATTACCAACACAACTAAAACTCCGGGTAAAAATACGAACCCAACTAAAACTCCGGGTAAAAAATACGAACCCAACTAAAACTCCGGGTAAAAAATTCGAACCCAACTAAAACTCCGGGTAAAATTACGAACCCAACTAAAAGTCCGGGTAAAAAATACGAACCCAACTAAAAAGTCCGGGTAAAATTACGAACCCAACTAAAACTCCGGGTAAAATTACGAACCCAACTAAAACTCCGGGTATAAAATACGAACCCAACTAAAAAGTCCGGGTAAAATTACGAACCCAACTAAAAAGTCCGGGTAAAATTACGAACCCAACTAAAACTCCGGGTAAAATTACGAACCCAACTAAAACTCCGGGTAAAATTACGAACCCAACTAAAAGTCCGGGTAAAAAATACGAACCCAACTAAAAAGTCCGGGTAAAATTACGAACCCAACTAAAACTCCGGGTAAAATTACGAACCCAACTAAAACTCCGGGTAAAATTACGAACCCAAGTAAAACTCCGGGTAAAATTACGAACCCAAGTAAAACTCCGGGTAAAATTACGAACCCAACTAAAACTCCGGGTAAAATTACGAACCCAACTAAAACTCCGGGTAAAATTACGAACCCAACTAAAAGTCCGGGTAAAAATACGAACCCAACTATTAACTCAAGACTCCGGGTAAAATTACGAACCCAACTAAAACACCGGGTAAAATTACGAACCCAACTAAAACTCCGGGTAAAATTACGAACCCAACTAAAAGTCCGGGTAAAAAATACGAACCCAACTAAAAAGTCCGGGTAAAATTACGAACCCAACTAAAACTCCGGGTAAAATTATGAGCCCAATTAAAAGTCCGGGTAAAAAATTCGAACCCAACTAAAAAGTCCGGGTAAAAATACGAACAAAACTAAAACTCCGGGTAAAATTACGAACCCAACTAAAACTCCGGGTAAAAAATACGAACCCAACTAAAACTCCGGGTAAAAATACGAACCCAACTAAAACTCCGGGTAAAAATACGAACCCAACTAAAACTCCGGGTAAAAAATACGAACCCAACTAAAACTCCGGCTAAAAAATACGAACCCAACTAAAACTCCGGGCAAAAATACTAACCCCACTAAAAAGTCCGGGTAAAAAATACGAACCCAACTAAAACTCCGGGTAAAAATACGAACCCAACTAAAACTCCGGGTAAAAATACGATCCCAACTAAAACTCCGGGTAAAAAATACGAATCCAACTAAAACTCCGGGTAAAAAATACGAACCCAACTAAAAAGTCCGGTAAAAAATATGAACCCAACTAAAACTCCGGGTAAAATTACCAACACAACTAAAAAGTCTGGGTAAAATTACGAATCCAACTAAAACTCCGGGTAAAATTACGAACCCAACTAAAACTCCGGGTAAAAAATACGAACCCAACTAAAAAGTCCGGGTAAAATTGCGAACCCAACTAAAAAGTCTGGGTAAAATTACGAACCCAACTAAAACTCCGGGTAAAATTACGAACTCAACTAAAACTCCGGGTAAAATTACGAACCCAACTAAAACTCCGGGTAAAATTACGAACCCAACTAAAAGTCCGGGTAAAAAATACGAACCCAACTAAAAAGTCCGGGTAAAATTACGAACCCAACTAAAACTCCGGGTAAAATTACGAACCCAACTAAAACTCCGGGTAAAATTACGAACCCAACTAAAACTCCGGGTAAAATTACGAACCCAAGTAAAACTCCGGGTAAAATTACGAACCCAAGTAAAACTCCGGGTAAAATTACGAACCCAACTAAAACTCCGGGTAAAATTACGAACCCAACTAAAACTCCGGGTAAAATTACGAACCCAACTAAAAGTCCGGGTAAAAATACGAACCCAACTAAAAAGTCCGGGTAACTCAAGACTCCGGGTAAAATTACGAACCCAACTAAAACTCCGGGTAAAATTACGAACCCAACTAAAACTCCGGGTAAAATTACGAACCCAACTAAAAGTCCGGGTACAAAATACGAACCCAACTAAAAGGTCCGGGTAAAATTACGAACCCAACTAAAACTCCGGGTAAAATTATGAACCCAACTAAAAGTCCGGGTAAAAAATTCGAACCCAACTAAAAAGTCCGGGTAAAATTACGAACCCAACTAAAACTCCGGGTAAAATTACGAACCCAACTAAAAAGTCCGGGTAAAATTACGAACCCAACTAAAAAGTCCGGGTAAAATTACGAACCCAACTAAAAAGTCCGGGTAAAATTACGAACCCAACTAAAACTCCGGGTAAAATTACGAACTCAACTAAAACTCCGGGTAAAATTACGAACCCAACTAAAACTCCGGGTAAAATTACGAACCCAACTAAAAGTCCGGGTAAAAAATACGAACCCAACTAAAAAGTCCGGGTAAAATTACGAACCCAACTAAAGCTCCGGGTAAAATTACGAACCCAACTAAAACTCCGGGTAAAATTACGAACCCAAGTAAAACTCCGGGTAAAATTACGAAACCAAATAAACTCCGGGTAAAATTACGAACCCAAGTAAAACTCCGGGTAAAATTACGAAACCAAGTAAAACTCCGGGTAAAATTACGAACCCAACTAAAACTCCGGGTAAAAAATACGAACCCAACTAAAAAGTCCGGGTAAAATTACGAACCCAAGTAAAACTCCGGGTAAAATTACGAACCCAACTAAAACTCCGGGTAAAATTACGAACCCAACTAAAAAGTCCGGGTAAAATTACGAACCCAAATAAAAAGTCCGGGTATAATTACTAACCCAACTAAAACTCCGGGTAAAATTACGAACTCAACTAAAACTCCGGGTAAAATTACGAACCCAACTAAAACTCCGGGTAAAAAATACGAACCAAACAAAAATGTCCGGGTAACATTTAGAACCCAACTAAAACTCCGGGTAAAAAAATACGAACCCAACTAAAACTCCGGGCAAAAATACTAACCCAACTGAAAAGTCCGGGTAAAAAATACGAACCCAACTAAAACTCCGGGTAAAAATACGAACCCAACTAAAACTCCGGGTAAAAATACGAACCCAACTAAAACTCCGGGTAAAAAATACGAACCCAACTAAAACTCCGAGTAAAAATACGAACCCAACTAAAACTCCGGGTAAAAATACGAACCCAACTAAAACTCCGGGTAAAAAATACGAACCCAACTAAAACTCCGGTTAAAAAATACGAACCCAAATAAAACTCCGGGCAAAAATACTAACCCAACTAAAAAGTCCGGGTAGAAAATACTAACCCAACTAAAACTCCGGGTAAAAATACGAACCCAACTAAAACTCCGGGTAAAAATACGAACCCAACTAAAACTCCGCGTAAAAAATACGAACCCAACTAAAACTCCGGGTAAAAAATACGAACCCAACTAAAAAGTCCGGTAAAAAATATGAACCCAACTAAAACTCCGGGTAAAATTACCAACACAACTAAAACTCCGGGTAAAAATACGAACCCAACTAAAACTCCGGGTAAAAAATACGAACCCAACTAAAACTCCGGGTAAAAAATACGAACCCAACTAAAACTCCGGGTAAAATTACGAACCCAACTAAAAAGTCCGGGTAAAATTACGAACCCAACTAAAACTCCGGGTAAAAAATACGAACCCAACTAAAAAGTCCGGGTAAAATTACGAACCCAACTAAAAAGTCCTGGTAAAATTACGAACCCAACTAAAACTCCGGGTAAAATTACGAACCCAACTAAAACTCCGGGTAAAAGTACGAACCCAACTAAAAGTCCGGGTAAAAAATACGAACCCAACTAAAAAGTCCGGGTAAAATTACGAACCCAACTAAACTCCGGGTAAAATTACGAACCCAACTAAAACTCCGGGTAAAAAATACGAACCCAACTAAAAAGTCCGGGTAAAATTACGAACCCAACTAAAAAGTCCGGGTAAAATTACGATCCCAACTAAAACTCCGGGTAAAATTACGAACTCAACTAAAACTCCGGGTAAAATTACGAACCCAACTAAAACTCCGGGTAAAATTACGAACCCAACTAAAAGTCCGGGTAAAAAATACGAACCCAACTAAAAAGTCCGGGTAAAATTACGAACCCAACTAAAACTCCGGGTAAAATTACGAACCCAACTAAAACTCCGGGTAAAATTACGAACCCAAGTAAAACTCCGGGTAAAATTACGAACCCAAGTAAAACTCCGGGTAAAATTACGAACCCAACTAAAACTCCGGGTAAAATTACGAACCCAACTAAAACTCCGGGTAAAATTACGAACCCAACTAAAAGTCCGGGTAAAAATACGAACCCAACTAAAAAGTCCGGGTAACTCAAGACTCCGGGTAAAATTACGAACCCAACTAAAACTAAGGGTAAAAATACGAACCCAACTAAAACTCCGGGTAAAAAATACGAACCCAACTAAAACTCCGGGTAAAAATACGAACCCAACTAAAACTCCGGGTAAAAATACGAACCCAACTAAAACTCCGGGTAAAAAATACGAACCCAACTAAAACTCCGGCTAAAAAATACGAACCCAACTAAAACTCCGGGGAAAAATACTAACCCAACTAAAAAGTCCGGGTAAAAAATACGAACCCAACTAAAACTCCGGGTAAAAATATGAACCCAACTAAAACTCCGGGTAAAAATACGAACCCACCTAAAACTCCGGGTAAAAAATACGAACCCAACTAAAACTCCGGGTAAAAAATACGAACCCAACTAAAAAGTCCGGTAAAAAATATGAACCCAACTAAAACTCCGGGTAAAATTACCAACACAACTAAAAAGTCCGGGTAAAATTACGAACCCAACTAAAACTCCGGGTAAAATTACGAACCCAACTAAAACTCCGGGTAAAAAATACGAACCCAGCTAAAAAGTCCGGGTAAAATTACGACCCCAACTAAAAAGTCCGGGTAAAATTACGAACCCAACTAAAACTCCGGGTAAAATTACGAACTCAACTAAAACTCCGGGTAAAATTACGAACCCAACTAAAACTCCGGGTAAAATTACGAACCCAACTAAAAGTCCGGGTAAAAAATACGAACCCAACTAAAAAGTCCGGGTAAAATTACGAACCCAAGTAAAACTCCGGGTAAAATTACGAACCCAAGTAAAACTCCGGGTAAAATTACGAACCCAACTAAAACTCCGGGTAAAATTACGAACCCAACTAAAACTCCGGGTAAAATTACGAACCCAACTAAAAGTCCGGGTAAAAATACGAACCCAACTAAAAATTCCGGGTAACTCAAGACTCCGGGTAAAATTACGAACCCAACTAAAACTCCGGGTAAAATTACGAACCCAACTAAAACTCCGGGTAAAATTACGAACCCAACTAAAAGTCCGGGTACAAAATACGAACCCAAATAAAAGGTCCGGGTAAAATTACGAACCCAACTAAAACTCCGGGTAAAATTATGAACCCAACTAAAAGTCCGGGTAAAAAATTCGAACCCAACTAAAAAGTCCGGGTAAAATTGCGAACCCAACTAAAACTCCGGGTAAAATTACGAACCCAACTAAAACTCCGGGTAAAATTACGAACCCAAGTAAAACTCCGAGTAAAATTACGAACCCAAGTAAAACTCCGGGTAAAATTACGAACCCAACTAAAACTCCGGGTAAAATTACGAACCCAACTAAAACTCCGGGTAAAATTACGAACCCAACTAAAAGTCCGGGTAAAAAATTCGAACCCAACTAAAAAGTCCGGATAAAATTACGAACCCAAGTAAAACTCCGGGTAAAATTACGAACCCAACTAAAACTCCGGGTAAAATTACGAACCCAACTAAAAAGTCCGGGTAAAATTACGAACCCAAATAAAAAGTCCGAGTAAAATTACTAACCCAACTAAAACTCCGGGTAAAATTACGAACTCAACTAAAACTCCGGGTAAAATTACGAACCCAACTAAAAGTCCGGGTAAAAATACGAACCCAACTATTAACTCAAGACTCCGGGTAAAATTACGAACCCAACTAAAACTCCGGGTAAAATTACGAACCCAACTAAAAGTCCGGGTAAAAAATACGAACCCAACTAAAAAGTCCGGGTAAAATTACGAACCCAACTAAAACTCCGGGTAAAATTACGAACCCAACTAAAACTCCGGGTAAAATTACGAACCCAAGTAAAACTCCGGGTAAAATTACGAACCCAGGTAAAACTCCGGGTAAAATTACGAACCCAACTAAAAGTCCGGGTAAAAATACGAACCCAACTAAAAATTCCGGGTAAAATTACGAACCCAACTAAAACTCCGGGTAAAATTACGAACCCAACTAAAACTCCGGGTAAAATTACGAACCCAACTAAAAAGTCCGGGTAAAATTACGAACCCAACTAAAAAGTCCGGGTAAAATTACGAACCCAACTAAAAAGTCCGGGTAAAATTACGAACCCAACTAAAACTCCGGGTAAAATTACGAACTCAACTAAAACTCCGGGTAAAATTACGAACCCAACTAAAACTCCGGGTAAAATTATGAACCCAACTAAAAGTCCGGGTAAAAAATTCGAACCCAACTAAAAAGTCCGGGTAAAATTGCGAACCCAACTAAAACTCCGGGTAAAATTACGAACCCAACTAAAAAGTCCGGGTAAAATTACGAACCCAACTAAAAAGTCCGGGTAAAATTACGAACCCAACTAAAAAGTCCGGGTAAAATTACGAACCCAACTAAAACTCCGGGTAAAATTACGAACTCAACTAAAACTCCGGGTAAAATTACGAACCCAACTAAAACTCCGGGTAAAATTACGAACCCAACTAAAAGTCCGGGTAAAAAATACGAACCCAACTAAAAAGTCCGGGTAAAATTACGAACCCAACTAAAACTCCGGGTAAAATTACGAACCCAACTAAAACTCCGGGTAAAATTACGAACCCAAGTAAAACTCCGGGTAAAATTACGAACCCAAGTAAAACTCCGGGTAAAATTACGAACCCAACTAAAACTCCGGGTAAAATTACGAACCCAACTAAAACTCCGGGTAAAATTACGAACCCAACTAAAAGTCCGGGTAAAAATACGAACCCAACTAAAAATTCCGGGTAACTCAAGACTCCGGGTAAAATTACGAACCCAACTAAAACTCCGGGTAAAATTACGAACCCAACTAAAACTCCGGGTAAAATTACGAACCCAACTAAAAGTCCGGGTACAAAATACGAACCCAAATAAAAGGTCCGGGTAAAATTACGAACCCAACTAAAACTCCGGGTAAAATTATGAACCCTAACTAAAAGTCCGGGTAAAAAATTCGAACCCAACTAAAAAGTCCGGGTAAAATTGCGAACCCAACTAAAACTCCGGGTAAAATTACGAACCCAACTAAAACTCCGGGTAAAATTACGAACCCAAGTAAAACTCCGGGTAAAATTACGAACCCAAGTAAAACTCCGGGTAAAATTACGAACCCAACTAAAACTCCGGGTAAAATTACGAACCCAACTAAAACTCCGGGTAAAATTACGAACCCAACTAAAAGTCCGGGTAAAAAATTCGAACCCAACTAAAAAGTCCGGATAAAATTACGAACCCAAGTAAAACTCCGGGTAAAATTACGAACCCAACTAAAACTCCGGGTAAAATTACGAACCCAACTAAAAAGTCCGGGTAAAATTACGAACCCAAATAAAAAGTCCGGGTAAAATTACTAACCCAACTAAAACTCCGGGTAAAATTACGAACTCAACTAAAACTCCGGGTAAAATTACGAACCCAACTAAAAGTCCGGGTAAAAATACGAACCCAACTATTAACTCAAGACTCCGGGTAAAATTACGAACCCAACTAAAACTCCGGGTAAAATTACGAACCCAACTAAAAGTCCGGGTAAAAAATACGAACCCAACTAAAAAGTCCGGGTAAAATTACGAACCCAACTAAAACTCCGGGTAAAATTACGAACCCAACTAAAACTCCGGGTAAAATTACGAACCCAAGTAAAACTCCGGGTAAAATTACGAACCCAAGTAAAACTCCGGGTAAAATTACGAACCCAACTAAAAGTCCGGGTAAAAATACGAACCCAACTAAAAATTCCGGGTAACTCAAGACTCCGGGTAAAATTACGAACCCAACTAAAACTCCGGGTAAAATTACGAACCCAACTAAAACTCCGGGTAAAATTACGAACCCAACTAAAAGTCCGGGTACAAAATACGAACCCAAATAAAAGGTCCGGGTAAAATTACGAACCCAACTAAAACTCCGGGTAAAATTATGAACCCAACTAAAAGTCCGGGTAAAAAATTCGAACCCAACTAAAAAGTCCGGGTAAAATTGCGAACCCAACTAAAACTCCGGGTAAAATTACGAACCCAACTAAAAAGACCGGGTAAAATTACGAACCCAACTAAAAAGTCCGGGTAAAATTACGAACCCAACTAAAAAGTCCGGGTAAAATTACGAACCCAACTAAAACTCCGGGTAAAATTACGAACCCAACTAAAAGTCCGGGTACAAAATACGAACCCAAATAAAAGGTCCGGGTAAAATTACGAACCCAACTAAAACTCCGGGTAAAATTATGAACCCAACTAAAAGTCCGGGTAAAAAATTCGAACCCAACTAAAAAGTCCGGGTAAAATTGCGAACCCAACTAAAACTCCGGGTAAAATTACGAACCCAACTAAAAAGTCCGGGTAAAATTACGAACCCAACTAAAAAGTCCGGGTAAAATTACGAACCCAACTAAAAAGTCCGGGTAAAATTACGAACCCAACTAAAACTCCGGGTAAAATTACGAACTCAACTAAAACTCCGGGTAAAATTACGAACCCAACTAAAACTCCGGGTAAAATTACGAACCCAACTAAAAGTCCGGGTACAAAATACGAACCCAACTAAAAAGTCCGGGTAAAATTACGAACCCAACTAAAACTCCGGGTAAAATTACGAACCCAACTAAAACTCCGGGTAAAATTACGAACCCAAGTAAAACTCCGGGTAAAATTACGAACCCAAGTAAAACTCCGGGTAAAATTACGAACCCAACTAAAACTCCGGGTAAAATTACGAACCCAACTAAAACTCCGGGTAAAATTACGAACCCAACTAAAAGTCCGGGTAAAAATACGAACCCAACTAAAAATTCCGGGTAACTCAAGACTCCGGGTAAAATTACGAACCCAACTAAAACTCCGGGTAAAATTACGAACCCAACTAAAACTCCGGGTAAAATTACGAACCCAACTAAAAGTCCGGGTACAAAATACGAACCCAAATAAAAGGTCCGGGTAAAATTACGAACCCAACTAAAACTCCGGGTAAAATTATGAACCCAACTAAAAGTCCGGGTAAAAAATTCGAACCCAACTAAAAAGTCCGGGTAAAATTGCGAACCCAACTAAAACTCCGGGTAAAATTACGAACCCAACTAAAACTCCGGGTAAAATTACGAACCCAAGTAAAACTCCGGGTAAAATTACGAACCCAAGTAAAACTCCGGGTAAAATTACGAACCCAACTAAAACTCCGGGTAAAATTACGAACCCAACTAAAACTCCGGGTAAAATTACGAACCCAACTAAAAGTCCGGGTAAAAAATTCGAACCCAACTAAAAAGTCCGGATAAAATTACGAACCCAAGTAAAACTCCGGGTAAAATTACGAACCCAACTAAAACTCCGGGTAAAATTACGAACCCAACTAAAAAGTCCGGGTAAAATTACGAACCCAAATAAAAAGTCCGGGTAAAATTACTAACCCAACTAAAACTCCGGGTAAAATTACGAACTCAACTAAAACTCCGGGTAAAATTACGAACCCAACTAAAAGTCCGGGTAAAAATACGAACCCAACTATTAAATCAAGACTCCGGGTAAAATTACGAACCCAACTAAAACTCCGGGTAAAATTACGAACCCAACTAAAAGTCCGGGTAAAAAATACGAACCCAACTAAAAAGTCCGGGTAAAATTACGAACCCAACTAAAACTCCGGGTAAAATTACGAACCCAACTAAAACTCCGGGTAAAATTACGAACCCAAGTAAAACTCCGGGTAAAATTACGAACCCAAGTAAAACTCCGGGTAAAATTACGAACCCAACTAAAAGTCCGGGTAAAAATACGAACCCAACTAAAAATTCCGGGTAACTCAAGACTCCGGGTAAAATTACGAACCCAACTAAAACTCCGGGTAAAATTACGAACCCAACTAAAACTCCGGGTAAAATTACGAACCCAACTAAAAGTCCGGGTACAAAATACGAACCCAAATAAAAGGTCCGGGTAAAATTACGAACCCAACTAAAACTCCGGGTAAAATTATGAACCCAACTAAAAGTCCGGGTAAAAAATTCGAACCCAACTAAAAAGTCCGGGTAAAATTGCGAACCCAACTAAAACTCCGGGTAAAATTACGAACCCAACTAAAAAGACCGGGTAAAATTACGAACCCAACTAAAAAGTCCGGGTAAAATTACGAACCCAACTAAAAAGTCCGGGTAAAATTACGAACCCAACTAAAACTCCGGGTAAAATTACGAACTCAACTAAAACTCCGGGTAAAATTACGAACCAAACTAAAACTCCGGGTAAAATTACGAACCCAACTAAAAGTCCGGGTAAAAAATACGAACCCAACTAAAAAGTCCGGGTAAAATTACGAACCCAACTAAAACTCCGGGTAAAATTACGAACCCAACTAAAACTCCGGGTAAAATTACGAACCCAAGTAAAACTCCGGGTAAAATTACGAACCCAAGTAAAACTCCGGGTAAAATTACGAACCCAACTAAAACTCCGGGTAAAATTACGAACCCAACTAAAACTCCGGGTAAAATTACGAACCCAACTAAAAGTCCGGGTAAAAAATTCGAACCCAACTAAAAAGTCCGGATAAAATTACGAACCCAAGTAAAACTCCGGGTAAAATTACGAACCCAACTAAAACTCCGGGTAAAATTACGAACCCAACTAAAAAGTCCGGGTAAAATTACGAACCCAAATAAAAAGTCCGGGTAAAATTACTAACCCAACTAAAACTCCGGGTAAAATTACGAACCCAACTAAAAGTCCGGGTAAAAATACGAACCCAACTATTAACTCAAGACTCCGGGTAAAATTACGAACCCAACTAAAACTCCGGGTAAAATTACGAACCCAACTAAAACTCCGGGTAAAATTACGAACCCAACTAAAAGTCCGGGTAAAAAATACGAACCCAACTAAAAAGTCCGGGTAAAATTACGAACCCAACTAACAAGTCCGGGTAAAATTACGAACCCAACTAAAACTCCGGGTAAAATTACGAACCCAAGTAAAACTCCGGGTAAAATTACGAACCCAAGTAAAACTCCGTTTAAAATTACGAACCCAACTAAAACTCCGGGTAAAATTACGAACCCAACTAAAACTCCGGGTAAAATTACGAACCCAACTAAAAGTCCGGGTAAAAATACGAACCCAACTAAAAAGTCCGGGTAACTCAAGACTCCGGGTAAAATTACGAACCCAACTAAAACTCCGGGTAAAATTACGAACCCAACAAAAACTCCGGGTAAAATTACGAACCCAACTAAAAGTCCGGGTACAAAATACGAACCCAACTAAAAGGTCCGGGTAAAATTACGAACCCAACTAAAACTCCGGGTAAAATTACGAACCCAACTAAAACTCCGGGTAAAATTACGAACCCAAGTAAAACTCCGGGTAAAATTACGAACCCAAGTAAAACTCCGGGTAAAATTACGAACCCAACTAAAACTCCGGGTAAAATTACGAACCCAACTAAAACTCCGGGTAAAATTACGAACCCAACTAAAAGTCCGGGTAAAAATACGAACCCAACTAAAAATTCCGGGTAACTCAAGACTCCGGGTAAAATTACGAACCCAACTAAAACTCCGGGTAAAATTACGAACCCAACTAAAACTCCGGGTAAAATTACGAACCCAACTAAAAGTCCGGGTACAAAATACGAACCCAAATAAAAGGTCCGGGTAAAATTACGAACCCAACTAAAACTCCGGGTAAAATTATGAACCCAACTAAAAGTCCGGGTAAAAAATTCGAACCCAACTAAAAAGTCCGGGTAAAATTGCGAACCCAACTAAAACTCCGGGTAAAATTACGAACCCAACTAAAACTCCGGGTAAAATTACGAACCCAAGTAAAACTCCGGGTAAAATTACGAACCCAACTAAAACTCCGGGTAAAATTACGAACCCAACTAAAACTCCGGGTAAAATTACGAACCCAACTAAAAGTCCGGGTAAAAAATTCGAACCCAACTAAAAAGTCCGGATAAAATTACGAACCCAAGTAAAACTCCGGGTAAAATTACGAACCCAACTAAAACTCCGGGTAAAATTACGAACCCAACTAAAAAGTCCGGGTAAAATTACGAACCCAAATAAAAAGTCCGGGTAAAATTACTAACCCAACTAAAACTCCGGGTAAAATTACGAACTCAACTAAAACTCCGGGTAAAATTACGAACCCAACTAAAAGTCCGGGTAAAAATACGAACCCAACTATTAAATCAAGACTCCGGGTAAAATTACGAACCCAACTAAAACTCCGGGTAAAATTACGAACCCAACTAAAAGTCCGGGTAAAAAATACGAACCCAACTAAAAAGTCCGGGTAAAATTACGAACCCAACTAAAACTCCGGGTAAAATTACGAACCCAACTAAAACTCCGGGTAAAATTACGAACCCAAGTAAAACTCCGGGTAAAATTACGAACCCAAGTAAAACTCCGGGTAAAATTACGAACCCAACTAAAAGTCCGGGTAAAAATACGAACCCAACTAAAAATTCCGGGTAACTCAAGACTCCGGGTAAAATTACGAACCCAACTAAAACTCCGGGTAAAATTACGAACCCAACTAAAACTCCGGGTAAAATTACGAACCCAACTAAAAGTCCGGGTACAAAATACGAACCCAAATAAAAGGTCCGGGTAAAATTACGAACCCAACTAAAACTCCGGGTAAAATTATGAACCCAACTAAAAGTCCGGGTAAAAAATTCGAACCCAACTAAAAAGTCCGGGTAAAATTGCGAACCCAACTAAAACTCCGGGTAAAATTACGAACCCAACTAAAAAGACCGGGTAAAATTACGAACCCAACTAAAAAGTCCGGGTAAAATTACGAACCCAACTAAAAAGTCCGGGTAAAATTACGAACCCAACTAAAACTCCGGGTAAAATTACGAACTCAACTAAAACTCCGGGTAAAATTACGAACCAAACTAAAACTCCGGGTAAAATTACGAACCCAACTAAAAGTCCGGGTAAAAAATACGAACCCAACTAAAAAGTCCGGGTAAAATTACGAACCCAACTAAAACTCCGGGTAAAATTACGAACCCAACTAAAACTCCGGGTAAAATTACGAACCCAAGTAAAACTCCGGGTAAAATTACGAACCCAAGTAAAACTCCGGGTAAAATTACGAACCCAACTAAAACTCCGGGTAAAATTACGAACCCAACTAAAACTCCGGGTAAAATTACGAACCCAACTAAAAGTCCGGGTAAAAAATTCGAACCCAACTAAAAAGTCCGGATAAAATTACGAACCCAAGTAAAACTCCGGGTAAAATTACGAACCCAACTAAAACTCCGGGTAAAATTACGAACCCAACTAAAAAGTCCGGGTAAAATTACGAACCCAAATAAAAAGTCCGGGTAAAATTACTAACCCAACTAAAACTCCGGGTAAAATTACGAACCCAACTAAAAGTCCGGGTAAAAATACGAACCCAACTATTAACTCAAGACTCCGGGTAAAATTACGAACCCAACTAAAACTCCGGGTAAAATTACGAACCCAACTAAAACTCCGGGTAAAATTACGAACCCAACTAAAAGTCCGGGTAAAAAATACGAACCCAACTAAAAAGTCCGGGTAAAATTACGAACCCAACTAACAAGTCCGGGTAAAATTACGAACCCAACTAAAACTCCGGGTAAAATTACGAACCCAAGTAAAACTCCGGGTAAAATTACGAACCCAAGTAAAACTCCGTTTAAAATTACGAACCCAACTAAAACTCCGGGTAAAATTACGAACCCAACTAAAACTCCGGGTAAAATTACGAACCCAACTAAAAGTCCGGGTAAAAATACGAACCCAACTAAAAAGTCCGGGTAACTCAAGACTCCGGGTAAAATTACGAACCCAACTAAAACTCCGGGTAAAATTACGAACCCAACAAAAACTCCGGGTAAAATTACGAACCCAACTAAAAGTCCGGGTACAAAATACGAACCCAACTAAAAGGTCCGGGTAAAATTACGAACCCAACTAAAACTCCGGGTAAAATTACGAACCCAACTAAAACTCCGGGTAAAATTACGAACCCAAGTAAAACTCCGGGTAAAATTACGAACCCAAGTAAAACTCCGGGTAAAATTACGAACCCAACTAAAACTCCGGGTAAAATTACGAACCCAACTAAAACTCCGGGTAAAATTACGAACCCAACTAAAAGTCCGGGTAAAAATACGAACCCAACTAAAAATTCCGGGTAACTCAAGACTCCGGGTAAAATTACGAACCCAACTAAAACTCCGGGTAAAATTACGAACCCAACTAAAACTCCGGGTAAAATTACGAACCCAACTAAAAGTCCGGGTACAAAATACGAACCCAAATAAAAGGTCCGGGTAAAATTACGAACCCAACTAAAACTCCGGGTAAAATTATGAACCCAACTAAAAGTCCGGGTAAAAAATTCGAACCCAACTAAAAACTCCGGGTAAAATTGCGAACCCAACTAAAACTCCGGGTAAAATTACGAACCCAACTAAAACTCCGGGTAAAATTACGAACCCACAAGTAAAACTCCGGGTAAAATTACGAACCCAAGTAAAACTCCGGGTAAAATTACGAAACCCAACTAAAACTCCGGGTAAAATTACGAACCCAACTAAAACTCCGGGTAAAATTACGAACCCAACTAAAAGTCCGGGTAAAAATTTCGAACCCAACTAAAAAGTCCGGATAAAATTACGAACCCAAGTAAAACTCCGGGTAAAATTACGAACCCAACTAAAACTCCGGGTAAAATTACGAACCCAACTAAAAAGTCCGGGTAAAATTACGAACCCAAATAAAAAGTCCGGGTAAAATTACTAACCCAACTAAACTCCGGGTAAAATTACGAACTCAACTAAAACTCCGGGTAAAATTACGAACCCAACTAAAAGTCCGGGTAAAAATACGAACCCAACTATTAAATCAAGACTCCGGGTAAAATTACGAACCCAACTAAAACTCCGGGTAAAATTACGAACCCACTAAAAGTCCGGGTAAAAATACGAACCCAACTAAAAAGTCCGGGTAAAATTACGAACCCAACTAAAACTCCGGGTAAAATTACGAACCCAACTAAAACTCCGGGTAAAATTACGAACCCAAGTAAAACTCCGGGTAAAATTACGAACCCAAGTAAAACTCCGGGTAAAATTACGAACCCAACTAAAAGTCCGGGTAAAAATACGAACCCAACTAAAAATTCCGGGTAACTCAAGACTCCGGGTAAAATTACGAACCCAACTAAAACTCCGGGTAAAATTACGAACCCAACTAAAACTCCGGGTAAAATTACGAACCCAACTAAAAGTCCGGGTACAAAATACGAACCCAAATAAAAGGTCCGGGTAAAATTACGAACCCAACTAAAACTCCGGGTAAAATTATGAACCCAACTAAAAGTCCGGGTAAAAAATTCGAACCCAACTAAAAAGTCCGGGTAAAATTGCGAACCCAACTAAAACTCCGGGTAAAATTACGAACCCAACTAAAAAGACCGGGTAAAATTACGAACCCAACTAAAAAGTCCGGGTAAAATTACGAACCCAACTAAAAAGTCCGGGTAAAATTACGAACCCAACTAAAACTCCGGGTAAAATTACGAACTCAACTAAAACTCCGGGTAAAATTACGAACCAAACTAAAACTCCGGGTAAAATTACGAACCCAACTAAAAGTCCGGGTAAAAAATACGAACCCAACTAAAAAGTCCGGGTAAAATTACGAACCCAACTAAAACTCCGGGTAAAATTACGAACCCAACTAAAACTCCGGGTAAAATTACGAACCCAAGTAAAACTCCGGGTAAAATTACGAACCCAAGTAAAACTCCGGGTAAAATTACGAACCCAACTAAAACTCCGGGTAAAATTACGAACCCAACTAAAACTCCGGGTAAAATTACGAACCCAACTAAAAGTCCGGGTAAAAAATTCGAACCCAACTAAAAAGTCCGGATAAAATTACGAACCCAAGTAAAACTCCGGGTAAAATTACGAACCCAACTAAAACTCCGGGTAAAATTACGAACCCAACTAAAAAGTCCGGGTAAAATTACGAACCCAAATAAAAAGTCCGGGTAAAATTACTAACCCAACTAAAACTCCGGGTAAAATTACGAACCTAACTAAAAGTCCGGGTAAAAATACGAACCCAACTATTAACTCAAGACTCCGGGTAAAATTACGAACCCAACTAAAACTCCGGGTAAAATTACGAACCCAACTAAAACTCCGGGTAAAATTACGAACCCAACTAAAAGTCCGGGTAAAAAATACGAACCCAACTAAAAAGTCCGGGTAAAATTACGAACCCAACTAACAAGTCCGGGTAAAATTACGAACCCAACTAAAACTCCGGGTAAAATTACGAACCCAAGTAAAACTCCGGGTAAAATTACGAACCCAAGTAAAACTCCGTTTAAAATTACGAACCCAACTAAAACTCCGGGTAAAATTACGAACCCAACTAAAACTCCGGGTAAAATTACGAACCCAACTAAAAGTCCGGGTAAAAATACGAACCCAACTAAAAAGTCCGGGTAACTCAAGACTCCGGGTAAAATTACGAACCCAACTAAAACTCCGGGTAAAATTACGAACCCAACAAAAACTCCGGGTAAAATTACGAACCCAACTAAAAGTCCGGGTACAAAATACGAACCCAACTAAAAGGTCCGGGTAAAATTACGAACCCAACTAAAACTCCGGGTATAATCATGAACCCAACTAAAAGTCCGGGTAAAAAATTCGAACCCAACTAAAAAGTCCGGGTAAAATTACGAACCCAACTAAAACTCCGGGTAAAATTACGAACCCAACTAAAAAGTCCGGGTAAAATTACGAACCCAACTAAAAAGTCCGGGTAAAATTACGAACCCAACTAAAAAGTCCGGGTAAAATTACGAACCCAACTAAAACTCCGGGTAAAATTACGAACTCAACTAAAACTCCGGGTAAAATTACGAACCCAACTAAAACTCCGGGTAAAATTACGAACCCAACTAAAAGTCGGGTAAAAAATACGAACCCAACTAAAAAGTCCGGGTAAAATTACGAACCCAACTAAAACTCCGGGTAAAATTACGAACCCAATTAAAACTCCGGGTAAAATTACGAACCCAAGTAAAACTCCGGGTAAAATTACGAACCTAAGTAAAACTCCGGGTAAAATTACGAACCCAACTAAAACTCCGGGTAAAATTACGAACCCAACTAAAACTCCGGGTAAAATTACGAACCCAACTAAAAGTCCGGAAAAAAAATACGAACCCAACTAAAAAGTCCGGATAAAATTACGAACCCAAGTAAAACTCCGGGTAAAATTACGAACCCAACTAAAACTCCGGGTAAAATTACGAACCCAACTAAAAAGTCCGGGTAAGATTACGAACCCAAATAAAAAGTCCGGGTAAAATTACTAACCCAACGAAAACTCCGGGTAAAATTACGAACTCAACTAAAACTCCGGGTAAAATTACGAACCCAACTAAAACTCCGGGTAAAAATACGAACCCAACTAAAACTCCGGGTAAAAATACGAACCCAACTAAAACTCCGGGTAAAAAATATGAACCCAACTAAAACTCCGGGTAAAATTGCCAACTCAACTAAAACTCCGGGTAAAAATACGAACCCAACTAAAACTCCGGGTAAAATTACGAACTCAACTAAAACTCCGGGTAAAATTACGAACCCAACTAAAAGTCCGGAAAAAAATACGAACCCAACTAAAAAGTCCGGATAAAATTACGAACCCAAGTAAAACTCCGGGTAAAATTACGAACCCAACTAAAACTCCGGGTAAAATTACGAACCCAACTAAAAAGTCCGGGTAAAATTACGAACCCAAATAAAAAGTCCGGGTAAAATTACTAACCCAACGAAAACTCCGGGTAAAATTGCGAACTCAACTAAAACTCCGGGTAAAATTACGAACCCAACTAAAACTCCGGGTAAAAAATACGAACCCAACTAAAACTCCGGGTAAAAATACGACCCCAACTAAAACTCCGGGTAAAAAATATGAACCCAACTAAAACTCCGGGTAAAATTGCCAACTCAACTAAAACTCCGGGTAAAAATACGAACCCAACTAAAACTCCGGGTAAAATTACGAACTCAACTAAAACTCCGGGTAAAATTACGAACCCAACTAAAACTCCGGGTAAAAATACGAACCCAACTAAAACTCCGGGTAAAAATACGAACCCAACTAAAACTCCGGGTAAAAAATACGAACCCAACTAAAACTCCGGCTAAAAAATACGAACCCAACTAAAACTCCGGGCAAAAATACTAACCCAACTAAAAAGTCCGGGTAAAAAATACGAACCCAACTAAAACTCCGGGTAAAAATACGAACCCAACTAAAACTCCGGGTAAAAATACGAACCCAACTAAAACTCCGGGTAAAAACTACGAACCCAACTAAAACTCCGGGTAAAAAATACGAACCCAACTAAAAAGTCCGGTAAAAAATATGAACCCAACTAAAACTCCGGGTAAAATTACCAACACAACTAAAAAGTCCGGGTAAAATTACGAACCCAACTAAAACTCCGGGTAAAATTACGAACCCAACTAAAACTCCGGGTAAAAAATACGAACCCAACTAAAAAGTCCGGGTAAAATTGCGAACCCAACTAAAAAGTCCGGGTAAAATTACGAACCCAACTAAAACTCCGGGTAAAATTACGAACTCAACTAAAACTCCGGGTAAAATTACGAACCCAACTAAAACTCCGGGTAAAATTACGAACCCAACTAAAAGTCCGGGTAAAAAATACGAACCCAACTAAAAAGTCCGGGTAAAATTACGAACCCAACTAAAACTCCGGGTAAAATTACGAACCCAACTAAAACTACGGGTAAAATTACGAACCCAAGTAAAACTCCGGGTAAAATTACGAACCCAAGTAAAACTCCGGGTAAAATTACGAACCCAACTAAAACTCCGGGTAAAATTACGAACCCAACTAAAACTCCGGGTAAAATTACGAACCCAACTAAAAGTCCGGGTAAAAATACGAACCCAACTAAAAAGTCCGGGTAACTCAAGACTCCGGGTAAAATTACGAACCCAACTAAAACTCCGGGTAAAATTACGAACCCAACTAAAACTCCGGGTAAAATTACGAACCCAACTAAAAGTCCGGGTACAAAATACGAACCCAACTAAAAGGTCCGGGTAAAATTACGAACCCAACTAAAACTCCGGGTAAAATTATGAACCCAACTAAAAGTCCGGGTAAAAAATTCGAACCCAACTAAAAAGTCCGGGTAAAATTACGAACCCAACTAAAACTCCGGGTAAAATTACGAACCCAACTAAAAAGTCCGGGTAAAATTACGAACCCAACTAGAAAGTCCGGGTAAAATTACGAACCCAACTAAAAAGTCCGGGTAAAATTACGAACCCAACTAAAAGTCCGCGTAAAAAATTCGAACCCAACTAAAAAGTCCGGATAAAATTACGAACCCAAGTAAAACTCCGGGTAAAATTACGAACCCAACTAAAACTCCGGGTAAAATTACGAACCCAACTAAAAAGTCCGGGTAAAATTACGAACCCAAATAAAAAGTCCGGGTAAAATTACTAACCCAACTAAAACTCCGGGTAAAATTACGAACTCAACTAAAACTCCGGGTAAAATTACGAACCCAACTAAAAGTCCGGGTAAAAATACGAACCCAACTATTAACTCAAGACTCCGGGTAAAATTACGAACCCAACTAAAACTCCGGGTAAAATTACGAACCCAACTAAAAGTCCGGGTAAAAAATACGAAACCAACTAAAAAGTCCGGGTAAAATTACGAACCCAACTAAAACTCCGGGTAAAATTACGAACCCAACTAAAACTCCGGGTAAAATTACGAACCCAAGTAAAACTCCGGGTAAAATTACGAACCCAAGTAAAACTCCGGGTAAAATTACGAACCCAACTAAAACTCCGGGTAAAATTACGAACCCAACTAAAAGTCCGGGTAAAAATACGAACCCAACTATTAACTCAAGACTCCGGGTAAAATTACGAACCCAACTAAAACTCCGGGTAAAATTACGAACCCAACTAAAACTCCGGGTAAAATTACGAACCCAACTAAAAGTCCGGGTAAAAAATACGAACCCAACTAAAAAGTCCGGGTAAAATTACGAACCCAACTAAAAAGTCCGGGTAAAATTACGAACCCAACTAAAACTCCGGGTAAAATTACGAACCCAACTAAAACTCCGGGTAAAATTACGAACCCAACTAAAACTCCGGGTAAAATTACGAACCCAACTAAAAGTCCGGGTAAAAATACGAACCCAACTAAAAAGTCCGGGTAACTCAAGACTCCGGGTAAAATTACGAACCCAACTAAAACTCCGGGTAAAATTACGAACCCAACAAAAACTCCGGGTAAAATTACGAACCCAACTAAAAGTCCGGGTACAAAATACGAACCCAACTAAAAGGTCCGGGTAAAATTACGAACCCAACTAAAACTCCGGGTATAATTATGAACCCAACTAAAAGTCCGGGTAAAAAATTCGAACCCAACTAAAAAGTCCGGGTAAAATTACGAACCCAACTAAAACTCCGGGTAAAATTACGAACCCAACTAAAAAGTCCGGGTAAAATTACGAACCCAACTAAAAAGTCCGGGTAAAATTACGAACCCAACTAAAAAGTCCGGGTAAAATTACGAACCCAACTAAAACTCCGGGTAAAATTACGAACTCAACTAAAACTCCGGGTAAAATTACGAACCCAACTAAAACTCCGGGTAAAATTACGAACCCAACTAAAAGTCCGGGTAAAATTACGAACCTAAGTAAAACTCAGGGTAAAATTACGAACCCAACTAAAACTCCGGGTAAAATTACGAACCCAACTAAAACTCCGGGTAAAATTACGAACCCAACTAAAAGTCCGGAAAAAAAATACGAACCCAACTAAAAAGTCCGGATAAAATTACGAACCCAACCGGGTAAAATTACGAACCCAACTAAAACTCCGGGTAAAATTACGAACCCAACTAAAAAGTCCGGGTAATATTACGAACCCAAATAAAAAGTCCGGGTAAAATTACTAACCCAACGAAAACTCCGGGTAAAATTACGAACTCAACTAAAACTCCGGGTAAAATTACGAACCCAACTAAAACTCCGGGTAAAAATACGAACCCAACTAAAACTCCGGGTAAAAATACGAACCCAACTAAAACTCCGGGTAAAAAATATGAACCCAACTAAAACTCCGGGTAAAATTGCCAACACAACTAAAACTCCGGGTAAAAATACGAACCCAACTAAAACTCCGGGTAAAATTACGAACTCAACTAAAACTCCGGGTAAAATTACGAACCCAACTAAAACTCCGGGTAAAAATACGAACCCAACTAAAACTCCGGGTAAAAATACGAACCCAACTAAAACTCCGGGTAAAAAATACGAACCCAACTAAAACTCCGGCAAAAAAATACGAACCCAACTAAAACTCCGGGCAAAAATACTAACCCAACTAAAAAGTCCGGGTAAAAAATACGAACCCAACTAAAACTCCGGGTAAAAATACGAACCCAACTAAAACTCCGGGTAAAAATACGAACCCAACTAAAACTCCGGGTAAAAACTACGAACCCAACTAAAACTCCGGGTAAAAAATACGAACCCAACTAAAAAGTCCGGTAAAAAATATGAACCCAACTAAAAGTCCGGGTAAAAATACGAACCCAACTATTAACTCAAGACTCCGGGTAAAATTACGAACCCAACTAAAACTCCGGGTAAAATTACGAACCCAACTAAAAGTCCGGGTAAAAAATACGAACCCAACTAAAAAGTCCGGGTAAAATTACGAACCCAACTAAAACTCCGGGTAAAATTACGAACCCAACTAAAACTCCGGGTAAAATTACGAACCCAAGTAAAACTCCGGGTAAAATTACGAACCCAAGTAAAACTCCGGGTAAAATTACGAACCCAACTAAAACTCCGGGTAAAATTACGAACCCAACTAAAAGTCCGGGTAAAAATACGAACCCAACTATTAACTCAAGACTCCGGGTAAAATTACGAACCCAACTAAAACTCCGGGTAAAATTACGAACCCAACTAAAACTCCGGGTAAAATTACGAACCCAACTAAAAGTCCGGGTAAAAAATACGAACCCAAGTAAAAAGTCCGGGTAAAATTACGAACCCAACTAAAAAGTCCGGGTAAAATTACGAACCCAACTAAAACTCCGGGTAAAATTACGAACCCAACTAAAACTCCGGGTAAAATTACGAACCCAACTAAAACTCCGGGTAAAATTACGAACCCAACTAAAAGTCCGGGTAAAAATACGAACCCAACTAAAAAGTCCGGGTAACTCAAGACTCCGGGTAAAATTACGAACCCAACTAAAACTCCGGGTAAAATTACGAACCCAACTAAAAGTCCGGGTACAAAATACGAACCCAACTAAAAGGTCCGGGTAAAATTACGAACCCAACTAAAACTCCGGGTAAAATTATGAACCCAACTAAAAGTCCGGGTAAAAAATTCGAACCCAACTAAAAAGTCCGGGTAAAATTACGAACCCAACTAAAACTCCGGGTAAAATTACGAACCCAACTAAAAAGTCCGGGTAAAATTACGAACCCAACTAGAAAGTCCGGGTAAAATTACGAACCCAACTAAAAAGTCCGGGTAAAATTACGAACCCAACTAAAAGTCCGCGTAAAAAATTCGAACCCAACTAAAAAGTCCGGATAAAATTACGAACCCAAGTAAAACTCCGGGTAAAATTACGAACCCAACTAAAACTCCGGATAAAATTACGAACCCAACTAAAAAGTCCGGGTAAAATTACGAACCCAAATAAAAAGTCCGGGTAAAATTACTAACCCAACTAAAACTCCGGGTAAAATTACGAACTCAACTAAAACTCCGGGTAAAATTACGAACCCAACTAAAAGTCCGGGTAAAAATACGAACCCAACTATTAACTCAAGACTCCGGGTAAAATTACGAACCCAACTAAAACTCCGGGTAAAATTACGAACCCAACTAAAAGTCCGGGTAAAAAATACGAAACCAACTAAAAAGTCCGGGTAAAATTACGAACCCAACTAAAACTCCGGGTAAAATTACGAACCCAACTAAAACTCCGGGTAAAATTACGAACCCAAGTAAAACTCCGGGTAAAATTACGAACCCAAGTAAAACTCCGGGTAAAATTACGAACCCAACTAAAACTCCGGGTAAAATTACGAACCCAACTAAAAGTCCGGGTAAAAATACGAACCCAACTATTAACTCAAGACTCCGGGTAAAATTACGAACCCAACTAAAACTCCGGGTAAAATTACGAACCCAACTAAAACTCCGGGTAAAATTACGAACCCAACTAAAAGTCCGGGTAAAAAATACGAACCCAACTAAAAAGTCCGGGTAAAATTACGAACCCAACTAAAAAGTCCGGGTAAAATTACGAACCCAACTAAAACTCCGGGTAAAATTACGAACCCAACTAAAACTCCGGGTAAAATTACGAACCCAACTAAAACTCCGGGTAAAATTACGAACCCAACTAAAAGTCCGGGTAAAAATACGAACCCAACTAAAAAGTCCGGGTAACTCAAGACTCCGGGTAAAATTACGAACCCAACTAAAACTCCGGGTAAAATTACGAACCCAACAAAAACTCCGGGTAAAATTACGAACCCAACTAAAAGTCCGGGTACAAAATACGAACCCAACTAAAAGGTCCGGGTAAAATTACGAACCCAACTAAAACTCCGGGTATAATTATGAACCCAACTAAAAGTCCGGGTAAAAAATTCGAACCCAACTAAAAAGTCCGGGTAAAATTACGAACCCAACTAAAAAGTCCGGGTAAAATTACGAACCCAACTAAAAAGTCCGGGTAAAATTACGAACCCAACTAAAACTCCGGGTAAAATTACGAACTCAACTAAAACTCCGGGTAAAATTACGAACCCAACTAAAACTCCGGGTAAAATTACGAACCCAACTAAAAGTCCGGGTAAAAAATACGAACCCAACTAAAAAGTCCGGGTAAAATTACGAACCCAACTAAAACTCCGGGTAAAATTACGAACCCAACTAAAACTCCGGGTAAAATTACGAACCCAAGTAAAACTCCGGGTAAAATTACGAACCTAAGTAAAACTCCGGGTAAAATTACGAACCCAACTAAAACTCCGGGTAAAATTACGAACCCAACTAAAACTCCGGGTAAAATTACGAACCCAACTAAAAGTCCGGAAAAAAAAATACGAACCCAACTAAAAAGTCCGGATAAAATTACGAACCCAAGTAAAACTCCGGGTAAAATTACGAACCCAACTAAAACTCCGGGTAAAATTACGAACCCAACTAAAAAGTCCGGGTAAAATTACGAACCCAAATAAAAAGTCCGGGTAAAATTACTAACCCAACGAAAACTCCGGGTAAAATTACGAACTCAACTAAAACTCCGGGTAAAATTACGAACCCAACTAAAACTCCGGGTAAAAATACGAACCCAACTAAAACTCCGGGTAAAAATACGAACCCAACTAAAACTCCGGGTAAAAAATATGAACCCAACTAAAACTCCGGGTAAAATTGCCAACACAACTAAAACTCCGGGTAAAAATACGAACCCAACTAAAACTCCGGGTAAAATTACGAACTCAACTAAAACTCCGGGTAAAATTACGAACCCAACTAAAACTCCGGGTAAAAATACGAACCCAACTAAAACTCCGGGTAAAAATACGAACCCAACTAAAACTCCGGGTAAAAAATACGAACCCAACTAAAACTCCGGCAAAAAAATACGAACCCAACTAAAACTCCGGGCAAAAATACTAACCCAACTAAAAAGTCCGGGTAAAAAATACGAACCCAACTAAAACTCCGGGTAAAAATACGAACCCAACTAAAACTCCGGGTAAAAATACGAACCCAACTAAAACTCCGGGTAAAAACTACGAAACCAACTAAAACTCCGGGTAAAAAATACGAACCCAACTAAAAAGTCCGGTAAAAAATATGAACCCAACTAAAAGTCCGGGTAAAAATACGAACCCAACTATTAACTCAAGACTCCGGGTAAAATTACGAACCCAACTAAAACTCCGGGTAAAATTACGAACCCAACTAAAAGTCCGGGTAAAAAATACGAACCCAACTAAAAAGTCCGGGTAAAATTACGAACCCAACTAAAACTCCGGGTAAAATTACGAACCCAACTAAAACTCCGGGTAAAATTACGAACCCAAGTAAAACTCCGTGTAAAATTACGAACCCAAGTAAAACTCCGGGTAAAATTACGAACCCAACTAAAACTCCGGGTAAAATTACGAACCCAACTAAAAGTCCGGGTAAAAATACGAACCCAACTATTAACTCAAGACTCCGGGTAAAATTACGAACCCAAATAAAACTCCGGGTAAAATTACGAACCCAACTAAAACTCCGGGTAAAATTACGAACCCAACTGAAAGTCCGGGTAAAAAATACGAACCCAAGTAAAAAGTCCGGGTAAAATTACGAACCCAACTAAAAAGTCCGGGTAAAATTACGAACCCAACTAAAACTCCGGGTAAAATTACGAACCCAACTAAAACTCCGGGTAAAATTACGAACCCAACTAAAACTCCGGGTAAAATTACGAACCCAACTAAAAGTCCGGGTAAAAATACGAACCCAACTAAAAAGTCCGGGTAACTCAAGACTCCGGGTAAAATTACGAACCCAACTAAAACTCCGGGTAAAATTACGAACCCAACAAAAACTCCGGGTAAAATTACGAACCCAACTAAAAGTCCGGGTACAAAATACGAACCCAACTAAAAGGTCCGGGTAAAATTACGAACCCAACTAAAACTCCGGGTATAATTATGAACCCAACTAAAAGTCCGGGTAAAAAATTCGAACCCAACTAAAAAGTCCGGGTAAAATTACGAACCCAACTAAAACTCCGGGTAAAATTACGAACCCAACTAAAAAGTCCGGGTAAAATTACGAACCCAACTAAAAAGTCCGGGTAAAATTACGAACCCAACTAAAAAGTCCGGGTAAAATTACGAACCCAACTAAAACTCCGGGTAAAATTACGAACTCAACTAAAACTCCGGGTAAAATTACGAACCCAACTAAAACTCCGGGTAAAATTACGAACCCAACTAAAAGTCCGGGTAAAAAATACGAACCCAACTAAAAAGTCCGGGTAAAATTACGAACCCAACTAAAACTCCGGGTAAAATTACGAACCCAACTAAAACTCCGGGTAAAAATACGAACCCAACTAAAACTCCGGGTAAAAATACGAACCCAACTAAAACTCCGGGTAAAAAATATGAACCCAACTAAAACTCCGGGTAAAATTGCCAACACAACTAAAACTCCGGGTAAAAATACGAACCCAACTAAAACTCCGGGTAAAATTACGAACTCAACTAAAAAGTCCGGATAAAATTACGAACCCAAGTAAAACTCCGGGTAAAATTACGAACCCAACTAAAACTCCGGGTAAAATTACGAACCCAACTAAAAAGTCCGGGTAAAATTACGAACCCAAATAAAAAGTCCGGGTAAAATTACTAACCCAACGAAAACTCCGGGTAAAATTACGAACTCAACTAAAACTCCGGGTAAAATTACGAACCCAACTAAAACTCCGGGTAAAAATACGAACCCAACTAAAACTCCGGGTAAAAATACGAACCCAACTAAAACTCCGGGTAAAAAATATGAACCCAACTAAAACTCCGGGTAAAATTGCCAACACAACTAAAACTCCGGGTAAAAATACGAACCCAACTAAAACTCCGGGTAAAATTACGAACTCAACTAAAACTCCGGGTAAAATTACGAACCCAACTAAAACTCCGGGTAAAAATACGAACCCAACTAAAACTCCGGGTAAAAATACGAACCCAACTAAAACTCCGGGTAAAAAATACGAACCCAACTAAAACTCCGGCAAGAAAATACGAACCCAACTAAAACTCCGGGCAAAAATACTAACCCAACTAAAAAGTCCGGGTAAAAAATACGAACCCAACTAAAACTCCGGGTAAAAATACGAACCCAACTAAAACTCCGGGTAAAAATACGAACCCAACTAAAACTCCGGGTAAAAACTACGAACCCAACTAAAACTCCGGGTAAAAAATACGAACCCAACTAAAAAGTCCGGTAAAAAATATGAACCCAACTAAAACTCCGGGTAAAATTACCAACACAACTAAAAAGTCCGGGTAAAATTACGAACCCAACTAAAACTCCGGGTAAAATTACGAACCCAACTAAAACTCCGGGTAAAAAATACGAACCCAACTAAAAAGTCCGGGTAAAATTGCGAACCCAACTAAAAAGTCCGGGTAAAATTACGAACCCAACTAAAACTCCGGGTAAAATTACGAACTCAACTAAAACTCCGGGTAAAATTACGAACCCAACTAAAAGTCCGGGTAAAAAATACGAACCCAACTAAAAAGTCCGCGTAAAATTACGAACCCAACTAAAACTCCGGGTAAAATTACGAACCCAACTAAAACTCCGGGTAAAATTACGAACCCAAGTAAAACTCCGGGTAAAATTACGAACCCAAGTAAAACTCCGGGTAAAATTACGAACCCAACTAAAACTCCGGGTAAAATTACGAACCCAACTAAAACTCCGGGTAAAATTACGAACCCAACTAAAAGTCCGGGTAAAAATACGAACCCAACTAAAAAGTCCGGGTAACTCAAGACTCCGGGTAAAATTACGAACCCAACTAAAACTCCGGGTAAAATTACGAACCCAACTAAAACTCCGGGTAAAATTACGAACCCAACTAAAAGTCTGGGTACAAAATACGAACCCAACTAAAAGGTCCGGGTAAAATTACGAACCCAACTAAAACTCCGGGTAAAATTATGAACCCAACTAAAAGTCCGGGTAAAAAATTCGAACCCAACTAAAAAGTCCGGGTAAAATTACGAACCCAACTAAAACTCCGGGTAAAATTACGAACCCAACTAAAAAGTCCGGGTAAAATTACGAACCCAACTAGAAAGTCCGGGTAAAATTACGAACCCAACTAAAAAGTCCGGGTAAAATTACGAACCCAAGTAAAACTCCGGGTAAAATTACGAACCCAACTAAAACTCCGGGTAAAATTACGAACCCAACTAAAAAGTCCGGGTAAAATTACGAACCCAAATAAAAAGTCCGGGTAAAATTACTAACCCAACTAAAACTCCGGGTAAAATTACGAACTCAACTAAAACTCCGGGTAAAATTACGAACCCAACTAAAAGTCCGGGTAAAAATACGAACCCAACTATTAACTCAAGACTCCGGGTAAAATTACGAACCCAACTAAAACTCCGGGTAATATTACGAACCCAACTAAAAGTCCGGGTAAAAAATACGAACCCAACTAAAAAGTCCGGGTAAAATTACGAACCCAACTAAAACTCCGGGTAAAATTACGAACCCAACTAAAACTCCGGGTAAAATTACGAACCCAAGTAAAACTCCGGGTAAAATTAAGAACCCAAGTAAAACTCCGGGTAAAATTACGAACCCAACTAAAACTCCGGGTAAAATTACGAACCCAACTAAAACTCCGGGTAAAATTACGAACCCAACTAAAAGTCCGGGTAAAAATACGAACCCAACTAAAAATTCCGGGTAACTCAAGACTCCGGGTAAAATTACGAACCCAACTAAAACTCCGGGTAAAATTACGAACCCAACTAAAACTCCGGGTAAAATTACGAACCCAACTAAAAGTCCGGGTACAAAATACGAACCCAAATAAAAGGTCCGGGTAAAATTACGAACCCAACTAAAACTCCGGGTAAAATTATGAACCCAACTAAAAGTCCGGGTAAAAAATTCGAACCCAACTAAAAAGTCCGGGTAAAATTGCGAACCCAACTAAAACTCCGGGTAAAATTACGAACCCAACTAAAAAGTCCGGGTAAAATTACGAACCCAACTAAAAAGTCCGGGTAAAATTACGAACCCAACTAAAAAGTCCGGGTAAAATTACGAACCCAACTAAAACTCCGGGTAAAATTACGAACTCAACTAAAACTCCGGGTAAAATTACGAACCCAACTAAAACTCCGGGTAAAATTACGAACCCAACTAAAAGTCCGGGTAAAAAATACGAACCCAACTAAAAAGTCCGGGTAAAATTACGAACCCAACTAAAACTCCGGGTAAAATTACGAACCCAACTAAAACTCCGGGTAAAATTACGAACCCAAGTAAAACTCCGGGTAAAATTACGAACCCAAGTAAAACTCCGGGTAAAATTACGAACCCAACTAAAACTCCGGGTAAAATTACGAACCCAACTAAAACTCCGGGTAAAATTACGAACCCAACTAAAAGTCCGGGTAAAAAATTCGAACCCAACTAAAAAGTCCGGATAAAATTACGAACCCAAGTAAAACTCCGGGTAAAATTACGAACCCAACTAAAACTCCGGGTAAAATTACAAACCCAACTAAAAAGTCCGGGTAAAATTACGAACCCAAATAAAAAGTCCGGGTAAAATTACTAACCCAACTAAAACTCCGGGTAAAATTACGAACTCAACTAAAAGTCCGGGTAAAAATACGAACCCAACTATTAACTCAAGACTCCGGGTAAAATTACGAACCCAACTAAAACTCCGGGTAAAATTACGAACCCAACTAAAACTCCGGGTAAAATTACGAACCCAACTAAAAAGTCCGGGTAAAATTACGAACCCAACTAAAACTACGGGTACAATTACGAACCCAAGTAAAACTCCGGGTAAAATTACGAACCCAAGTAAAACTCCGGGTAAAATTACGAACCCAACTAAAACTCCGGGTAAAATTACGAACCCAACTAAAACTCCGGGTAAAATTACGAACCCAACTAAAAGTCCGGGTAAAAATACGAACCCAACTAAAAAGTCCGGGTAACTCAAGACTCCGGGTAAAATTACGAACCCAACTAAAACTCCGGGTAAAATTACGAACCCAACAAAAACTCCGGGTAAAATTACGAACCCAACTAAAAGTCCGGGTACAAAATACGAACCCAACTAAAAGGTCCGGGTAAAATTACGAACCCAACTAAAACTCCGGGTAAAATTATGAACCCAACTAAAAGTCCGGGTAAAAAATTCGAACCCAACTAAAAAGTCCGGGTAAAATTACGAACCCAACTAAAACTCCGGGTAAAATTACGAACTGAACTAAAAAGTCCGGGTAAAATTACGAACCCAACTAAAAAGTCCGGGTAAAATTACGAACCCAACTAAAAAGTCCGGGTAAAATTACGAACCCAACTAAAACTCCGGGTAAAATTACGAACTCAACTAAAACTCCGGGTAAAATTACGAACCCAACTAAAACTCCGGGTAAAATTACGAACCCAACTAAAAGTCCGGGTAAAAAATACGAACCCAACTAAAAAGTCCGGGTAAAATTACGAACCCAACTAAAACTCCGGGTAAAATTACGAACCCAACTAAAACTCCGGGTAAAATTACGAACCCAAGTAAAACTCCGGGTAAAATTACGAACCTAAGTAAAACTCCGGGTAAAATTACGAACCCAACTAAAACTCCGGGTAAAATTACGAACCCAACTAAAACTCCGGGTAAAATTACGAACCCAACTAAAAGTCCGGAAAAAAAAACGAACCCAACTAAAAAGTCCGGATAAAATTACGAACCCAATTAAAACTCCGGGTAAAATTACGAACCCAACTAAAACTCCGGGTAAAATTACGAACCCAACTAAAAAGTCCGGGTAAAATTACGAACCCAAATAAAAAGTCCGGCTAAAATTACTAACCCAACGAAAACTCCGGGTAAAATTACGAACTCAACTAAAACTCCGGGTAAAATTACGAACCCAACTAAAACTCCGGGTAAAAATACGAACCCAACTAAAACTCCGGGTAAAAATACGAACCCAACTAAAACTCCGGGTAAAAAATATGAACCCAACTAAAACTCTGGGTAAAATTGCCAACACAACTAAAACTCCGGGTAAAAATACGAACCCAACTAAAACTCCGGGTAAAATTACGAACTCAACTAAAACTCCGGGTAGAATTACGAACCCAACTAAAACTCCGGGTAAAAATACGAACCCAACTAAAACTCCGGGTAAAAATACGAACCCAACTAAAACTCCGGGTAAAAAATACGAACCCAACTAAAACTCCGGCTAAAAAATACGAACCCAACTAAAACTCCGGGCAAAAATACTAACCCAACTAAAAAGTCCGGGTAAAAAATACGAACCCAACTAAAACTCCGGGTAAAAATACCAACCCAACTAAAACTCCGGGTAAAAATACGAACCCAACTAAAACTCCGGGTAAAAAATACGAACCCAACTAAAACTCCGGGTAAAAAATACGAACCCAACTAAAACTCCGGGTAAAATTACCAACACAACTAAAAAGTCCGGGTAAAATTACGAACCTAACTAAAACTCCGGGTAAAATTACGAACCCAACTAAAACTCCGGGTAAAAAATACGAACCCAACTAAAAAGTCCGGGTAAAATTGCGAACCCAACTAAAAAGTCCGGGTAAAATTACGAACCCAACTAAAACTCCGGGTAAAATTACGAACTCAACTAAAACTCCGGGTAAAATTACGAACCCAACTAAAACTCCGGGTAAAATTTCGAACCCAACTAAAGGTCCGGGTAAAAAATACGAACCCAACTAAAAAGTCCGGGTAAAATTACGAACCCAACTAAAACTCCGGGTAAAATTACGAACCCAACTAAAAGTCCGGGTAAAAATACGAACCCAACTAAAAAGTCCGGGTAACTCAAGACTCCGGGTAAAATTACGAACCCAACTAAAACTCCGGGTAAAATTACGAACCCAACTAAAACTCCGGGTAAAATTACGAACCCTACTAAAAGTCCGGGTACAAAATACGAACCCAACTAAAAGGTCCGGGTAAAATTACGAACCCAACTAAAACTCCGGGTAAAATTATGAACCCAACTAAAAGTCCGGGTAAAAAATTCGAACCCAACTAAAAAGTCCGGGTAAAATTACGAACCCAACTAAAACTCCGGGTAAAATTACGAACCCAACTAAAAAGTCCGGGTAAAATTACGAACCCAACTAAAAAGTCCGGGTAAAATTACGAACCCAACTAAAAAGTCCGGGTAAAATTACGAACCCAACTAAAAGTCCGGGTAAAAAATTCGAACCCAACTAAAAAGTCCCGATAAAATTACGAACCCAAGTAAAACTCCGGGTAAAATTACGAACCCAACTAAAACTCCGGGTAAAATTACGAACCCAACTAAAAAGTCCGGGTAAAATTACGAACCCAAATAAAAAGTCCGGGTAAAATTACTAACCCAACTAAAACTCCGGGTAAAATTACGAACTCAACTAAAACTCCGGGTAAAATTACGAACCCAACTAAAAGTCCGGGTAAAAATACGAACCCAACTATTAACTCAAGACTCCGGGTAAAATTACGAACCCAACTAAAACTCCGGGTAAAATTACGAACCCAACTAAAAGTCCGGGTAAAAAATACGAACCCAACTAAAAAGTCCGGGTAAAATTACGAACCCAACTAAAACTCCGGGTAAAATTACGAACCCAACTAAAACTCCGGGTAAAATTACGAACCCAAGTAAAACTCCGGGTAAAATTACGAACCCAAGTAAAACTCCGGGTAAAATTACGAACCCAACTAAAACTCCGGGTAAAATTACGAACCCAACTAAAACTCCGGGTAAAATTACGAACCCAACTAAAAGTCCGGGTAAAAATACGAACCCAACTAAAAATTCCGGGTAACTCAAGACTCCGGGTAAAATTACGAACCCAACTAAAACTCCGGGTAAAATTACGAACCCAACTAAAACTCCGGGTAAAATTACGAACCCAACTAAAAGTCCGGGTACAAAATACGAACCCAAATAAAAGGTCCGGGTAAAATTACGAACCCAACTAAAACTCCGGGTAAAATTATGAACCCAACTAAAAGTCCGGGTAAAAAATTCGAACCCAACTAAAAAGTCCGGGTAAAATTGCGAACCCAACTAAAACTCCGGGTAAAATTACGAACCCAACTAAAAAGTCCGGGTAAAATTACGAACCCAACTAAAAAGTCCGGGTAAAATTACGAACCCAACTAAAAAGTCCGGGTAAAATTACGAACCCAACTAAAACTCCGGGTAAAATTACGAACTCAACTAAAACTCCGGGTAAAATTACGAACCCAACTAAAACTCCGGGTAAAATTACGAACCCAACTAAAAGTCCGGGTAAAAAATACGAACCCAACTAAAAAGTCCGGGTAAAATTACGAACCCAACTAAAACTCCGGGTAAAATTACGAACCCAAGTAAAACTCCGGGTAAAATTACGAACCCAAGTAAAACTCCGGGTAAAATTACGAACCCAACTAAAACTCCGGGTAAAATTACGAACCCAACTAAAACTCCGGGTAAAATTACGAACCCAACTAAAAGTCCGGGTAAAAAATTCGAACCCAACTAAAAAGTCCGGATAAAATTACGAACCCAAGTAAAACTCCGGGTAAAATTACGAACCCAACTAAAACTCCGGGTAAAATTACGAACCCAACTAAAAAGTCCGGGTAAAATTACGAACCCAAATAAAAAGTCCGGGTAAAATTACTAACCCAACTAAAACTCCGGGTAAAATTACGAACTCAACTAAAACTCCGGGTAAAATTACGAACCCAACTAAAAGTCCGGGTAAAAATACGAACCCAACTATTAACTCAAGACTCCGGGTAAAATTACGAACCCAACTAAAACTCCGGGTAAAATTACGAACCCAACTAAAACTCCGGGTAAAATTACGAACCCAACTAAAAAGTCCGGGTAAAATTACGAACCCAACTAAAACTCCGGGTAAAATTACGAACCCAAGTAAAACTCCGGGTAAAATTACGAACCCAAGTAAAACTCCGGGTAAAATTACGAACCCAACTAAAACTCCGGGTAAAATTACGAACCCAACTAAAACTCCGGGTAAAATTACGAACCCAACTAAAAGTCCGGGTAAAAATACGAACCCAACTAAAAAGTCCGGGTAACTCAAGACTCCGGGTAAAATTACGAACCCAACTAAAACTCCGGGTAAAATTACGAACCCAACAAAAACTCCGGGTAAAATTACGAACCCAACTAAAAGTCCGGGTACAAAATACGAACCCAACTAAAAGGTCCGGGTAAAATTACGAACCCAACTAAAACTCCGGGTAAAATTATGAACCCAACTAAAAGTTCGGGTAAAAAATTCGAACCCAACTAAAAAGTCCGGGTAAAATTACGAACCCAACTAAAACTCCGGGTAAAATTACGAACCCAACTAAAAAGTCCGGGTAAAATTACGAACCCAACTAAAAAGTCCGGGTAAAATTACGAACCCAACTAAAACTCCGGGTAAAATTACGAACACAACTAAAACTCCGGGTAAAATTACGAACCCAACTAAAACTCCGGGTAAAATTACGAACCCAACTAAAAGTCCGGGTAAAAAATACGAACCCAACTAAAAAGTCCGGGTAAAATTACGAACCCAACTAAAACTCCGGGTAAAATTACGAACCCAACTAAAACTCCGGGTAAAATTACGAACCCAAGTAAAACTCCGGGTAAAATTACGAACCTAAGTAAAACTCCGGGTAAAATTACGAACCCAACTAAAACTCCGGGTAAAATTACGAACCCAACTAAAACTCCGGGTAAAATTACGAACCCAACTAAAAGTCCGGAAAAAAAATACGAACCCAACTAAAAAGTCCGGATAAAATTACGAACCCAAGTAAAACTCCGGGTAAAATTACGAACCCAACTAAAACTCCGGGTAAAATTACGAACCCAACTAAAAAGTCCGGGTAAAATTACGAACCCAAATAAAAAGTCCGGGTAAAATTACTAACCCAACGAAAACTCCGGGTAAAATTACGAACTCAACTAAAACTCCGGGTAAAATTACGAACCCAACTAAAACTCCGGGTAAAAATACGAACCCAACTAAAACTCCGGGTAAAAATACGAACCCAACTAAAACTCCGGGTAAAATTGCCAACACAACTAAAACTCCGGGTAAAAATACGAACCCAACTAAAACTCCGGGTAAAATTACGAACTCAACTAAAACTCCGGGTAAAATTACGAACCCAACTAAAACTCCGGGTAAAAATACGAACCCAACTAAAACTCCGGGTAAAAATACGAACCCAACTAAAACTCCGGGTAAAAAATACGAACCCAACTAAAACTCCGGCTAAAAAATACGAACCCAACTAAAACTCCGGGAAAAAATACTAACCCAACTAAAAAGTCCGGGTAAAAAATACGAACCCAACTAAAACTCCGGGTAAAAATACCAACCCAACTAAAACTCCGGGTAAAAATACGAACCCAACTAAAACTCCGGGTAAAAAATACGAACCCAACTAAAACTCCGGGTAAAAAATACGAACCCAACTAAAAAGTCCGGTAAAAAATATGAACCCAACTAAAACTCCGGGTAAAATTACCAACACAACTAAAAAGTCCGGGTAAAATTACGAACCCAACTAAAACTCCGGGTAAAATTACGAACCCAACTAAAACTCCGGGTAAAAAATACGAACCCAACTAAAAAGTCCGGGTAAAATTGCGAACCCAACTAAAAAGTCCGGGTAAAATTACGAACCCAACTAAAACTCCGGGTAAAATTACGAACTCAACTAAAACTCCGGGTAAAATTACGAACCCAACTAAAACTCCGGGTAAAATTACGAACCCAACTAAAAGTCCGGGTAAAAAATACGAACCCAACTAAAAAGTCCGGGTAAAATTACGAACCCAACTAAAACTCCGGGTAAAATTACGAACCCAACTAAAACTCCGGGTAAAATTACGAACCCAAGTAAAACTCCGGGTAAAATTACGAACCCAAGTAAAACTCCGGGTAAAATTACGAACCCAACTAAAACTCCGGGTAAAATTACGAACCCAACTAAAACTCCGGGTAAAATTACGAACCCAACTAAAAGTCCGGGTAAAAATACGAACCCAACTAAAAAGTCCGGGTAACTCAAGACTCCGGGTAAAATTACGAACCCAACTAAAACTCCGGGTAAAATTACGAACCCAACTAAAACTCCGGGTAAAATTACGAACCCAACTAAAAGTCCGGGTACAAAATACGAACCCAACTAGAAGGTCCGGGTAAAATTACGAACCCAACTAAAACTTCGGGTAAAATTATGAACCCAACTAAAAGTCCGGGTAAAAAATTCGAACCCAACTAAAAAGTCCGGGTAAAATTACGAACCCAACTAAAACTCCGGGTAAAATTACGAACCCAACTAAAAAGTCCGGGTAAAATTACGAACCCAACTAAAAAGTCCGGGTAAAATTACGAACCCAACTAAAAAGTCCGGGTAAAATTACGAACCCAACTAAAACTCCGGGTAAAATTACGAACTCAACTAAAACTCCGGGTAAAATTACGAACCCAACTAAAACTCCGGGTAAAATTACGAACCCAACTAAAAGTCCGGGTAAAAAATACGAACCCAACTAAAAAGTCCGGGTAAAATTACGAACCCAACTAAAGCTCCGGGTAAAATTACGAACCCAACTAAAACTCCGGGTAAAATTGCGAACCCAAGAAAAACTCCGGGTAAAATTACGAACCCAAGTAAAACTCCGGGTAAAATTACGAACCCAACTAAAACTCCGGGTAAAATTACGAACCCAACTAAAACTCCGGGTAAAATTACGAACCCAAATAAAAGTCCGGGTAAAAAATACGAACCCAACTAAAAAGTCCGGGTAAAATTACGAACCCAAGTAAAACTCCGGGTAAAATTACGAAGCCAACTAAAACTCCGGGTAAAATTACGAACCCATCTAAAAAGTCCGGGTAAAATTACGAACCCAAATAAAAAGTCCGGGTAAAATTACTAACCCAACTAAAACTCCGGGTAAAATTGCGAACTCAACTAAAACTCCGGGTAAAATTACGAACCCAACTAAAACTCCGGGTAAAAAATACGAACCAAACAAAAAAGTCCGGGTAACATTTAGAACCCAACTAAAACTCCGGGTAAAAAAATACGAACCCAACTAAAACTCCGGGCAAAAATACTAACCCAACTGAAAAGTCCGGGTAAAAAATACGAACCCAACTAAAACTCCGGGTAAAAATACGAGCCCAACTAAAACTCCGGGTAAAAATACGAACCCAACTAAAACTCCGGGTAAAAAATACGAACCCAACTAAAACTCCGGGTAAGAATACAAACCCAACTAAAACTCCGGGTAAAAATACGAACCCAACTAAAACTCCGGGTAAAAAATACGAACCCAACTAAAAAGTCCGGGTAAAAAATACGAACCCAACTAAAACTCCGGGTAAAAATACGAACCCAACTAAAACTCCGGGTAAAAATACGAACCCAACTAAAACTCCGCGTAAAAAATCGAACCCAACTAAAACTCCGGGTAAAAAATACGAACCCAACTAAAAAGTCCGGTAAAAAATATGAACCCAACTAAAACTCCGGGTAAAATTACCAACACAACTAAAACTCCGGGTAAAAATACGAACCCAACTAAAAGTCCGGGTAAAAAATACGAACCCAACTAAAAAGTCCGGGTAAAATTACGAACCCAACTAAAACTCCGGGTAAAATTACGAACCCAACTAAAACTCCGGGTAAAAAATACGAACCCAACTAAAAAGTCCGGGTAAAATTACGAACCCAACTATAAAGTCCGGGTAAAATTACGAACCCAACTAAAAGTCCGGGTAAAATTACGAACCCAACTAAAACTCCGGGTAAAATTACGAACCCAACTAAAAGTCCGGGTAAAAAATACGAACCCAACTAAAAAGTCCGGGTAAAATTACGAACCCAACTAAAACTCCGGGTAAAATTACGAACCCAACTAAAACTCCGGGTAAAAAATACGAACCCAACTAAAAAGTCCGGGTAAAATTACGAACCCAACTAAAAAGTCCGGGTAAAATTACGCTCCCAACTAAAACTCCGGGTAAAATTACGAACTCAACTAAAGCTCCGGGTAAAATTACGAACCCAACTAAAACTCCGGGTAAAATTACGAACCCAACTAAAAGTTCGGGTAAAAAATACGAACCCAACTAAAAAGTCCGGGTAAAATTACGAACCCAACTAAAACTCCGGGTAAAATTACGAACCCAACTAAAACTCAGGGTAAAATTACGAACCCAAGTAAAACTCCGGGTAAAATTACGAACCCAAGTAAAACTCCGGGTAAAATTACGAACCCAACTAAAACTCCGGGTAAAATTACGAACCCAACTAAAACTCCGGGTAAAATTACGAACCCAACTAAAAGTCCGGGTAAAAATACGAACCCAACTAAAAAGTCCGGGTAACTCAAGACTCCGGGTAAAATTACAAACCCAACTAAAACTCCGGGTGAAAATACGAACCCAACTAAATCTCCGGGTAAAAAATACGAACCCAACTAAAACTCCTGGTAAAAATACGAACCCAACTAAAACTACGGGTAAAAATACGAACCCAACTAAAACTCCGGGTAAAAAATACGAACCCAACTAAAACTCCGGCTAAAAAATACGAACCCAACTAAAACTCCGGGCAAAAATACTAACCCAACTAAAAAGTCCGGGTAAAAAATACGAACCCAACTAAAACTCCGGGTAAAAATACGAACCCAACTAAAACTCCGGGTAAAAATACGAACCCAACTAAAACTCCGGGTAAAAAATACGAACCCAACTAAAACTCCGGGTAAAAAATACGAACCCAACTAAAAAATCCGGTAAAAAATATGAACCCAACTAAAACTCCGGGTAAATTACCAACACAACTAAAAAGTCCGGGTAAAATTACGAACCCAACTAAAAAGTCCGGGTAAAATTACGAACCCAACTAAAAAGTCCGGGTAAAATTACGAACCCAACTAAAACTCCGGGTAAAATTACGAACCCAACTAAAAAGTCCGGGTAAAATTACGAACCCAACTAAAAAGTCCGGGTAAAATTACGAACCCAACTAAAAAGTCCGGGTAAAATTACGAACCCAACTAAAACTCCGGGTAAAATTACGAACTCAACTAAAACTCCGGGTAAAATTACGAACCCAACTAAAACTCCGGGTAAAATTACGAACCCAACTAAAAGTCCGGGTAAAAAATACGAACCCAACTAAAAAGTCCGGGTAAAATTGCGAACCCAACTAAAGCTCCGGGTAAAATTACGAACCCAACTAAAACTCCGGGTAAAATTGCGAACCCAAGTAAAACTCCGGGTAAAATTACGAACCCAAGTAAAACTCCGGGTAAAATTACGAACCCAACTAAAACTCCGGGTAAAATTACGAACCCAACTAAAACTCCGGGTAAAATTACGAACCCAACTAAAAGTCCGGGTAAAAAATACGAACCCAACTAAAAAGTCCGGGTAAAATTACGAACCCAAGTAAAACTCCGGGTAAAATTACGAACCCAACTAAAACTCCGGGTAAAATTACGAACCCATCTAAAAAGTCCGGGTAAAATTACGAACCCAAATAAAAAGTCCGGGTAAAATTACTAACCCAACTAAAACTCCGGGTAAAATTACGAACTCAACTAAAACTCCGGGTAAAATTACGAACCCAACTAAAACTCCGGGTAAAAAATACGAATCAAACAAAAAAGTCCGGGTAACATTTAGAACCCAACTAAAACTCCGGGTAAAAAAATACGAACCCAACTAAAACTCCGGCTAAAAAATACGAACCCAACTAAAACTCCGGGCAAAAATACTAACCCAACTAAAAAGTCCGGGTAAAAAATACGAACCCAACTAAAACTCCGGGTAAAAATACGAACCCAACTGAAACTCCGGGTAAAAATACGAACCCAACTAAAACTCCGGGTAAAAAATACGAACCCAACTAAAACTCCGGGTAAAATTACGAACCCAACTAAAACTCCGGGTAAAAAATACGAACCCAACTAAAAAGTCCGGGTAAAATTACGACCCCAACTAAAAAGTCCGGGTAAAATTACGAACCCAACTAAAACTCCGGGTAAAATTACGAACTCAACTAAAACTCCGGGTAAAATTACGAACCCAACTAAAAGTCCTGGTAAAATTACGAACCCAACTAAAAGTCCGGGTAAAAAATACGAACCCAACTAAAAAGTCCGGGTAAAATTACGAACCCACCTAAAACTCCGGGTAAAATTACGAACCCAACTAAAACTCCGGGTAAAATTACGAACCCAAGTAAAACTCCGGGTAAAATTACGAACCCAAGTAAAACTCCGGGTAAAATTACGAACCCAACTAAAACTCCGGGTAAAATTACGAACCCAACTAAAACTCCGGGTAAAATTACGAACCCAACTAAAAGTCTGGGTAAAAATACGAACCCATCTAAAAATTCCGGGTAACTCAAGACTCCGAGTAAAATTACGAATCCAACTAAAACTCCGGGTAAAATTACGAACCCAACTAAAAAGTCCGGGTAAAATTACGAACCCAACTAAAAAGTCCGGGTAAAATTACGAACCCAACTAAAAAGTCCGGGTAAAATTACGAACCCAACTAAAACTCCGGGTAAAATTACGAACCCAACTAAAAAGTCCGGGTAAAATTACGAACCCAACTAAAAAGTCCGGGTAAAATTACGAACCCAACTAAAAAGTCCGGGTAAAATTACGAACCCAACTAAAACTCCGGGTAAAATTACGAACTCAACTAAAACTCCGGGTAAAATTACGAACCCAACTAAAACTCCGGGTAAAATTACGAACCCAACTAAAAGTCCGGGTAAAAAATACGAACCCAACTAAAAAGTCCGGGTAAAATTACGAACCCAACTAAAGCTCCGGGTAAAATTACGAACCCAACTAAAACTCCGGGTAAAATTGCGAACCCAAGTAAAACTCCGGGTAAAATTACGAACCCAAGTAAAACTCCGGGTAAAATTACGAACCCAACTAAAACTCCGGGTAAAATTACGAACCCAACTAAAACTCCGGGTAAAATTACGAACCCAACTAAAAGTCCGGGTAAAAAATACGAACCCAACTAAAAAGTCCGGGTAAAATTACGAACCCAAGTAAAACTCCGGGTAAAATTACGAACCCAACTAAAACTCCGGGTAAAATTACGAACCCATCTAAAAAGTCCGGGTAAAATTACGAACCCAAATAAAAAGTCCGGGTAAAATTACTAACCCAACTAAAACTCCGGGTAAAATTACGAACTCAACTAAAACTCCGGGTAAAATTACGAACCCAACTAAAACTCCGGGTAAAAAATACGAACCAAACAAAAAAGTCCGGGTAACATTTAGAACCCAACTAAAACTCCGGGTAAAAAAATACGAACCCAACTAAAACTCCGGGCAAAAATACTAACCCAACTGAAAAGTCCGGGTAAAAAATACGAACCCAACTAAAACTCCGGGTAAAAATACGAACCCAACTAAAACTCCGGGTAAAAATACGAACCCAACTAAAACTCCGGGTAAAAAATACGAACCCAACTAAAACTCCGGGTAAGAATACGAACCCAACTAAAAAGTCCGGGTAAAATTACGACCCCAACTAAAAAGTCCGGGTAAAATTACGAACCCAACTAAAACTCCGGGTAAAATTACGAACTCAACTAAAACTCCGGGTAAAATTACGAACCCAACTAAAACTCCGGGTAAAATTACGAACCCAACTAAAAGTCCGGGTAAAAAATACGAACCCAACTAAAAAGTCCGGGTAAAATTACGAACCCAACTAATACTCCGGGTAAAATTACGAACCCAACTAAAACTCCGGGTAAATTTACGAACCCAAGTAAAACTCCGGGTAAAATTACGAACCCAAGTAAAACTCCGGGTAAAATTACGAACCCAACTAAAACTCCGGGTAAAATTACGAACCCAACTAAAACTCCGGGTAAAATTACGAACCCAACTAAAAGTCTGGGTAAAAATACGAACCCATCTAAAAATTCCGGGTAACTCAAGACTCCGAGTAAAATTACGAATCCAACTAAAACTCCGGGTAAAATTACGAACCCAACTAAAAAGTCCGGGTAAAATTACGAACCCAACTAAAAAGTCCGGGTAAAATTACGAACCCAACTAAAAAGTCCGGGTAAAATTACGAACCCAACTAAAACTCCGGGTAAAATTACGAACCCAACTAAAAACTCCGGGTAAAATTACGAACCCAACTAAAAAGTCCGGGTAAAATTACGAACCCAACTAAAAAGTCCGGATAAAATTACGAACCCAACTAAAACTCCGGGTAAAATTACGAACTCAACTAAAACTCCGGGTAAAATTACGAACCCAACTAAAACTCCGGGTAAAATTACGAACCCAACTAAAAGTCCGGGTAAAAAATACGAACCCAACTAAAAAGTCCGGGTAAAATTACGAACCCAACTAAAGCTCCGGGTAAAATTACGAACCCAACTAAAACTCCGGGTAAAATTGCGAACCCAAGTAAAACTCCGGGTAAAATTACGAACCCAAGTAAAACTCCGGGTAAAATTACGAACCCAACTAAAACTCCGGGTAAAATTACAAACCCAACTAAAACTCCGGGTAAAATTACGAACCCAACTAAAAGTCCGGGTAAAAAATACGAACCCAACTAAAAAGTCCGGGTAAAATTACGAACCCAAGTAAAACTCCGGGTAAAATTACGAACCCAACTAAAACTCCGGGTAAAATTACGAACCCATCTAAAAAGTCCGGGTAAAATTACGAACCCAAATAAAAAGTCCGGGTAAAATTACTAACCCAACTAAAACTCCGGGTAAAATTACGAACTCAACTAAAACTCCGGGTAAAATTACGAACCCAACTAAAACTCCGGGTAAAAAATACGAACCAAACAAAAAAGTCCGGGTAACATTTAGAACCCAACTAAAACTCCGGGTAAAAAAATACGAACCCAACTAAAACTCCGGGCAAAAATACTAACCCAACTGAAAAGTCCGGGTAAAAAATACGAACCCAACTAAAACTCCGGGTAAAAATACGAACCCAACTAAAACTCCGGGTAAAAATACGAACCCAACTAAAACTCCGGGTACAAAATACGAACCCAACTAAAACTCCGGGTAAGAATACGAACCCAACTAAAACTCCGGGTAAAAATACGAACCCAACTAAAACTCCGGGTAAAAAATACGAACCCAACTAAAACTCCGGCTAAAAAATACGAACCCAACTAAAACTCCGGGCAAAAATACTAACCCAACTAAAAAGTCCGGGTAAAAAATACGAACCCAACTAAAACTCCGGGTATAAATACGAACCCAACTAAAACTCCGGGTAAAAAATACGAACCCAACTAAAAAGTCCGGTAAAAAATATGAACCCAACTAAAACTCCGGGTAAAATTACCAACACAACTAAAACTCCGGGTAAAAATACGAACCCAACTAAAAGTCCGGGTAAAAAATACGAACCCAACTAAAAAGTCCGGGTAAAATTACGAACCCAACTAAAACTCCGGGTAAAATTACGAACCCAACTAAAACTCCGGGTAAAAAATACGAACCCAACTAAAAAGTCCGGGTAAAATTACGAACCCAACTATAAAGTCCGGGTAAAATTACGAACCCAACTAAAAGTCCGGGTAAAATTACGAACCCAACTAAAACTCCGGGTAAAATTACGAACCCAACTAAAAGTCCGGGTAAAAAATACGAACCCAACTAAAAAGTCCGGGTAAAATTACGAACCCAACTAAAACTCCGGGTAAAATTACGAACCCAACTAAAACTCCGGGTAAAAAATACGAACCCAACTAAAAGGTCCGGGTAAAATTACGAACCCAACTAAAAAGTCCGGGTAAAATTACGATCCCAACTAAAACTCCGGGTAAAATTACGAACTCAACTAAAACTCCGGGTAAAATTACGAACCCAACTAAAACTCCGGGTAAAATTACGAACCCAACTAAAAGTCCGGGTAAAAAATACGAACCCAACTAAAAAGTCCGGGTAAAATTACGAACCCAACTAAAACTCCGGGTAAAATTACGAACCCAACTAAAACTCCGGGTAAAATTACGAACCCAAGTAAAACTCCGGGTAAAATTACGAACCCAAGTAAAACTCCGGGTAAAATTACGAACCCAACTAAAACTCCGGGTAAAATTACGAACCCAACTAAAACTCCGGGTAAAATTACGAACCCAACTAAAAGTCCGGGTAAAAATACGAACCCAACTAAAAAGTCCGGGTAACTCAAGACTCCGGGTAAAATTACGAACCCAACTAAAACTCCGGGTAAAAATACGAACCCAACTAAAACTCCGGGTAAAAAATACGAACCCAACTAAAACTCCGGGTAAAAATACGAACCCAACTAAAACTCCGGGTAAAAATACGAACCCAACTAAAACTCCGGGTAAAAAATACGAACCCAACTAAAACTCCGGCTAAAAAATACGAACCCAACTAAAACTCCGGGCAAAAATACTAACCCAACTAAAAAGTCCGGGTAAAAAATACGAACCCAACTAAAACTCCGGGTAAAAATACGAACCCAACTAAAACTCCGGGTAAAAATACGAACCCAACTAAAACTCCGGGTAAAAAATACGAACCCAACTAAAACTCCGGGTAAAAAATACGAACCCAACTAAAAAGTCCGGTAAAAAATATGAACCCAACTAAAACTCCGGGTAAATTACCAACACAACTAAAAAGTCCGGGTAAAATTACGAACCCAACTAAAACTCCGGGTAAAATTACGAACCCAACTAAAACTCCGGGTAAAATTACGACCCCAACTAAAAAGTCCGGGTAAAATTACGAACCCAACTAAAACTCCGGGTAAAATTACGAACTCAACTAAAACTCCGGGTAAAATTACGAACCCAACTAAAACTCCGGGTAAAAATACGAACCCAACTAAAACTCCGGGTAAAAAATACGAACCCAACTAAAACTCCGGGTAAGAATACGAACCCAACTAAAACTCCGGGTAAAATTACGAACCCAACTAAAACTCCGGGTAAAAAATACGAACCCAACTAAAACTCCGGGTAAAAATACGAACCCAACTAAAACTCCGGGTAAAAATACGAACCCAACTAAAACTCCGGGTAAAAAATACGAACCCAACTAAAACTCCGGGTAAGAATACGAACCCAACTAAAACTCCGGGTAAAAATACGAACCCAACTAAAACTCCGGGTAAAAAATACGAACCCAACTAAAACTCCGGCTAAAAAATACGAACCCAACTAAAACTCCGGGCAAAAATACTAACCCAACTAAAAAGTCCGGGTAAAAAATACGAACCCAACTAAAACTCCGGGTATAAATACGAACCCAACTAAAACTCCGGGTAAAAATACGAACCCAACTAAAACTCCGCGTAAAAAATCGAACCCAACTAAAACTCCGGGTAAAAAATACGAACCCAACTAAAAAGTCCGGTAAAAAATATGAACCCAACTAAAACTCCGGGTAAAATTACCAACACAACTAAAACTCCGGGTAAAAATACGAACCCAACTAAAGTCCGGGTAAAAAATACGAACCCAACTAAAAAGTCCGGGTAAAATTACGAACCCAACTAAAACTCCGGGTAAAATTACGAACCCAACTAAAACTCCGGGTAAAAAATACGAACCCAACTAAAAAGTCCGGGTAAAATTACGAACCCAACTATAAAGTCCGGGTAAAATTACGAACCCAACTAAAAGTCCGGGTAAAATTACGAACCCAACTAAAACTCCGGGTAAAATTACGAACCCAACTAAAAGTCCGGGTAAAAAATACGAACCCAACTAAAAAGTCCGGGTAAAATTACGAACCCAACTAAAACTCCGGGTAAAATTACGAACCCAACTAAAACTCCGGGTAAAAATACGAACCCAACTAAAAAGTCCGGGTAACTCAAGACTCCGGGTAAAATTACGAACCCAACTAAAACTCCGGGTAAAAATACGAACCCAACTAAAACTCCGGGTAAAAAATACGAACCCAACTAAAACTCCGGGTAAAAATACGAACCCAACTAAAACTCCGGGTAAAAATACGAACCCAACTAAAACTCCGGGTAAAAAATACGAACCCAACTAAAACTCCGGCTAAAAAATACGAACCCAACTAAAACTCCGGGCAAAAATACTAACCCAACTAAAAAGTCCGGGTAAAAAATACGAACCCAACTAAAACTCCGGGTAAAAATACGAACCCAACTAAAACTCCGGGTAAAAATACGAACCCAACTAAAACTCCGGGTAAAAAATACGAACCCAACTAAAACTCCGGGTAAAAAATACGAACCCAACTAAAAAGTCCGGTAAAAAATATGAACCCAACTAAAACTCCGGGTAAATTACCAACACAACTAAAAAGTCCGGGTAAAATTACGAACCCAACTAAAACTCCGGGTAAAATTACGAACCCAACTAAAACTCCGGGTAAAAAATTCGAACCCAACTAAAAAGTCCGGGTAAAATTACGACCCCAACTAAAAAGTCCGGGTAAAATTACGAACCCAACTAAAACTCCGGGTAAAATTACGAACTCAACTAAAACTCCGGGTAAAATTACGAACCCAACTAAAACTCCGGGTAAAATTACGAACCCAACTAAAAGTCCGGGTAAAAAATACGAACCCAACTAAAAAGTCCGGGTAAAATTACGAACCCAACTAAAACTCCGGGTAAAATTACGAACCCAACTAAAACTCCGGGTAAAATTACGAACCCAAGTAAAACTCCGGGTAAAATTACGAACCCAAGTAAAACTCCGGGTAAAATTACGAACCCAACTAAAACTCCGGGTAAAATTACGAACCCAACTAAAACTCCGGGTAAAATTACGAACCCAACTAAAAGTCCGGGTAAAAATACGAACCCAACTAAAAATTCCGGGAAACTCAAGACTCCGTGTAAAATTACGAATCCAACTAAAACTCCGGGTAAAATTACGAACCCAACTAAAACTCCGGGTAAAATTACGAACCCAACTAAAAGTCCGGGTACAAAATACGAACCCAACTAAAACTCCGGGTAAAATTACGAACCCAACTAAAGCTCCGGGTAAAATTACGAACCCAACTAAAAGTCCGGGTAAAAAATACGAACCCAACTAAAAAGTCCGGGTAAAATTACGAACCCAAGTAAAACTCCGGGTAAAATTACGAACCCAACTAAAACTCCGGGTAAAATTACGAACCCATCTAAAAAGTCCGGGTAAAATTACGAACCCAAATAAAAAGTCCGGGTAAAATTACAAACCCAACTAAAACTCCGGGTAAAATTACGAACTCAACTAAAACTCCGGGTAAAATTACGAACCCAAATAAAACTCCGGGTAAAAAATACGAAATAAACAAAAAAGTCCGGGTAACATTTAGAACCCAACTAAAACTCCGGGTAAAAAAATACGAACCCAACTAAAACTCCGGCTAAAAAATACGAACCCAACTAAAACTCCGGGCAAAAATACTAACCCAACTAAAAAGTCCGGGTAAAAAATACGAACCCAACTAAAACTCCGGGTAAAAATACGAACCCAACTGAAACTCCGGGTAAAAATACGAACCCAACTAAAACTCCGGGTAAAAAATACGAACCCAACTAAAACTCCGGGTAAAAAATACGAACCCAACTAAAAAGTCCGGTAAAAAATATGAACCCAACTAAAACTCCGGGTAAATTACCAACACAACTAAAAAGTCCGGGTAAAATTACGAACCCAACTAAAACTCCGGGTAAAATTACGAACCCAACTAAAACTCCGGGTAAAAAATACGAACCCAACTAAAAAGTCCGGGTAAAATTACGACCCCAACTAAAAAGTCCGGGTAAAATTACGAACCCAACTAAAACTCCGGGTAAAATTACTAACTCAACTAAAACTCCGGGTAAAATTACGAACCCAACTAAAACTCCGGGTAAAATTACGAACCCAACTAAAAGTCCGGGTAAAAAATACGAACGCAACTAAAAAGTCCGGGTAAAATTACGAACCCAACTAAAACTCCGGGTAAAATTACGAACCCAAGTAAAACTCCGGGTAAAATTACGAACCCAAGTAAAACTCCGGGTAAAATTACGAACCCAACTAAAACTCCGGGTAAAATTACGAACCCAACTAAAACTCCGGGTAAAATTACGAACCCAACTAAAAGTCCGGGTAAAAATACGAACCCAACTAAAAATTCCGGGTAACTCAAGACTCCGAGTAAAATTACGAATCCAACTAAAACTCCGGGTAAAATTACGAACCCAACTAAAAAGTCCGGGTAAAATTACGAACCCAACTAAATGTCCGGGTAAAATTACGAACCCAACTAAAAAGTCCGGGTAAAATTACGAACCCAACTAAAACTCCGGGTAAAATTACGAACCCAACTAAAAAGTCCGGGTAAAATTACGAACCCAACTAAAAAGTCCGGGTAAAATTACGAACCCAACTAAAAAGTCCGGGTAAAATTACGAACCCAACTAAAACTCCGGGTAAAATTACGAACTCAACTAAAACTCCGGGTAAAATTACGAACACAACTAAAACTCCGGGTAAAATTACGAACCCAACTAAAAGTCCGGGTAAAAAATACGAACCCAACTAAAAAGTCCGGGTAAAATTACGAACCCAACTAAAGCTCCGGGTAAAATTACGAACCCAACTAAAACTCCGGGTAAAATTGCGAACCCAAGTAAAACTCCGGGTAAAATTACGAACCCAAGTAAAACTCCGGGTAAAATTACGAACCCAAGTAAAACTCCGGGTAAAATTACGAACCCAACTAAAACTCCGGGTAAAATTACGAACCCAACTAAAACTCCGGGTAAAATTACGAACCCAACTAAAAGTCCGGGTAAAAATACGAACCCAACTAAAAATTCCGGGAAACTCAAGACTCCGTGTAAAATTACGAATCCAACTAAAACTCCGGGTAAAATTACGAACCCAACTAAAACTCCGGGTAAAATTACGAACCCAACTAAAAGTCCGGGTACAAAATACGAACCCAACTAAAACTCCGGGTAAAATTACGAACCCAACTAAAACTCCGGGTAAAATTACGAACCCAACTAAAAGTCCGGGTAAAAAATACGAACCCAACTAAAAAGTCCGGGTAAAATTACGAACCCAAGTAAAACTCCGGGTAAAATTACGAACCCAACTAAAACTCCGGGTAAAATTACGAACCCATCTAAAAAGTCCGGGTAAAATTACGAACCCAAATAAAAAGTCCGGGTAAAATTACTAACCCAACTAAAACTCCGGGTAAAATTACGAACTCAACTAAAACTCCGGGTAAAATTACGAACCCAACTAAAACTCCGGGTAAAAAATACGAACCAAACAAAAAAGTCCGGGTAACATTTAGAACCCAACTAAAACTCCGGGTAAAAAAATACGAACCCAACTAAAACTCCGGCTAAAAAATACGAACCCAACTAAAACTCCGGGCAAAAATACTAACCCAACTAAAAAGTCCGGGTAAAAAATACGAACCCAACTAAAACTCCGGGTAAAAATACGAACCCAACTGAAACTCCGGGTAAAAATACGAACCCAACTAAAACTCCGGGTAAAAAATACGAACCCAACTAAAACTCCGGGTAAAAAATACGAACCCAACTAAAAAGTCCGGTAAAAAATATGAACCCAACTAAAACTCCGGGTAAATTACCAACACAACTAAAAAGTCCGGGTAAAATTACGAACCCAACTAAAACTCCGGGTAAAATTACGAACCCAACTAAAACTCCGGGTAAAAAATACGAACCCAACTAAAAAGTCCGGGTAAAATTACGACCCCAACTAAAAAGTCCGGGTAAAATTACGAACCCAACTAAAACTCCGGGTAAAATTACGAACTCAACTAAAACTCCGGGTAAAATTACGAACCCAACTAAAACTCCGGGTAAAATTACGAACCCAACTAAAACTCCGGGTAAAAAATACGAACCAAACAAAAAAGTCCGGGTAACATTTAGAACCCAACTAAAACTCCGGGTAAAAAAATACGAACCCAACTAAAACTCCGGCTAAAAAATACGAACCCAACTAAAACTCCGGGCAAAAATACTAACCCAACTAAAAAGTCCGGGTAAAAAATACGAACCCAACTAAAACTCCGGGTAAAAATACGAACCCAACTGAAACTCCGGGTAAAAATACGAACCCAACTAAAACTCCGGGTAAAAAATACGAACCCAACTAAAACTCCGGGTAAAAAATACGAACCCAACTAAAAAGTCCGGTAAAAAATATGAACCCAACTAAAACTCCGGGTAAATTACCAACACAACTAAAAAGTCCGGGTAAAATTACGAACCCAACTAAAACTCCGGGTAAAATTACGAACCCAACTAAAACTCCGGGTAAAAAATACGAACCCAACTAAAAAGTCTGGGTAAAATTACGACCCCAACTAAAAAGTCCGGGTAAAATTACGAACCCAACTAAAACTCCGGGTAAAATTACGAACTCAACTAAAACTCCGGGTAAAATTACGAACCCAACTAAAACTCCGGGTAAAATTACGAACCCAACTAAAAGTCCGGGTAAAAAATACGAACCCAACTAAAAAGTCCGGGTAAAATTACGAACCCAACTAAAACTCCGGGTAAAATTACGAACCCAAGTAAAACTCCGGGTAAAATTACGAACCCAAGTAAAACTCCGGGTAAAATTACGAACCCAACTAAAACTCCGGGTAAAATTACGAACCCAACTAAAACTCCGGGTAAAATTACGAACCCAACTAAAAGTCCGGGTAAAAATACGAACCCAACTAAAAATTCCGGGTAACTCAAGACTCCGAGTAAAATTACGAATCCAACTAAAACTCCGGGTAAAATTACGAACCCAACTAAAAAGTCCGGGTAAAATTACGAACCCAACTAAATGTCCGGGTAAAATTACGAACCCAACTAAAAAGTCCGGGTAAAATTACGAACCCAACTAAAACTCCGGGTAAAATTACGAACCCAACTAAAAAGTCCGGGTAAAATTACGAACCCAACTAAAAAGTCCGGGTAAAATTACGAACCCAACTAAAAAGTCCGGGTAAAATTACGAACCCAACTAAAACTCCGGGTAAAATTACGAACTCAACTAAAACTCCGGGTAAAATTACGAACCCAACTAAAACTCCGGGTAAAATTACGAACCCAACTAAAAGTCCGGGTAAAAAATACGAACCCAACTAAAAAGTCCGGGTAAAATTACGAACCCAACTAAAGCTCCGGGTAAAATTACGAACCCAACTAAAACTCCGGGTAAAATTGCGAACCCAAGTAAAACTCCGGGTAAAATTACGAACCCAAGTAAAACTCCGGGTAACATTACGAACCCAAGTAAAACTCCGGGTAAAATTACGAACCCAACTAAAACTCCGGGTAAAATTACGAACCCAACTAAAACTCCGGGTAAAATTACGAACCCAACTAAAAGTCCGGGTAAAAATACGAACCCAACTAAAAATTCCGGGAAACTCAAGACTCCGTGTAAAATTACGAATCCAACTAAAACTCCGGGTAAAATTACGAACCCAACTAAAACTCCGGGTAAAATTACGAACCCAACTAAAAGTCCGGGTAAAAAATACGAACCCAACTAAAAAGTCCGGGTAAAATTACGAACCCAAGTAAAACTCCGGGTAAAATTACGAACCCAACTAAAACTCCGGGTAAAATTACGAACCCATCTAAAAAGTCCGGGTAAAATTACGAACCCAAATAAAAAGTCCGGGTAAAATTACTAACCCAACTAAAACTCCGGGTAAAATTACGAACTCAACTAAAACTCCGGGTAAAATTACGAACCCAACTAAAACTCCGGGTAAAAAATACGAACCAAACAAAAAAGTCCGGGTAACATTTAGAACCCAACTAAAACTCCGGGTAAAAAAATACGAACCCAACTAAAACTCCGGCTAAAAAATACGAACCCAACTAAAACTCCGGGCAAAAATACTAACCCAACTAAAAAGTCCGGGTAAAAAATACGAACCCAACTAAAACTCCGGGTAAAAATACGAACCCAACTGAAACTCCGGGTAAAAATACGAACCCAACTAAAACTCCGGGTAAAAAATACGAACCCAACTAAAACTCCGGGTAAAAAATACGAACCCAACTAAAAAGTCCGGTAAAAAATATGAACCCAACTAAAACTCCGGGTAAATTACCAACACAACTAAAAAGTCCGGGTAAAATTACGAACCCAACTAAAACTCCGGGTAAAATTACGAACCCAACTAAAACTCCGGGTAAAAAATACGAACCCAACTAAAAAGTCCGGGTAAAATTACGACCCCAACTAAAAAGTCCGGGTAAAATTACGAACCCAACTAAAACTCCGGGTAAAATTACGAACTCAACTAAAACTCCGGGTAAAATTACGAACCCAACTAAAACTCCGGGTAAAATTACGAACCCAACTAAAACTCCGGGTAAAAAATACGAACCAAACAAAAAAGTCCGGGTAACATTTAGAACCCAACTAAAACTCCGGGTAAAAAAATACGAACCCAACTAAAACTCCGGCTAAAAAATACGAACCCAACTAAAACTCCGGGCAAAAATACTAACCCAACTAAAAAGTCCGGGTAAAAAATACGAACCCAACTAAAACTCCGGGTAAAAATACGAACCCAACTGAAACTCCGGGTAAAAATACGAACCCAACTAAAACTCCGGGTAAAAAATACGAACCCAACTAAAACTCCGGGTAAAAAATACGAACCCAACTAAAAAGTCCGGTAAAAAATATGAACCCAACTAAAACTCCGGGTAAATTACCAACACAACTAAAAAGTCCGGGTAAAATTACGAACCCAACTAAAACTCCGGGTAAAATTACGAACCCAACTAAAACTCCGGGTAAAAAATACGAACCCAACTAAAAAGTCTGGGTAAAATTACGACCCCAACTAAAAAGTCCGGGTAAAATTACGAACCCAACTAAAACTCCGGGTAAAATTACGAACTCAACTAAAACTCCGGGTAAAATTACGAACCCAACTAAAACTCCGGGTAAAATTACGAACCCAACTAAAAGTCCGGGTAAAAAATACGAACCCAACTAAAAAGTCCGGGTAAAATTACGAACCCAACTAAAACTCCGGGTAAAATTACGAACCCAAGTAAAACTCCGGGTAAAATTACGAACCCAAGTAAAACTCCGGGTAAAATTACGAACCCAACTAAAACTCCGGGTAAAATTACGAACCCAACTAAAACTCCGGGTAAAATTACGAACCCAACTAAAAGTCCGGGTAAAAATACGAACCCAACTAAAAATTCCGGGTAACTCAAGACTCCGAGTAAAATTACGAATCCAACTAAAACTCCGGGTAAAATTACGAACCCAACTAAAAAGTCCGGGTAAAATTACGAACCCAACTAAATGTCCGGGTAAAATTACGAACCCAACTAAAAAGTCCGGGTAAAATTACGAACCCAACTAAAACTCCGGGTAAAATTACGAACCCAACTAAAAAGTCCGGGTAAAATTACGAACCCAACTAAAAAGTCCGGGTAAAATTACGAACCCAACTAAAAAGTCCGGGTAAAATTACGAACCCAACTAAAACTCCGGGTAAAATTACGAACTCAACTAAAACTCCGGGTAAAATTACGAACCCAACTAAAACTCCGGGTAAAATTACGAACCCAACTAAAAGTCCGGGTAAAAAATACGAACCCAACTAAAAAGTCCGGGTAAAATTACGAACCCAACTAAAGCTCCGGGTAAAATTACGAACCCAACTAAAACTCCGGGTAAAATTGCGAACCCAAGTAAAACTCCGGGTAAAATTACGAACCCAAGTAAAACTCCGGGTAACATTACGAACCCAAGTAAAACTCCGGGTAAAATTACGAACCCAACTAAAACTCCGGGTAAAATTACGAACCCAACTAAAACTCCGGGTAAAATTACGAACCCAACTAAAAGTCCGGGTAAAAATACGAACCCAACTAAAAATTCCGGGAAACTCAAGACTCCGTGTAAAATTACGAATCCAACTAAAACTCCGGGTAAAATTACGAACCCAACTAAAACTCCGGGTAAAATTACGAACCCAACTAAAAGTCCGGGTACAAAATACGAACCCAACTAAAACTCCGGGTAAAATTACGAACCCAACTAAAACTCCGGGTAAAATTACGAACCCAACTAAAAGTCCGGGTAAAAAATACGAACCCAACTAAAAAGTCCGGGTAAAATTACGAACCCAAGTAAAACTCCGGGTAAAATTACGAACCCAACTAAAACTCCGGGTAAAATTACGAACCCATCTAAAAAGTCCGGGTAAAATTACGAACCCAAATAAAAAGTCCGGGTAAAATTACTAACCCAACTAAAACTCCGGGTAAAATTACGAACTCAACTAAAACTCCGGGTAAAATTACGAACCCAACTAAAACTCCGGGTAAAAAATACGAACCAAACAAAAAAGTCCGGGTAACATTTAGAACCCAACTAAAACTCCGGGTAAAAAAATACGAACCCAACTAAAACTCCGGCTAAAAAATACGAACCCAACTAAAACTCCGGGCAAAAATACTAACCCAACTAAAAAGTCCGGGTAAAAAATACGAACCCAACTAAAACTCCGGGTAAAAATACGAACCCAACTGAAACTCCGGGTAAAAATACGAACCCAACTAAAACTCCGGGTAAAAAATACGAACCCAACTAAAACTCCGGGTAAAAAATACGAACCCAACTAAAAAGTCCGGTAAAAAATATGAACCCAACTAAAACTCCGGGTAAATTACCAACACAACTAAAAAGTCCGGGTAAAATTACGAACCCAACTAAAACTCCGGGTAAAATTACGAACCCAACTAAAACTCCGGGTAAAATTACGAACCCAACTAAAACTCCGGGTAAAAAATACGAACCCAACTAAAAAGTCCGGGTAAAATTACGACCCCAACTAAAAAGTCCGGGTAAAATTACGAACCCAACTAAAACTCCGGGTAAAATTACGAACTCAACTAAAACTCCGGGTAAAATTACGAACCCAACTAAAACTCCGGGTAAAATTACGAACCCAACTAAAAGTCCGGGTAAAAAATACGAACCCAACTAAAAAGTCCGGGTAAAATTACGAACCCAACTAAAACTCCGGGTAAAATTACGAACCCAAGTAAAACTCCGGGTAAAATTACGAACCCAAGTAAAACTCCGGGTAAAATTACGAACCCAACTAAAACTCCGGGTAAAATTACGAACCCAACTAAAACTCCGGGTAAAATTACGAACCCAACTAAAAGTCCGGGTAAAAATACGAACCCAACTAAAAATTCCGGGTAACTCAAGACTCCGAGTAAAATTACGAATCCAACTAAAACTCCGGGTAAAATTACGAACCCAACTAAAAAGTCCGGGTAAAATTACGAACCCAACTAAATGTCCGGGTAAAATTACGAACCCAACTAAAAAGTCCGGGTAAAATTACGAACCCAACTAAAACTCCGGGTAAAATTACGAACCCAACTAAAAAGTCCGGGTAAAATTACGAACCCAACTAAAAAGTCCGGGTAAAATTACGAACCCAACTAAAAAGTCCGGGTAAAATTACGAACCCAACTAAAACTCCGGGTAAAATTACGAACTCAACTAAAACTCCGGGTAAAATTACGAACCCAACTAAAACTCCGGGTAAAATTACGAACCCAACTAAAAGTCCGGGTAAAAAATACGAACCCAACTAAAAAGTCCGGGTAAAATTACGAACCCAACTAAAGCTCCGGGTAAAATTACGAACCCAACTAAAACTCCGGGTAAAATTGCGAACCCAAGTAAAACTCCGGGTAAAATTACGAACCCAAGTAAAACTCCGGGTAAAATTACGAACCCAACTAAAACTCCGGGTAAAATTACGAACCCAACTAAAACTCCGCGTAAAATTACGAACCCAACTAAAAGTCCGGGTAAAAAATACGAACCCAACTAAAAAGTCCGGGTAAAATTACGAACCCAAGTAAAACTCCGGGTAAAATTACGAAACCAACTAAAACTCCGGGTAAAATTACGAACCCATCTAAAAAGTCCGGGTAAAATTACGAACCCAAATAAAAAGTCCGGGTAAAATTACTAACCCAACTAAAACTTCGGGTAAAATTACGAACTCAACTAAAACTCCGGGTAAAATTACGAACCCAACTAAAACTCCGGGTAAAAAATACGAACCAAACAAAAAAGTCCGGGTAACATTTAGAACCCAACTAAAACTCCGGGTAAAAAAATACGAACCCAACTAAAACTCCGGGCAAAATTACTAACCCAACTGAAAAGTCCGGGTAAAAAATACGAACCCAACTAAAACTCCGGGTAAAAATACGAACCCAACTAAAACTCCGGGTAAAAATACGAACCCAACTAAAACTCCGGGTAAAAAATACGAACCCAACTAAAACTCCGGGTAAGAATACGAACCCAACTAAAACTCCGGGTAAAAATACGAACCCAACTAAAACTCCGGGTAAAAAATACGAACCCAACTAAAACTCCGGCTAAAAAATACGAACCCAACTAAAACTCCGGGCAAAAATACTAACCCAACTAAAAAGTCCGGGTAAAAAATACGAACCCAACTAAAACTCCGGGTATAAATACGAACCCAACTAAAACTCCGGGTAAAAATACGAACCCAACTAAAACTCCGCGTATAAAATCGAACCCAACTAAAACTCCGGGTAAAACATACGAACCCAACTAAAAAGTCCGGTAAAAAATATGAACCCAACTAAAACTCCGGGTAAAATTACCAACACAACTAAAACTCCGGGTAAAAATACGAACCCAACTAAAAGTCCGGGTAAAAAATACGAACCCAACTAAAAAGTCCTGGTAAAATTACGAACCCAACTAAAACTCCGGGTAAAATTACGAACCCAACTAAAACTCCGGGTAAAAAATACGAACCCAACTAAAAAGTCCGGGTAAAATTACGAACCCAACTATAAAGTCCGGGTAAAATTACGAACCCAACCAAAAGTCCGGGTAAAATTACGAACCCAACTAAAACTCCGGGTAAAATTACGAACCCAACTAAAAGTCCGGGTAAAAAATACGAACCCAACTAAAAAGTCCGGGTAAAATTACGAACCCAACTAAAACTCCGGGTAAAATTACGAACCCAACTAAAACTCCGGGTAAAAAATACGAACCCAACTAAAAGGTCCGGGTAAAATTACGAACCCAACTAAAAAGTCCGGGTAAAATTACGATCCCAACTAAAACTCCGGGTAAAAAATACGAACCCAACTAAAACTCCGGGCAAAAATACTAACCCAACTAAAAAGTCCGGGTAAAAAATATGAACCCAACTAAAACTCCGGGTAAAATTACCGACACAACTAAAACTCCGGGTAAAAATACGAACCCAACTAAAAGTCCGGGTAAAAAATACGAACCCAACTAAAAAGTCCGGGTAAAATTACGAACCCAACTAAAACTCCGGGTAAAATTACGAACCCAACTAAAACTCCGGGTAAAAAATACGAACCCAACTAAAAAGTCCGGGTAAAATTACGAACCCAACTATAAAGTCCGGGTAAAATTACGAACCCAACTAAAAGTCCGGGTAAAATTACGAACCCAACTAAAACTCCGGGTAAAATTACGAACCCAACTAAAAGTCCGGGTAAAAAATACGAACCCAACTAAAAAGTCCGGGTAAAATTACGAACCCAAGTAAAACTCCGGGTAAAATTACGAAACCAACTAAAACTCCGGGTAAAATTACGAACCCATCTAAAAAGTCCGGGTAAAATTACGAACCCAAATAAAAAGTCCGGGTAAAATTACTAACCCAACTAAAACTCCGGGTAAAATTACGAACTCAACTAAAACTCCGGGTAAAATTACGAACCCAACTAAAACTCCGGGTAAAAAATACGAACCAAACAAAAAAGTCCGGGTAACATTTAGAACCCAACTAAAACTCCGGGTAAAAAAATACGAACCCAACTAAAACTCCGGGCAAAAATACTAACCCAACTGAAAAGTCCGGGTAAAAAATACGAACCCAACTAAAACTCCGGGTAAAAATACGAACCCAACTAAAACTCCGGGTAAAAATACGAACCCAACTAAAACTCCGGGTAAAAAATACGAACCCAACTAAAACTCCGGGTAAGAATACGAACCCAACTAAAACTCCGGGTAAAAATACGAACCCAACTAAAACTCCGGGTAAAAAATACGAACCCAACTAAAACTCCGGCTAAAAAATACGAACCCAACTAAAACTCCGGGCAAAAATACTAACCCAACTAAAAAGTCCGGGTAAAAAATACGAACCCAACTAAAACTCCGGGTATAAATACGAACCCAACTAAAACTCCGGGTAAAAATACGAACCCAACTAAAACTCCGCGTAAAAAATCGAACCCAACTAAAACTCCGGGTAAAACATACGAACCCAACTAAAAAGTCCGGTAAAAAATATGAACCCAACTAAAACTCCGGGTAAAATTACCAACACAACTAAAACTCCGGGTAAAAATACGAACCCAACTAAAAGTCCGGGTAAAAAATACGAACCCAACTAAAAAGTCCGGGTAAAATTACGAACCCAACTAAAACTCCGGGTAAAATTACGAACCCAACTAAAACTCCGGGTAAAAAATACGAACCCAACTAAAAAGTCCGGGTAAAATTACGAACCCAACTATAAAGTCCGGGTAAAATTACGAACCCAACTAAAACTCCGGGTAAAAAATACGAACCCAACTAAAACTCCGGCTAAAAAATACGAACCCAACTAAAACTCCGGGCAAAAATACTAACCCAACTAAAAAGTCCGGGTAAAAAATACGAACCCAACTAAAACTCCGGGTAAAAATACGAACCCAACTAAAACTCCGGGTAAAAATACGAACCCAACTAAAACTCCGGGTAAAAAATACGAACCCAACTAAAACTCCGGGTAAAAAATACGAACCCAACTAAAAAGTCCGGTAAAAAATATGAACCCAACTAAAACTCCGGGTAAATTGCCAACACAACTAAAAAGTCCGGGTAAAATTACGAACCCAACTAAAACTCCGGGTAAAATTACGAACCCAACTAAAACTCCGGGTAAAAAATACGAACCCAACTAAAAAGTCCGGGTAAAATTACGACCCCAACTAAAAAGTCCGGGTAAAATTACGAACCCAACTAAAACTCCGGGTAAAATTACGAACTCAACTAAAACTCCGGGTAAAATTACGAACCCAACTAAAACTCCGGGTAAAATTACGAACCCAACTAAAAGTCCGGGTAAAAAATACGAACCCAACTAAAAAGTCCGGGTAAAATTACGAACCCAACTAAAACTCCGGGTAAAATTACGAACCCAACTAAAACTCCGGGTAAAATTACGAACCCAAGTAAAACTCCGGGTAAAATTACGAACCCAAGTAAAACTCCGGGTAAAATTACGAACCCAACTAAAACTCCGGGTAAAATTACGAACCCAACTAAAACTCCGGGTAAAATTACGAACCCAACTAAAAGTCCGGGTAAAAATACGAACCCAACTAAAAATTCCGGGAAACTCAAGACTCCGTGTAAAATTACGAATCCAACTAAAACTCCGGGTAAAATTACGAACCCAACTAAAACTCCGGGTAAAATTACGAACCCAACTAAAAGTCCGGGTACAAAATGCGAACCCAAATAAAAGGTCCGGGTAAAATTACGAACCCAACTAAAACTCCGGGTAAAATTATGAACCCAACTAAAAGTCCGGTTAAAAAATTCGAACCCAACTAAAAAGTCCGGGTAAAATTGCGAACCCAACTAAAACTCCGGGTAAAATTACGAACCCAACTAAAAAGTCCGTGTAAAATTACGAACCCAACTAAAAAGTTCGGGTAAAATTACGAACCCAACTAAAAAGTCCGGGTAAAATTACGAACCCAACTAAAACTCCGGGTAAAATTACGAACTCAACTAAAACTCCGGGTAAAATTACGAACCCAACTAAAACTCCGGGTAAAATTACGAACCCAACTAAAAGTCCGGGTAAAAAATACGAACCCAACTAAAAAGTCCGGGTAAAATTACGAACCCAACTAAAACTCCGGGTAAAATTACGAACCCAACTAAAACTCCGGGTAAAATTACGAACCCAAGTAAAACTCCGGGTAAAATTACGAACCCAAGTAAAACTCCGGGTAAAATTACGAACCCAACTAAAACTCCGGGTAAAATTACGAACCCAACTAAAACTCCGGGTAAAATTACGAACCCAACTAAAAGTCCGGGTAAAAAATACGAACCCAACTAAAAAGTCCGGATAAAATTACGAACCCAAGTAAAACTCCGGGTAAAATTACGAACCCAATTAAAAAGTCCGGGTAAAATTACTAACCCAACTAAAACTCCGGGTAAAATTACGAACTCAACTAAAACTCCGGGTAAAATTACGAACCCAACTAAAAGTCCGGGTAAAAATACGAACCCAACTATTAACTCAAGACTCCGGGTAAAATTACGAACCCAACTAAAACTCCGGGTAAAATTACGAACCCAACTAAAAGTCCGGGTAAAATTACGAACCCAACTAAAAGTTCGGGTAAAAAATACGAACCCAACTAAAAAGTCCGGGTAAAATTACGAACCCAACTAAAAAGTCCGGGTCAAATTACGAACCCAACTAAAACTCCGGGTAAAATTACGAACCCAAGTAAAACTCCGGGTAAAATTACGAACCCAAGTAAAACTCCGGGTAAAATTACGAACCCAACTAAAACTCCGGGTAAAATTACGAACCCAACTAAAACTCCGGGTAAAATTACGAACCCAACTAAAAGTCCGGGTAAAAATACGAACCCAACTAAAAAGTCCGGGTAAAAATACGAACCCAACTAAAAAGTCCGGGTAACATTTAGAACCCAACTAAAACTCCGGGTAAAAAAATACGAACCCAACTAAAACTCCGGGCAAAAATACTAACCCAACTGAAAAGTCCGGGTAAAAAATACGAACCCAACTAAAACTCCGGGTAAAAATACGAACCCAACTAAAACTCCGGGTAAAAAATACGAACCCAACTAAAACTCCGGCTAAAAAATACGAACCCAACTAAAACTCCGGGCAAAAATACTAACCCAACTAAAAAGTCCGGGTAAAAAATACGAACCCAACTAAAACTCCGGGTAAAAATACGAACCCAACTAAAACTCCGAGTAAAAATACGAACCCAACTAAAACTCCGCGTAAAAAATACGAACCCAACTAAAACTCCGGGTAAAAAATACGAACCCAACTAAAAAGTCCGGTAAAAAATATGAACACAACTAAAACTCCGGGTAAAATTACCAACACAACTAAAACTCCGGGTAAAAATACGAACCCAACTAAAACTCCGGGTAAAAAATACGAACCCAACTAAAACTCCGGGTAAAATTACGAACCCAACTAAAAGTCCGGGTAAAAAATACGAACCCAAATAAAAAGTCCGGGTAAAATTACGAACCCAACTAAAACTCCGGGTAAAATTACGAACCCAACTAAAACTCCGGGTAAAAAATACGAACCCAACTAAAAAGTCCGGGTAAAATTACGAACCCAACTAAAACTCCGGGTAAAATTACGAACCCAACTAAAACTCCGGGTAAAATTACGAACCCAACTAAAACTCCGGGTAAAATTACGAACCCAACTAAAACAAAAAATACGAACCCAACTAAAAAGTCCGGGTAAAATTACGAACCCAACTAAAAAGTCCGGGTAAAATTACGATCCCAACTAAAACTCCGGGTAAAATTACGAACTCAACTAAAACTCCGGGTAAAATTACGAACCCAACTAAAACTCCGGGTAAAATTACGAACCCAACTAAAAGTCCGGGTAAAAAATACGAACCCAACTAAAAAGTCCGGGTAAAATACGAACCCAACTAAAACTCCGGGTAAAAATACGAACCCAACTAAAACTCCGGGTAAAAAATACGAACCCAACTAAAACTCCGGGTAAAAAATAGGAACCCAACTAAAAAGTCCGGTAAAAAATATGAACCCAACTAAAACTCCGGGTAAAATTACCAACACAACTAAAAAGTCCGGGTAAAATTACGAACCCAACTAAAACTCCGGGTAAAATTACGAACCCAACTAAAACTCCGGGTAAAAAATACGAACCCAACTAAAAAGTCCGGGTAAAATTACGACCCCAACTAAAAAGTCCGGGTTAAATTACGAACCCAACTAAAACTCCGGGTAAAATTACGAACTCAACTAAAACTCCGGGTAAAATTACGAACCCAACTAAAACTCCGGGTAAAATTACGAACCCAACTAAAAGTCCGGGTAAAAAATACGAACCCAACTAAAAAGTCCGGGTAAAATTACGAACCTAACTAAAACTCCGGGTAAAATTACGAACCCAACTAAAACTCCGGGTAAAATTACGAACCCAAGTAAAACTCCGGGTAAAATTACGAACCCAAGTAAAACTCCGGGTAAAATTACGAACCCAAGTAAAACTCCGGGTAAAATTACGAACCCAACTAAAACTCCGGGTAAAATTACGAACCCAACTAAAACTCCGGGTAAAATTACGAACCCAACTAAAAGTCCGGGTAAAAATACGAACCCAACTAAAAAGTCCGGGTAACTCAAGACTCCGGGTAAAATTACGAACCCAACTAAAACTCCGGGTAAAAATACGAATTCAACTAAAACTACGGGTAAAAAATACGAACCCAACTAAAACTCCGGGTAAAAATACGAACCCAACTAAAACTCCGGGTAAAAATACGAACCCAACTAAAACTCCGGGTAAAAAATACGAACCCAACTAAAACTCCGGCTAAAAAATACGAACCCAACTAAAAGTCCGGGTAAAAATACGAACCCAACTAAAACTCCGGCTAAAAAATACGAACCCAACTAAAAAGTCCGGGTAACATTTAGAACCCAACTAAAACTCCGGGTAAAAAAATACGAACCCAACTAAAACTCCGGGCAAAAATACTAACCCAACTGAAAAGTCCGGGTAAAAAATACGAACCCAACTAAAGCTCCGGGTAAAAATACGAACCCAACTAAAACTCCGGGTAAAAATACGAACCCAACTAAAACTCCGGGTAAAAAATACGAACCCAACTAAAACTCCGGGTAAAAATACGAACCCAACTAAAACTCCGGGTAAAAATACGAACCCAACTAAAACTCCGGGTAAAAAATACGAACCCAACTAAAACTCCGGCTAAAAAATACGAACCCAACTAAAACTCCGGGCAAAAATACTAACCCAACTAAAAAGTCCGGGTAAAAAATACGAACCCAACTAAAACTCCGGGTAAAAATACGAACCCAACTAAAACTCCGGGTAAAAATACGAACCCAACTAAAACTCCGCGTAAAAAATACGAACCCAACTAAAACTCCGGGTAAAAAATACGAACCCAACTAAAACTCCGGGTAAAAAATACGAACCCAACTAAAAAGTCCGGTAAAAAATATGAACACAACTAAAACTCCGGGTAAAATTACCAACACAACTAAAACTCCGGGTAAAAATACGAACCCAACTAAAACTCCGGGTAAAAAATACGAACCCAACTAAAACTCCGGGTAAAAAATACGAACCCAACTAAAACTCCGGGTAAAATTACGAACCCAACTAAAAGTCCGGGTAAAAAATACGAACCCAACTAAAAAGTCCGGGTAAAATTATGAACCCAACTAAAACTCCGGGTAAAATTACGAACCCAACTAAAACTCCGGGTAAAAAATACGAACCCAACTAAAAAGTCCGGGTAAAATTACGAACCCAACTAAAAAGTCCGGGTAAAATTACGAACCCAACTAAAACTCCGGGTAAAATTACGAACCCAACTAAAACTCCGGGTAAAATTACGAACCCAACTAAAAGTCCGGGTAAAAAATACGAACCCAACTAAAAAGTCCGGGTAAAATTACGAACCCAACTAAAACTCCGGGTAAAATTACGAACCCAACTAAAACAAAAAATACGAACCCAACTAAAAACTCCGGGTAAAATTACGAACTCAACTAAAACTCCGGGTAAAATTACGAACCCAACTAAAACTCCGGGTAAAATTACGAACCCAACTAAAAGTCCGGGTAAAAAATACGAACCCAACTAAAAAGTCCGGGTAAAATACGAACCCAACTAAAACTCCGGGTAAAAATACGAACCCAACTAAAACTCCGGGTAAAAAATACGAACCCAACTAAAACTCCGGGTAAAAAATACGAACCCAACTAAAAAGTCCGGTAAAAAATATGAACCCAACTAAAACTCCGGGTAAAATTACCAACACAACTAAAAAGTCCGGGTAAAATTACGAACCCAACTAAAACTCCGGGTAAAATTACGAACCCAACTAAAACTCCGGGTAAAAAATACGAACCCAACTAAAAAGTCCGGGTAAAATTACGACCCCAACTAAAAAGTCCGGGTAAAATTACGAACCCAACTAAAACTCCGGGTAAAATTACGAACTCAACTAAAACTCCGGGTAAAATTACGAACCCAACTAAAACTCCGGGTAAAATTACGAACCCAACTAAAAGTCCGGGTAAAAAATACGAACCCAACAAAAAAGTCCGGGTAAAATTACGAACCCAACTAAAACTCCGGGTAAAATTACGAACCCAACTAAAACTCCGGGTAAAATTACGAACCCAAGTAAAACTCCGGGTAAAAGTACGAACCCAAGTAAAACTCCGGGTAAAATTACGAACCCAAGTAAAACTCCGGGCAAAATTACGAACCCAACTAAAACTCCGGGTAAAAATTACGAACCCAACTAAAACTCCGGGTAAAATTACGAACCCAACTAAAAGTCCGGGTAAAAATACGAACCCAACTAAAAAGTCCGGGTAACTCAAGACTCCGGGTAAAATTACGAACCCAACTAAAACTCCGGGTAAAAATACGAACCCAACTAAAACTACGGGTAAAAAATACGAACCCAACTAAAACTCCGGGTAAAAATACGAACCCAACTAAAACTCCGGGTAAAAATACGAACCCAACTAAAACTCCGGGTAAAAAATACGAACCCAACTAAAACTCCGGCTAAAAAATACGAACCCAACTAAAACTCCGGGCAAAAATACTAACCCAACTAAAAAGTCCGGGTAAAAAATACGAACCCAACTAAAACTCCGGGTAAAAATACGAACCCAACTAAAACTCCGGGTAAAAATACGAACCCAACTAAAACTCCGGGTAAAAAATACGAACCCAACTAAAACTCCGGGTAAAAAATACGAACCCAACTAAAAAGTCCGGTAAAAAATATGAACCCAACTAAAACTCCGGGTAAAATTACCAACACAACTAAAAAGTCCGGGTAAAATTACGAACCCAACTAAAAAGTCCGGGTAAAATTGCTAACCCAACTAAAACTCCGGGTAAAATTACGAACTCAACTAAAACTCCGGGTAAAATTACGAACCCAACTAAAAGTCCGGGTAAAAATACGAACCCAACTATTAACTCAAGACTCCGGGTAAAATTACGAACCCAACTAAAACTCCGGGTAAAATTACGAACCCAACTAAAACTCCGGGTAAAATTACGAACCCAACTAAAAGTCCGGGTAAAAAATACGAACCCAACTAAAAAGTCCGGGTAAAGTTACGAACCCAACTAAAAAGTCCGGGTAAAATTACGAACCCAACTAAAACTCCGGGTAAAATTACGAACCCAAGGAAAACTCCGGGTAAAATTACGAACCCAAGTAAAACTCCGGGTAAAATTACGAACCCAACTAAAACTCCGGGTAAAATTACGAACCCAACTAAAACTCCGGGTAAAATTACGAACCCAACTAAAAGTCCGGGTAAAAATACGAACCCAACTAAAAAGTCCGGGTAACATTTAGAACCCAACTAAAACTCCGGGTAAAAAAATGCGAACCCAACTAAATCTCCGGGCAAAAATACTAACCCAACTGAAAAGTCCGGGTAAAAAATACGAACCCAACTAAAACTCCGGGTAAAAATACGAACCCAACTAAAACTCCGGGTAAAAATACGAACCCAACTAAAACTCCGGGTAAAAAATACGAACCCAACTAAAACTCCGGGTAAAAATACTAACCCAACTAAAACTGCGGGTAAAAATACGAACCCAACTAAAACTCCGGGTAAAAAATACGAACCCAACTAAAACTCCGGCTAAAAAATACGAACCCAACTAAAACTCCGGGCAAAAATACTAACCCAACTAAAAAGTCCGGGTAAAAAATACGAACCCAACTAGAACTCCGGGTAAAAACACGAACCCAACTAAAACTCCGGGTAAAAATACGAACCCAACTAAAACTCCGCGTAAAAAATACGAACCCAACTAAAACTCCGGGTAAAAAATACGAACCCAACTAAAAAGTCCGGTAAAAAATATGAACACAACTAAAACTCCGGGTAAAATTACCAACACAACTAAAACTCCGGGTAAAAATACGAACCCAACTAAAACTCCGGGTAAAAAATACGAACCCAACTAAAACTCCGGGTAAAAAATACGAACCCAACTAAAACTCCGGGTAAAATTACGAACCCAACTAAAAGTCCGGGTAAAAAATACGAACCCAACTAAAAAGTCCGGGTAAAATTACGAACCCAACTAAAACTCCGGGTAAAATTACGAACCCAACTAAAACTCCGGGAAAAAAATACGAACCCAACTAAAAAGTCCGGGTAAAATTACGAACCCAACTAAAAAGTCCGGGTAAAATTACGAACCCAACTAAAACTCCGGGTAAAATTACGAACCCAACTAAAACTCCGGGTAAAATTACGAACCCAACTAAAACTCCGGGTAAAATTACGAACCCAACTAAAAGTCCGGGTAAAAAATACGAACCCAACTAAAAAGTCCGGGTAAAATTACGAACCCAACTAAAACTCCGGGTAAAATTACGAACAAAACTAAAACTCCGGGTAAAATTACGAACCCAAGTAAAACTCCGGGTAAAATTACGAACCCAAGTAGAACTCCGGGTAAAATTACGAACCCAACTAAAACTCCGGGTAAAATTACGAACCCAACTAAAACTCCGGGTAAAATTACGAACCCAACTAAAAGTCCGGGTAAAAATACGAACCCAACTAAAAAGTCCGGGTAACTCAAGACTCCGGGTAAAATTACGAACCCAACTAAAACTCCGGGTAAAAATACGAACCCAACTAAAACTCCGGGTAAAAAATACGAACCCAACTAAAACTCCGGGTAAAAATACGAACCCAACTAAAACTCCGGGTAAAAATACGAACCCAACTAAAACTCCGGGTAAAAAATACGAACCCAACTAAAACTCCGGCTAAAAAATACGAACCCAACTAAAACTCCGGGCAAAAATACTAACCCAACTAAAAAGTCCGGGTAAAAAATACGTACCCAACTAAAACTCCGGGTAAAAATACGAACCCAACTAAAACTCCGGGTAAAAATACGAACCCAACTAAAACTCCGGGTAAAAAATACGAACCCAACTAAAACTCCGGGTAAAAAATACGAACCCAACTAAAAAGTCCGGTAAAAAATATGAACCCAACTAAAACTCCGGGTGAAATTACCAACACAACTAAAAAGTCCGGGTAAAATTACGAACCCAACTAAAACTCCGGGTAAAATTACGAACCCAACTAAAACTCCGGGTAAAAATACGAACCCAACTAAAACTCCGGGTAAAAAATACGAACCCAACTAAAACTCCGGCTAAAAAATACGAACCCAACTAAAAGTCCGGGTAAAAATACGAACCCAACTAAAACTCCGGCTAAAAAATACGAACCCAACTAAAAAGTCCGGGTAACATTTAGAACCCAACTAAAACTCCGGGTAAAAAAATACGAACCCAACTAAAACTCCGGGCAAAAATACTAACCCAACTGAAAAGTCCGGGTAAAAAATACGAACCCAACTAAAACTCCGGGTAAAAATACGAACCCAACTAAAACTCCGGGTAAAAAATACGAACCCAACTAAAACTCCGGGTAAAAAATACGAACCCAACTAAAAAGTCCGGTAAAAAATATGAACCCAACTAAAACTCCGGGTGAAATTACCAACACAACTAAAAAGTCCGGGTAAAATTACGAACCCAACTAAAACTCCGGGTAAAATTACGAACCCAACTAAAACTCCGGGTAAAAATACGAACCCAACTAAAACTCCGGGTAAAAAATACGAACCCAACTAAAACTCCGGCTAAAAAATACGAACCCAACTAAAAGTCCGGGTAAAAATACGAACCCAACTAAAACTACGGGTAAAAAATACGAACCCAACTAAAACTCCGGGTAAAAATACGAACCCAACTAAAACTCCGGGTAAAAATACGAACCCAACTAAAACTCCGGGTAAAAAATACGAACCCAACTAAAACTCCGGCTAAAAAATACGAACCCAACTAAAACTCCGGGCAAAAATACTAACCCAACTAAAAAGTCCGGGTAAAAAATACGAACCCAACTAAAACTCCGGGTAAAAATACGAACCCAACTAAAACTCCGGGTAAAAATACGAACCCAACTAAAACTCCGGGTAAAAAATACGAACCCAACTAAAACTCCGGGTAAAAAATACGAACCCAACTAAAAAGTCCGGTAAAAAATATGAACCCAACTAAAACTCCGGGTAAAATTACCAACACAACTAAAAAGTCCGGGTAAAATTACGAACCCAACTAAAAAGTCCGGGTAAAATTGCTAACCCAACTAAAACTCCGGGTAAAATTACGAACTCAACTAAAACTCCGGGTAAAATTACGAACCCAACTAAAAGTCCGGGTAAAAATACGAACCCAACTATTAACTCAAGACTCCGGGTAAAATTACGAACCCAACTAAAACTCCGGGTAAAATTACGAACCCAACTAAAACTCCGGGTAAAATTACGAACCCAACTAAAAGTCCGGGTAAAAAATACGAACCCAACTAAAAAGTCCGGGTAAAGTTACGAACCCAACTAAAAAGTCCGGGTAAAATTACGAACCCAACTAAAACTCCGGGTAAAATTACGAACCCAAGGAAAACTCCGGGTAAAATTACGAACCCAAGTAAAACTCCGGGTAAAATTACGAACCCAACTAAAACTCCGGGTAAAATTACGAACCCAACTAAAACTCCGGGTAAAATTACGAACCCAACTAAAAGTCCGGGTAAAAATACGAACCCAACTAAAAAGTCCGGGTAAAAATACGAACCCAACTAAAAAGTCCGGGTAACATTTAGAACCCAACTAAAACTCCGGGTAAAAAAATACGAACCCAACTAAAACTCCGGGCAAAAATACTAACCCAACTGAAAAGTCCGGGTAAAAAATACGAACCCAACTAAAACTCCGGGTAAAAATACGAACCCAACTAAAACTCCGGGTAAAAATACGAACCCAACTAAAACTCCGGGTAAAAAATACGAACCCAACTAAAACTCCGGGTAAAAATACTAACCCAACTAAAACTCCGGGTAAAAATACGAACCCAACTAAAACTCCGGGTAAAAAATACGAACCCAACTAAAACTCCGGCTAAAAAATACGAACCCAACTAAAACTCCGGGCAAAAATACTAACCCAACTAAAAAGTCCGGGTAAAAAATACGAACCCAACTAGAACTCCGGGTAAAAACACGAACCCAACTAAAACTCCGGGTAAAAATACGAACCCAACTAAAACTCCGCGTAAAAAATACGAACCCAACTAAAACTCCGGGTAAAAAATACGAACCCAACTAAAAAGTCCGGTAAAAAATATGAACACAACTAAAACTCCGGGTAAAATTACCAACACAACTAAAACTCCGGGTAAAAATACGAACCCAACTAAAACTCCGGGTAAAAAATACGAACCCAACTAAAACTCCGGGTAAAAAATACGAACCCAACTAAAACTCCGGGTAAAATTACGAACCCAACTAAAAGTCCGGGTAAAAAATACGAACCCAACTAAAAAGTCCGGGTAAAATTACGAACCCAACTAAAACTCCGGGTAAAATTACGAACCCAACTAAAACTCCGGGAAAAAAATACGAACCCAACTAAAAAGTCCGGGTAAAATTACGAACCCAACTAAAAAGTCCGGGTAAAATTACGAACCCAACTAAAACTCCGGGTAAAATTACGAACCCAACTAAAACTCCGGGTAAAATTACGAACCCAACTAAAACTCCGGGTAAAATTACGAACCCAACTAAAAGTCCGGGTAAAAAATACGAACCCAACTAAAAAGTCCGGGTAAAATTACGAACCCAACTAAAACTCCGGGTAAAATTACGAACAAAACTAAAACTCCGGGTAAAATTACGAACCCAAGTAAAACTCCGGGTAAAATTACGAACCCAAGTAGAACTCCGGGTAAAATTACGAACCCAACTAAAACTCCGGGTAAAATTACGAACCCAACTAAAACTCCGGGTAAAATTACGAACCCAACTAAAAGTCCGGGTAAAAATACGAACCCAACTAAAAAGTCCGGGTAACTCAAGACTCCGGGTAAAATTACGAACCCAACTAAAACTCCGGGTAAAAATACGAACCCAACTAAAACTCCGGGTAAAAAATACGAACCCAACTAAAACTCCGGGTAAAAATACGAACCCAACTAAAACTCCGGGTAAAAATACGAACCCAACTAAAACTCCGGGTAAAAAATACGAACCCAACTAAAACTCCGGCTAAAAAATACGAACCCAACTAAAACTCCGGGCAAAAATACTAACCCAACTAAAAAGTCCGGGTAAAAAATACGTACCCAACTAAAACTCCGGGTAAAAATACGAACCCAACTAAAACTCCGGGTAAAAATACGAACCCAACTAAAACTCCAGGTAAAAAATACGAACCCAACTAAAACTCCGGGTAAAAAATACGAACCCAACTAAAAAGTCCGGTAAAAAATATGAACCCAACTAAAACTCCGGGTGAAATTACCAACACAACTAAAAAGTCCGGGTAAAATTACGAACCCAACTAAAACTCCGGGTAAAATTACGAACCCAACTAAAACTCCGGGTAAAAATACGAACCCAACTAAAACTCCGGGTAAAAAATACGAACCCAACTAAAACTCCGGCTAAAAAATACGAACCCAACTAAAAGTCCGGGTAAAAATACGAACCCAACTAAAACTCCGGCTAAAAAATACGAACCCAACTAAAAAGTCCGGGTAACATTTAGAACCCAACTAAAACTCCGGGTAAAAAAATACGAACCCAACTAAAACTCCGGGCAAAAATACTAACCCAACTGAAAAGTCCGGGTAAAAAATACGAACCCAACTAAAACTCCGGGTAAAAATACGAACCCAACTAAAACTCCGGGTAAAAATACGAACCCAACTAAAACTCCGGGTAAAAAATACGAACCCAACTAAAACTCCGGGTAAAAATACGAACCCAACTAAAACTCCGGGTAAAAATACGAACCCAACTAAAACTCCGGGTAAAAAATACGAACCCAACTAAAACTCCGGCTAAAAAATACGAACCCAACTAAAACTCCGGGCAAAAATACTAACCCAACTAAAAAGTCCGGGTAAAAAATACGAACCCAACTAAAACTCCGGGTAAAAATACGAACCCAACTAAAACTCCGGGTAAAAATACGAACCCAACTAAAACTCCGCGTAAAAAATACGAACCCAACTAAAACTCCGGGTAAAAAATACGAACCCAACTAAAACTCCGGGTAAAAAATACGAACCCAACTAAAAAGTCCGGTAAAAAATATGAACACAACTAAAACTCCGGGTAAAATTACCAACACAACTAAAACTCCGGGTAAAAATACGAACCCAACTAAAACTCCGGGTAAAAAATACGAACCCAACTAAAACTCCGGGTAAAAAATACGAACCCAACTAAAACTCCGGGTAAAATTACGAACCCAACTAAAAGTCCGGGTAAAAAATACGAACCCAACTAAAAAGTCCGGGTAAAATTATGAACCCAACTAAAACTCCGGGTAAAATTACGAACCCAACTAAAACTCCGGGTAAAAAATACGAACCCAACTAAAAAGTCCGGGTAAAATTACGAACCCAACTAAAAAGTCCGGGTAAAATTACGAACCCAACTAAAACTCCGGGTAAAATTACGAACCCAACTAAAACTCCGGGTAAAATTACGAACCCAACTAAAAGTCCGGGTAAAAAATACGAACCCAACTAAAAAGTCCGGGTAAAATTACGAACCCAACTAAAACTCCGGGTAAAATTACGAACCCAACTAAAACAAAAAATACGAACCCAACTAAAAACTCCGGGTAAAATTACGAACTCAACTAAAACTCCGGGTAAAATTACGAACCCAACTAAAACTCCGGGTAAAATTACGAACCCAACTAAAAGTCCGGGTAAAAAATACGAACCCAACTAAAAAGTCCGGGTAAAATACGAACCCAACTAAAACTCCGGGTAAAAATACGAACCCAACTAAAACTCCGGGTAAAAAATACGAACCCAACTAAAACTCCGGGTAAAAAATACGAACCCAACTAAAAAGTCCGGTAAAAAATATGAACCCAACTAAAACTCCGGGTAAAATTACCAACACAACTAAAAAGTCCGGGTAAAATTACGAACCCAACTAAAACTCCGGGTAAAATTACGAACCCAACTAAAACTCCGGGTAAAAAATACGAACCCAACTAAAAAGTCCGGGTAAACTTACGACCCCAACTAAAAAGTCCGGGTAAAATTACGAACCCAACTAAAACTCCGGGTAAAATTACGAACTCAACTAAAACTCCGGGTAAAATAACGAACCCAACTAAAACTCCGGGTAAAATTACGAACCCAACTAAAAGTCCGGGTAAAAAATACGAACCCAACTAAAAAGTCCGGGTAAAATTACGAACCCAACTAAAACTCCGGGTAAAATTACGAACCCAACTAAAACTCCGGGTAAAATTACGAACCCAAGTAAAACTCCGGGTAAAATTACGAACCCAAGTAAAACTCCGGGTAAAATTACGAACCCAAGTAAAACTCCGGGCAAAATTACGAACCCAACTAAAACTCCGGGTAAAAATTACGAACCCAACTAAAACTCCGGGTAAAATTACGAACCCAACTAAAAGTCCGGGTAAAAATACGAACCCAACTAAAAAGTCCGGGTAACTCAAGACTCCGGTAAAATTACGAACCCAACTAAAACTCCGGGTAAAAATACGAACCCAACTAAAACTACGGGTAAAAAATACGAACCCAACTAAAACTCCGGGTAAAAATACGAACCCAACTAAAACTCCGGGTAAAAATACGAACCCAACTAAAACTCCGGGTAAAAAATACGAACCCAACTAAAACTCCGGCTAAAAAATACGAACCCAACTAAAACTCCGGGCAAAAATACTAACCCAACTAAAAAGTCCGGGTAAAAAATACGAACCCAACTAAAACTCCGGGTAAAAATACGAACCCAACTAAAACTCCGGGTAAAAATACGAACCCAACTAAAACTCCGGGTAAAAAATACGAACCCAACTAAAACTCCGGGTAAAAAATACGAACCCAACTAAAAAGTCCGGTAAAAATATGAACCCAACTAAAACTCCGGGTAAAATTACCAACACAACTAAAAAGTCCGGGTAAAATTACGAACCCAACTAAAAAGTCCGGGTAAAATTGCTAACCCAACTAAAACTCCGGGTAAAATTACGAACTCAACTAAAACTCCGGGTAAAATTACGAACCCAACTAAAAGTCCGGGTAAAAATACGAACCCAACTATTAACTCAAGACTCCGGGTAAAATTACGAACCCAACTAAAACTCCGGGTAAAATTACGAACCCAACTAAAACTCCGGGTAAAATTACGAACCCAACTAAAAGTCCGGGTAAAAAATACGAACCCAACTAAAAAGTCCGGGTAAAGTTACGAACCCAACAAAAGTCCGGGTAAAATTACGAACCCAACTAAAACTCCGGGTAAAATTACGAACCCAAGGAAAACTCCGGGTAAAATTACGAACCCAAGTAAAACTCCGGGTAAAATTACGAACCCAACTAAAACTCCGGGTAAAATTACGAACCCAACTAAAACTCCGGGTAAAATTACGAACCCAACTAAAAGTCCGGGTAAAAATACGAACCCAACTAAAAAGTCCGGGTAAAAATACGAACCCAACTAAAAAGTCCGGGTAACATTTAGAACCCAACTAAAACTCCGGGTAAAAAAATACGAACCCAACTAAAACTCCGGGCAAAAATACTAACCCAACTGAAAAGTCCGGGTAAAAAATACGAACCCAACTAAAACTCCGGGTAAAAATACGAACCCAACTAAAACTCCGGGTAAAAATACGAACCCAACTAAAACTCCGGGTAAAAAATACGAACCCAACTAAAACTCCGGGTAAAAATACTAACCCAACTAAAACTCCGGGTAAAAATACGAACCCAACTAAAACTCCGGGTAAAAAATACGAACCCAACTAAAACTCCGGCTAAAAAATACGAACCCAACTAAAACTCCGGGCAAAAATACTAACCCAACTAAAAAGTCCGGGTAAAAAATACGAACCCAACTAGAACTCCGGGTAAAAACACGAACCCAACTAAAACTCCGGGTAAAAATACGAACCCAACTAAAACTCCGCGTAAAAAATACGAACCCAACTAAAACTCCGGGTAAAAAATACGAACCCAACTAAAAAGTCCGGTAAAAAATATGAACACAACTAAAACTCCGGGTAAAATTACCAACACAACTAAAACTCCGGGTAAAAATACGAACCCAACTAAAACTCCGGGTAAAAAATACGAACCCAACTAAAACTCCGGGTAAAAAATACGAACCCAACTAAAACTCCGGGTAAAATTACGAACCCAACTAAAAGTCCGGGTAAAAAATACGAACCCAACTAAAAAGTCCGGGTAAAATTACGAACCCAACTAAAACTCCGGGTAAAATTACGAACCCAACTAAAACTCCGGGAAAAAAATACGAACCCAACTAAAAAGTCCGGGTAAAATTACGAACCCAACTAAAAAGTCCGGGTAAAATTACGAACCCAACTAAAACTCCGGGTAAAATTACGAACCCAACTAAAACTCCGGGTAAAATTACGAACCCAACTAAAACTCCGGGTAAAATTACGAACCCAACTAAAAGTCCGGGTAAAAAATACGAACCCAACTAAAAAGTCCGGGTAAAATTACGAACCCAACTAAAACTCCGGGTAAAATTACGAACAAAACTAAAACTCCGGGTAAAATTACGAACCCAAGTAAAACTCCGGGTAAAATTACGAACCCAAGTAGAACTCCGGGTAAAATTACGAACCCAACTAAAACTCCGGGTAAAATTACGAACCCAACTAAAACTCCGGGTAAAATTACGAACCCAACTAAAAGTCCGGGTAAAAATACGAACCCAACTAAAAAGTCCGGGTAACTCAAGACTCCGGGTAAAATTACGAACCCAACTAAAACTCCGGGTAAAAATACGAACCCAACTAAAACTCCGGGTAAAAAATACGAACCCAACTAAAACTCCGGGTAAAAATACGAACCCAACTAAAACTCCGGGTAAAAATACGAACCCAACTAAAACTCCGGGTAAAAAATACGAACCCAACTAAAACTCCGGCTAAAAAATACGAACCCAACTAAAACTCCGGGCAAAAATACTAACCCAACTAAAAAGTCCGGGTAAAAATACGAACCCAACTAAAACTCCGGGTAAAAAATACGAACCCAACTAAAACTCCGGGTAAAAAATACGAACCCAACTAAAAAGTCCGGTAAAAAATATGAACCCAACTAAAACTCCGGGTGAAATTACCAACACAACTAAAAAGTCCGGGTAAAATTACGAACCCAACTAAAACTCCGGGTAAAATTACGAACCCAACTAAAACTCCGGGTAAAAAATACGAACCCAACTAAAAAGTCCGGGTAAAATTACGACCCCAACTAAAAAGTCCGGGTAAAATTACGAACCCAACTAAAACTCCGGGTAAAATTACGAACTCAACTAAAACTCCGGGTAAAATTACGAACCCAACTAAAACTCCGGGTAAAATTACGAACCCAACTAAAAGTCCGGGTAAAAAATACGAACCCAACTAAAAAGTCCGGGTAAAATTACGAACCCAACTAAAACTCCGGGTAAAATTACGAACCCAACTAAAACTCCGGGTAAAATTACGAAAGCAAGTAAAACTCCGGGTAAAATTACGAACCCAAGTAAAACTCCGGGTAAAATTACGAACCCAACTAAAACTCCGGGTAAAATTACGAACCCAACTAAAACTCCGGGTAAAATTACGAACCCAACTAAAAGTCCGGGTAAGAATACGAACCCAACTAAAAATTCCGGGTAACTCAAGACTCCGGGTAAAATTACGAACCCAACTAAAACTCCGGGTAAAATTACGAACCCAACTAAAAGTCCGGGTACAAAATACGAACCCAAATAAAAGGTCCGGGTAAAATTACGAACCCAACTAAAACTCCGGGTAAAATTATGAACCCAACTAAAAGTCCGGTTAAAAAATTCGAACCCAACTAAAAAGTCCGGGTAAAATTGCGAACCCAACTAAAACTCCGGGTAAAATTACGAACCCAACTAAAAAGTCCGGGTAAAATTACGAACCCAACTAAAAAGTCCGGGTAAAATTACGAACCCAACTAAAAAGTCCGGGTAAAATTACGAACCCAACTAAAACTCCGGGTAAAATTACGAACTCAACTAAAACTCCGGGTAAAATTACGAACCCAACTAAAACTCCGGGTAAAATTACGAACCCAACTAAAAGTCCGGGTAAAAAATACGAACCCAACTAAAAAGTCCGGGTAAAATTACGAACCCAACTAAAACTCCGGGTAAAATTACGAACCCAACTAAAACTCCGGGTAAAATTACGAACCCAAGTAAAACTCCGGGTAAAATTACGAACCCAAGTAAAACTCCGAGTAAAATTACGAACCCAACTAAAACTCCGGGTAAAATTACGAACCCAACTAAAACTCCGGGTAAAATTACGAACCCAACTAAAAGTCCGGGTAAAAAATACGAACCCAACTAAAAAGTCCGGATAAAATTACGAACCCAAGTAAAACTCCGGGTAAAATTACGAACCCAACTAAAACTCCGGGTAAAATTACGAACCCAACTAAAAAGTCCGGGTAAAATTACGAACCCAAATAAAAAGTCCGGGTAAAATTACTAACCCAACTAAAACTCCGGGTAAAATTACGAACTCAACTAAAACTCCGGGTAAAATTACGAACCCAACTAAAAGTCCGGGTATAAATACGAACCCAACTATTAACTCAAGACTCCGGGTAAAATTACGAACCCAACTAAAACTCCGGGTAAAATTACGAACCCAACTAAAACTCCGGGTAAAATTACGAACCCAACTAAAAGTCCGGGTAAAAAATACGAACCCAACTAAAAAGTCCGGGTAAAATTACGAACCCAACTAAAAAGTCCGGGTAAAATTACGAACCCAACTAAAACTCCGGGTAAAATTACGAACCCAAGTAAAACTCCGGGTAAAATTACGAACCCAAGTAAAACTCCAGGTAAAATTACGAACCCAACTAAAACTCCGGGTAAAATTACGAACCCAACTAAAATTTCGGGTAAAATTACGAACCCAACTAAAAGTCCGGGTAAAAATACGAACCCAACTAAAAAGTCCGGGTAACTCAAGACTCCGGGTAAAATTACGAACCCAACTAAAACTCCGGGTAAAATTACGAACCCAACTAAAAGTCCGGGTACAAAATACGAACCCAACTAAAAGGTCCGGGCAAAATTACGAACCCAATTAAAACTCCGGGTAAAATTATGAACCCAACTAAAAGTCCCGGTAAAAAATTCGAACCCAACTAAAAAGTCCGGGTAAAATTACGAACCCAACTAAAACTCCGGGTAAAATTACGAACCCAACTAAAAAGTCCGGGTAAAATTACGAACCCAACTAAAAAGTCCGGGTAAAATTACGAACCCAACTAAAAAGTCCGGGTAAAATTACGAACCCAACTAAAACTCCGGGTAAAATTACGAACTCAACTAAAACTCCGGGTAAAATTACGAACCCAACTAAAACTCCGGGTAAAATTACGAACCCAACTAAAAGTCCGGGTAAAAAATACGAACCCAACTAAAAAGTCCGGGTAAAATTACGAACCCAACTAAAGCTCCGGGTAAAATTACGAACCCAACTAAAACTCCGGGTAAAATTACGAACCCAAGTAAAACTCCGGGTAAAATTACGAACCCAAGTAAAACTCCGAGTAAAATTACGAACCCAACTAAAACTCCGGGTAAAATTACGAACCCAACTAAAACTCCGGGTAAAATTACGAACCCAACTAAAAGTCCGGGTAAAAAATACGAACCCAACTAAAAAGTCCGGATAAAATTACGAACCCAAGTAAAACTCCGGGTAAAATTACGAACCCAACTAAAACTCCGGGTAAAATTACGAACCCAACTAAAAAGTCCGGGTAAAATTACGAACCCAAATAAAAAGTCCGGGTAAAATTACTAACCCAACTAAAACTCCGGGTAAAATTACGAACTCAACTAAAACTCCGGGTAAAATTACGAACCCAACTAAAAGTCCGGGTATAAATACGAACCCAACTATTAACTCAAGACTCCGGGTAAAATTACGAACCCAACTAAAACTCCGGGTAAAATTACGAACCCAACTAAAACTCCGGGTAAAATTACGAACCCAACTAAAAGTCCGGGTAAAAAATACGAACCCAACTAAAAAGTCCGGGTAAAATTACGAACCCAACTAAAAAGTCCGGGTAAAATTACGAACCCAACTAAAACTCCGGGTAAAATTACGAACCCAAGTAAAACTCCGGGTAAAATTACGAACCCAAGTAAAACTCCAGGTAAAATTACGAACCCAACTAAAACTCCGGGTAAAATTACGAACCCAACTAAAACTTCGGGTAAAATTACGAACCCAACTAAAAGTCCGGGTAAAAATACGAACCCAACTAAAAAGTCCGGGTAACTCAAGACTCCGGGTAAAATTACGAACCCAACTAAAACTCCGGGTAAAATTACGAACCCAACTAAAAGTCCGGGTACAAAATACGAACCCAACTAAAAGGTCCGGGCAAAATTACGAACCCAATTAAAACTCCGGGTAAAATTATGAACCCAACTAAAAGTCCGGGTAAAAAATTCGAACCCAACTAAAAAGTCCGGGTAAAATTACGAACCCAACTAAAACTCCGGGTAAAATTACTAACCCAACTAAAAAGTCCGGGTAAAATTACGAACCCAACTAAAAAGTCCGGGTAAAATTACGAACCCAACTAAAAAGTCCGGGTAAAATTACGAACCCAACTAAAACTCCGGGTAAAATTACGAACTCAACTAAAACTCCGGGTAAAATTACGAACCCAACTAAAACTCCGGGTAAAATTACGAACCCAACTAAAAGTCCGGGTAAAAAATACGAACCCAACTAAAAAGTCCGGGTAAAATTACGAACCCAACTAAAACTCCGGGTAAAATTACGAACCCAACTAAAACTCCGGGTAAAATTACGAACCCAATTAAAACTCCGGGTAAAATTACGAACCCAAGTAAAACTCCGGGTAAAATTACGAACCCAACTAAAACTCCGGGTAAAATTACGAACCCAACTAAAACTCCGGGTAAAAAATACGAACCCAACTAAAACTCCGGCTAAAAAATACGAACCCAACTAAAACTCCGGGTAAAATTACGAACCCAACTAAAAGTCCGGGTAAAAAATACGAACCCAACTAAAAAGTCCGGATAGAATTACGAACCCAAGTAAAACTCCGGGTAAAATTACGAACCCAACTAAAACTCCGGGTAAAATTACGAACCCAACTAAAAAGTCCGGGTAAAATTACGAACCCAAATAAAAAGTCCGGGTAAAATTACTAACCCAACTAAAACTCCGGGTAAAATTACGAACTCAACTAAAACTCCGGGTAAAATTACGAACCCAACTAAAACTCCGGGTAAAAATACGAACCCAACTAAAACTCCGGGTAAAAATACGAACCCAACTAAAACTCCGGGTAAAAAATATGAACCCAACTAAAACTCCGGGTAAAATTACCAACACAACTAAAACTCCGGGTAAAAATACGAACCCAACTAAAACTCCGGGTAAAAATACGAACCCAACTAAAACTCCGGGTAAAAATACAAACCCAACTAAAACTCCGGGTAAAAGATATGAACCCAACTAAAACTCAGGGTAAAATTACGAACCCAACTAAAACTCCGGGTAAAATTACGAACCCAACTAAAACTCCGGGTAAAATTACGAACCCAACTAAAAGTCCGGGTAAAAAATACGAACCCAACTAAAAAGTCCGGGTAAAATTACGAACCCAAGTAAAACTCCGGGTAAAATTACGAACCCAACTAAAACTCCGGGTAAAATTATGAACCCAACTAAAAAGTCCGGGTAAAATTACGAACCCAAATAAAAAGTCCGGGTAAAATTACTAACCCAACTAAAACTCCGGGTAAAATTACGAACTCAACTAAAACTCCGGGTAAAATTACGAACCCAACTAAAACTCCGGGTAAAATTACGAACCCAACTAAAAGTCCGGGTAAAAAATACGAACCCAACTAAAAAGTCCGGGTAAAATTACGAACCCAACTAAAACTCCGGGTAAAATTACGAACCCAACTAAAACTCCGGGTAAAATTACGAACCCAACTAAAACTCCGGGTAAAATTACGAACCCAACTAAAACTCCGGGTAAAATTACGAACCCAACTAAAACTCCGGGTAAAAAATACGAACCAAACAAAAAAGTCCGGGTAACATTTAGAACCCAACTAAAACTCCGGGTAAAAAAATACGAACCCAACTAAAACTCCGGGCAAAAATACTAACCCAATTAAAAAGTCCGGGTAAAAAATACGAACCCAACTAAAACTCCGGGTAAAAATACGAACCCAACTAAAGCTCCGGGTAAAAATACGAACCCAACTAAAACTGCGGGTACAAAATACGAACCCAACTAAAACTCCGGGTAAAAATACGAACCCAACTAAAACTCCGGGTAAAAATACGAACCCAACTAAAACTCCGGGTAAAAAATACGAACCCAACTAAAACTCCGGGTAAAAAATACGAACCCAACTAAAACTCCGGGCAAAAATACTAACCCAACTAAAAAGTCCGGGTAAAAAATACGAACCCAACTAAAACTCCGGGTAAAAATACGAACCCAACTAAAACTCCGGGTAAAAATACGAACCCAACTAAAACTCCGGATAAAAAATACGAACCCAACTAAAACTCCGGGTAAAAAATACGAACCCAACTAAAAAGTCCGGTAAAAAAAATGAACCCAACTAAAACTCCGGGTAAAATTACCAACACAACTAAAACTCCGGGTAAAAATACGAACACAACTAAAACTCCGGGTAAAAAATACGAACCCAACTAAAACTCCGGGTAAAAAATACGAACCTAACTAAAACTCCGGGTAAAATTACGAACCCAACTAAAAGTCCGGGTAAAAAATACGAACCCAACTAAAAAGTCCGGGTAAAATTACGAACCCAACTAAAACTCCGGGTAAAAAATACGAACCCAACTAAAACTCCGGGCAAAAATACTAACCCAACTAAAAAGTCCGGGTAAAAAATACGAACCCAACTAAAACTCCGGGTAAAAATACGAACCCAACTAAAACTCCGGGTAAAAATACGAACCCAACTAAAACTCCGGGTAAAAATACAAACCCAACTAAAACTCCGGGTAAAAGATATGAACCCAACTAAAACTCAGGGTAAAATTACGAACCCAACTAAAACTCCGGGTAAAATTACGAACCCAACTAAAACTCCGGGTAAAATTACGAACCCAACTAAAAGTCCGGGTAAAAAATACGAACCCAACTAAAAAGTCCGGGTAAAATTACGAACCCAAGTAAAACTCCGGGTAAAATTACGAACCCAACTAAAACTCCGGGTAAAATTACGAACCCAACTAAAAAGTCCGGGTAAAATTACGAACCCAAATAAAAAGTCCGGGTAAAATTACTAACCCAACTAAAACTCCGGGTAAAATTACGAACTCAACTAAAACTCCGGGTAAAATTACGAACCCAACTAAAACTCCGGGTAAAATTACGAACCCAACTAAAAGGCCGGGTAAAAAATACGAACCCAACTAAAAAGTCCGGGTAAAATTACGAACCCAACTAAAACTCCGGGTAAAATTACGAACCCAACTAAAACTCCGGGTAAAATTACGAACCCAACTAAAACTCCGGGTAAAATTACGAACCCAACTAAAACTCCGGGTAAAATTACGAACCCAACTAAAACTCCGGGTAAAAAATACGAACCAAACAAAAAAGTCCGGGTAACATTTAGAACACAACTAAAACTCCGGGTAAAAAAATACGAACCCAACTAAAACTCCGGGCAAAAATACTAACCCAATTAAAAAGTCCGGGTAAAAAATACGAACCCAACTAAAACTCCGGGTAAAAATACGAACCCAACTAAAGCTCCGGGTAAAAATACGAACCCAACTAAAACTGCGGGTACAAAATACGAACCCAACTAAAACTCCGGGTAAAAATACGAACCCAACTAAAACTCCGGGTAAAAATACGAACCCAACTAAAACTCCGGGTAAAAAATACGAACCCAACTAAAACTCCGGGTAAAAAATAGGAACCCAACTAAAACTCCGGGCAAAAATACTAACCCAACTAAAAAGTCCGGGTAAAAAATACGAACCCAACTAAAACTCCGGGTAAAAATACGAACCCAACTAAAACTCCGGGTAAAAATACCAACCCAACTAAAACTCCGGATAAAAAATACGAACCCAACTAAAACTCCGGGTAAAAAATATAAACCCAACTAAAAAGTCCGGTAAAAAATTTGAACCCAACTAAAACTCCGGGTAAAATTACCAACACAACTAAAACTCCGGGTAAAAATACGAACCCAACTAAAACTCCGGGTAAAAATACGAACCCAACTAAAACTCCGGGTAAAAATACGAACCCAACTAAAACTCCGGGTAAAAAATATGAACCCAACTAAAACTCCGGGTAAAATTACCAACACAACTAAAACTCCGGGTAAAAATACGAACCCAACTAAAACTCCGGGTAAAATTACGAACCCAAATAAAAAGTCCGGGTAAAATTACTAACCCAACTAAAACTCCGGGTAAAATTACGAACTCAACTAAAACTCCGGGTAAAATTACGAACCCAACTAAAACTCCGGGTAAAAATACGAACCCAACTAAAACTCCGGGTAAAAATACGAACCCAACTAAAACTCCGGGTAAAAAATATGAACCCAACTAAAACTCCGGGTAAAATTACCAACACAACTAAAACTCCGGGTAAAAATACGAACCCAACTAAAACTCCGGGTAAAAATACGAACCCAACTAAAACTCCGGGTAAAAATACAAACCCAACTAAAACTCCGGGTAAAAGATATGAACCCAACTAAAACTCAGGGTAAAATTACGAGCCCAACTAAAACTCCGGGTAAAATTACGAACCCAACTAAAACTCCGGGTAAAATTACGAACCCAACTAAAAGTCCGGGTAAAAAATACGAACCCAACTAAAAAGTCCGGGTAAAATTACGAACCCAAGTAAAACTCCGGGTAAAATTACGAACCCAACTAAAACTCCGGGTAAAATTACGAACCCAACTAAAAAGTCCGGGTACAATTACGAACCCAAATAAAAAGTCCGGGTAAAATTACTAACCCAACTAAAACTCCGGGTAAAATTACGAATTCAACTAAAACTCCGGGTAAAATTACGAACCCAACTAAAACTCCGGGTAAAATTACGAACCCAACTAAAAGTCCGGGTAAAAAATACGAACCCAACTAAAAAGTCCGGGTAAAATTACGAACCCAACTAAAACTCCGGGTAAAATTACGAACCCAACTAAAACTCCGGGTAAAATTACGAACCCAACTAAAACTCCGGGTAAAATTACGAACCCAACTAAAACTCCGGGTAAAATTACGAACCCAACTAAAACTCCGGGTAAAAAATACGAACCAAACAAAAAAGTCCGGGTAACATTTAGAACCCAACTAAAACTCCGGGTAAAAAAATACGAACCCAACTAAAACTCCGGGCAAAAATACTAACCCAATTAAAAAGTCCGGGTAAAAAATACGAACCCAACTAAAACTCCGGGTAAAAATACGAACCCAACTAAAGCTCCGGGTAAAAATACGAACCCAACTAAAACTGCGGGTACAAAATACGAACCCAACTAAAACTCCGGGTAAAAATACGAACCAAACTAAAACTCCGGGTAAAAATACGAACCCAACTAAAACTCCGGGTAAAAAATACGAACCCAACTAAAACTCCGGGTAAAAAATACGAACCCAACTAAAACTCCGGGCAAAAATACTAACCCAACTAAAAAGTCCGGGTAAAAAATACGAACCCAACTAAAACTCCGGGTAAAAATACGAACCCAACTAAAACTCCGGGTAAAAATACGAACCCAACTAAAACTCCGGATAAAAAATACGAACCCAACTAAAACTCCGGGTAAAAAATACGAACCCAACTAAAAAGTCCGGTAAAAAAAATGAACCCAACTAAAACTCCGGGTAAAATTACCAACACAACTAAAACTCCGGGTAAAAATACGAACACAACTAAAACTCCGGGTAAAAAATACGAACCCAACTAAAACTCCGGGTAAAAAATACGAACCTAACTAAAACTCCGGGTAAAATTACGAACCCAACTAAAAGTCCGGGTGAAAAATACGAACCCAACTAAAAAGTCCGGGTAAAATTACGAACCCAACTAAAACTCCGGGTAAAAAATACGAACCCAACTAAAACTCCGGGCAAAAATACTAACCCAACTAAAAAGTCCGGGTAAAAAATACGAACCCAACTAAAACTCCGGGTAAAAATACGAACCCAACTAAAACTCCGGGTAAAAATACGAACCCAACTAAAACTCCGGATAAAAAATACGAACCCAACTAAAACTCCGGGTAAAAAATATAAACCCAACTAAAAAGTCCGGTAAAAAATATGAACCCAACTAAAACTCCGGGTAAAATTACCAACACAACTAAAACTCCGGGTAAAAATACGAACCCAACTAAAACTCCGGGTAAAAAATACGAACCCAACGAAAACTCCGGGTAAAAAATACGAACCCAACTAAAACTCCGGGTAAAATTACGAACCCAACTAAAAGTCCGGGTAAAAAATACGAACCCAACTAAAAAGTCCGGGTAAAAATACGAACCCAAGTAAAACTCCGGGTAAAATTACGAACCCAACTAAAACTCCGGGTAAAATTACGAACCCAACTAAAACTCCGGGTAAAAAATACGAACCAAACAAAAAAGTCCGGGTAACATTTAGAACCCAACTAAAACTCCGGGTAAAAAAATACGAACCCAACTAAAACTCCGGGCAAAAATACTAACCCAACTAAAAAGTCCGGGTAAAAAATACGAACCCAACTAAAACTCCGGGTAAAAATACGAACCCAACTAAAGCTCCGGGTAAAAAAACGAACCCAACTAAAACTGCGGGTAAAAAATACGAACCCAACTAAAACTCCGGGTAAAAAATACGAACCAAACAAAAAAGTCCGGGTAACATTTAGAACCCAACTAAAACTCCGGGTAAAAAAATACGAACCCAACTAAAACTCCGGGCAAAAATACTAACCCAATTAAAAAGTCCGGGTAAAAAATACGAACCCAACTAAAACTCCGGGTAAAAATACGAACCCAACTAAAGCTCCGGGTAAAAATACGAACCCAACTAAAACTGCGGGTACAAAATACGAACCCAACTAAAACTCCGGGTAAAAATACGAACCAAACTAAAACTCCGGGTAAAAATACGAACCCAACTAAAACTCCGGGTAAAAAATACGAACCCAACTAAAACTCCGGGTAAAAAATACGAACCCAACTAAAACTCCGGGCAAAAATACTAACCCAACTAAAAAGTCCGGGTAAAAAATACGAACCCAACTAAAACTCCGGGTAAAAATACGAACCCAACTAAAACTCCGGGTAAAAATACGAACCCAACTAAAACTCCGGATAAAAAATACGAACCCAACTAAAACTCCGGGTAAAAAATACGAACCCAACTAAAAAGTCCGGTAAAAAAAATGAACCCAACTAAAACTCCGGGTAAAATTACCAACACAACTAAAACTCCGGGTAAAAATACGAACACAACTAAAACTCCGGGTAAAAAATACGAACCCAACTAAAACTCCGGGTAAAAAATACGAACCTAACTAAAACTCCGGGTAAAATTACGAACCCAACTAAAAGTCCGGGTGAAAAATACGAACCCAACTAAAAAGTCCGGGTAAAATTACGAACCCAACTAAAACTCCGGGTAAAAAATACGAACCCAACTAAAACTCCGGGCAAAAATACTAACCCAACTAAAAAGTCCGGGTAAAAAATACGAACCCAACTAAAACTCCGGGTTAAAATACGAACCCAACTAAAACTCCGGGTAAAAATACGAACCCAACTAAAACTCCGGATAAAAAATACGAACCCAACTAAAACTCCGGGTAAAAAATATAAACCCAACTAAAAAGTCCGGTAAAAAATATGAACCCAACTAAAACTCCGGGTAAAATTACCAACACAACTAAAACTCCGGGTAAAAATACGAACCCAACTAAAACTCCGGGTAAAAAATACGAACCCAACGAAAACTCCGGGTAAAAAATACGAACCCAACTAAAACTCCGGGTAAAATTACGAACCCAACTAAAAGTCCGGGTAAAAAATACGAACCCAACTAAAAAGTCCGGGTAAAATTACGAACCCAAGTAAAACTCCGGGTAAAATTACGAACCCAACTAAAACTCCGGGTAAAATTACGAACCCAACTAAAACTCCGGGTAAAAAATACGAACCAAACAAAAAAGTCCGGGTAACATTTAGAACCCAACTAAAACTCCGGGTAAAAAAATACGAACCCAACTAAAACTCCGGGCAAAAATACTAACCCAACTAAAAAGTCCGGGTAAAAAATACGAACCCAACTAAAACTCCGGGTAAAAATACGAACCCAACTAAAGCTCCGGGTAAAAATACGAACCCAACTAAAACTGCGGGTAAAAAATACGAACCCAACTAAAACTCCGGGTAAAAATACGAACCCAACTAAAACTCCGGGTAAAAATACGAACCCAACTAAAACTCCGGGTAAAAAATACGAACCCAACTAAAACTCCGGGTAAAAAATACGAACCCAACTAAAACTCCGGGCAAAAATACTAACCCAACTAAAAAGTCCGGGTAAAAAATACGAACCCAACTAAAACTCCGGGTAAAAAATACGAACCTAACTAAAACTCCGGGTAAAATTATGAACCCAACTAAAAGTCCGGGTGAAAAATACGAACCCAACTAAAAAGTCCGGGTAAAATTACGAACCCAACTAAAACTCCGGGTAAAAATACGAACCCAACTAAAACTCCGGGTAAAAATACGAACCCAACTAAAACTCCGGATAAAAAATACGAACCCAACTAAAACTCCGGGTAAAAAATACGAACCCAACTAAAAAGTCCGGTAAAAAAAATGAATCCAACTAAAACTCCGGGTAAAATTACCAACACAACTAAAACTCCGGGTAAAAATACGAACACAACTAAAACTCCGGGTAAAAAATACGAACCCAACTAAAACTCCGGGTAAAAAATACGAACCTAACTAAAACTCCGGGTAAAATTACGAACCCAACTAAAAGTCCGGGTGAAAAATACGAACCCAACTAAAAAGTCCGGGTAAAATTACGAACCCAACTAAAACTCCGGGTAAAAAATACGAACCCAACTAAAACTCCGGGCAAAAATACTAACCCAACTAAAAAGTCCGGGTAAAAAATACGAACCCAACTAAAACTCCGGGTAAAAATACGAACCCAACTAAAACTCCGGGTAAAAATACGAACCCAACTAAAACTCCGGATAAAAAATACGAACCCAACTAAAACTCCGGGTAAAAAATATAAACCCAACTAAAAAGTCCGGTAAAAAATATGAACCCAACTAAAACTCCGGGTAAAATTACCAACACAACTAAAACTCCGGGTAAAAATACGAACCCAACTAAAACTCCGGGTAAAAATACGAACCCAACTAAAACTCCGGGTAAAAATACGAACCCAACTAAAACTCCGGGTAAAAAATATGAACCCAACTAAAACTCCGGGTAAAATTACCAACACAACTAAAACTCCGGGTAAAAATACGAACCCAACTAAAACTCCGGGTAAAAATACGAACCCAACTAAAACTCCGGGTAAAAATACAAACCCAACTAAAACTCCGGGTAAAAGATATGAACCCAACTAAAACTCAGGGTAAAATTACGAACCCAACTAAAACTCCGGGTAAAATTACGAACCCAACTAAAACTCCGGGTAAAATTACGAACCCAACTAAAAGTCCGGGTAAAAAATACGAACCCAACTAAAAAGTCCGGGTAAAATTACGAACCCAAGTAAAACTCCGGGTAAAAATACGAACCCAACTAAAACTCCGGGTAAAATTACGAACCCAAATAAAAAGTCCGGGTAAAATTACTAACCCAACTAAAACTCCGGGTAAAATTACGAACTCAACTAAAACTCCGGGTAAAATTACGAACCCAACTAAAACTCCGGGTAAAAATACGAACCCAACTAAAACTCCGGGTAAAAATACGAACCCAACTAAAACTCCGGGTAAAAAATATGAACCCAACTAAAACTCCGGGTAAAATTACCAACACAACTAAAACTCCGGGTAAAAATACGAACCCAACTAAAACTCCGGGTAAAAATACGAACCCAACTAAAACTCCGGGTAAAAATACAAACCCAACTAAAACTCCGGGTAAAAGATATGAACCCAACTAAAACTCAGGGTAAAATTACGAACCCAACTAAAACTCCGGGTAAAATTACGAACCCAACTAAAACTCCGGGTAAAATTACGAACCCAACTAAAAGTCCGGGTAAAAAATACGAACCCAACTAAAAAGTCCGGGTAAAATTACGAACCCAAGTAAAACTCCGGGTAAAATTACGAACCCAACTAAAACTCCGGGTAAAATTACGAACCCAACTAAAAAGTCCGGGTAAAATTACGAACCCAAATAAAAAGTCCGGGTAAAATTACTAACCCAACTAAAACTCCGGGTAAAATTACGAACTCAACTAAAACTCCGGGTAAAATTACGAACCCAACTAAAACTCCGGGTAAAATTACGAACTCAACTAAAAGTCCGGGTAAAAAATACGAACCCAACTAAAAAGTCCGGGTAAAATTACGAACCCAACTAAAACTCCGGGTAAAATTACGAACCCAACTAAAACTCCGGGTAAAATTACGAACCCAACTAAAACTCCGGGTAAAATTACGAACCCAACTAAAACTCCGGGTAAAATTACGAACCCAACTAAAACTCCGGGTAAAAAATACGAACCAAACAAAAAAGTCCGGGTAACATTTAGAACCCAACTAAAACTCCGGGTAAAAAAATACGAACCCAACTAAAACTCCGGGCAAAAATACTAACCCAATTAAAAAGTCCGGGTAAAAAATACGAACCCAACTAAAACTCCGGGTAAAAATACGAACCCAACTAAAGCTCCGGGTAAAAATACGAACCCAACTAAAACTGCGGGTACAAAATACGAACCCAACTAAAACTCCGGGTAAAAATACGAACCCAACTAAAACTCCGGGTAAAAATACGAACCCAACTAAAACTCCGGGTAAAAAATACGAACCCAACTAAAACTCCGGGTAAAAAATACGAACCCAACTAAAACTCCGGGCAAAAATACTAACCCAACTAAAAAGTCCGGGTAAAAAATACGAACCCAACTAAAACTCCGGGTAAAAATACGAACCCAACTAAAACTCCGGGTAAAAATACGAACCCAACTAAAACTCCGGATAAAAAATACGAACCCAACTAAAACTCCGGGTAAAAAATACGAACCCAACTAAAAAGTCCGGTAAAAAAAATGAACCCAACTAAAACTCCGGGTAAAATTACCAACACAACTAAAACTCCGGGTAAAAATACGAACACAACTAAAACTCCGGGTAAAATTACCAACACAACTAAAACTCCGGGTAAAAATACGAACACAACTAAAACTCCGGGTAAAAAATACGAACCCAACTAAAACTCCGGGTAAAAAATACGAACCTAACTAAAACTCCGGGTAAAATTACGAACCCAACTAAAAGTCCGGGTGAAAAATACGAACCCAACTAAAAAGTCCGGGTAAAATTACGAACCCAACTAAAACTCCGGGTAAAAAATACGAACCCAACTAAAACTCCGGGCAAAAATACTAACCCAACTAAAAAGTCCGGGTAAAAAACACGAACCCAACTAAAACTCCGGGTAAAAATACGAACCCAACTAAAACTCCGGGTAAAAATACGAACCCAACTAAAACTCCGGATAAAAAATACGAACCCAACTAAAACTCCGGGTAAAAAATATAAACCCAACTAAAAAGTCCGGTAAAAAATATGAACCCAACTAAAACTCCGGGTAAAATTACCAACACAACTAAAACTCCGGGTAAAAATACGAACCCAACTAAAACTCCGGGTAAAAAATACGAACCCAACGAAAACTCCGGGTAAAAAATACGAACCCAACTAAAACTCCGGGTAAAATTACGAACCCAACTAAAAGTCCGGGTAAAAAATACGAACCCAACTAAAAAGTCCGGGTAAAATTACGAACCCAAGTAAAACTCCGGGTAAAATTACGAACCCAACTAAAACTCCGGGTAAAATTACGAACCCAACTAAAACTCCGGGTAAAAAATACGAACCAAACAAAAAAGTCCGGGTAACATTTAGAACCCAACTAAAACTCCGGGTAAAAAAATACGAACCCAACTAAAACTCCGGGCAAAAATACTAACCCAACTAAAAAGTCCGGGTAAAAAATACGAACCCAACTAAAACTCCGGGTAAAAATACGAACCCAACTAAAGCTCCGGGTAAAAATACGAACCCAACTAAAACTGCGGGTAAAAAATACGAACCCAACTAAAACTCCGGGTAAAAATACGAACCCAACTAAAACTCCGGGTAAAAATACGAACCCAACTAAAACTCCGGGTAAAAAATACGAACCCAACTAAAACTCCGGGTAAAAAATACGAACCCAACTAAAACTCCGGGCAAAAATACTAACCCAACTAAAAAGTCCGGGTAAAAAATACGAACCCAACTAAAACTCCGGGTAAAAATACGAACCCAACTAAAACTCCGGGTAAAAATACGAACCCAACTAAAACTCCGGATAAAAAATACGAACCCAACTAAAACTCCGGGTAAAAAATACGAACCCAACTAAAAAGTCCGGTAAAAAATATGAACCCAACTAAAACTCCGGGTAAAATTACCAACACAACTAAAACTCCGGGTAAAAATACGAACACAACTAAAACTCCGGGTAAAAAATACGAACCCAACTAAAACTCCGGGTAAAAAATACGAACCTAACTAAAACTCCGGGTAAAATTACGAACCCAACTAAAAGTCCGGGTGAAAAATACGAACCCAACTAAAAAGTCCGGGTAAAATTACGAACCCAACTAAAACTCCGGGTAAAAAATACGAACCCAACTAAAACTCCGGGCAAAAATACTAACCCAACTAAAAAGTCCGGGTAAAAAATACGAACCCAACTAAAACTCCGGGTAAAAATACGAACCCAACTAAAACTCCGGGTAAAAATACGAACCCAACTAAAACTCCGGATAAAAAATACGAACCCAACTAAAACTCCGGGTAAAAAATATAAACCCAACTAAAAAGTCCGGTAAAAAATATGAACCCAACTAAAACTCCGGGTAAAATTACCAACACAACTAAAACTCCGGGTAAAAATACGAACCCAACTAAAACTCCGGGTAAAAAATACGAACCCAACGAAAACTCCGGGTAAAAAATACGAACCCAACTAAAACTCCGGGTAAAATTACGAACCCAACTAAAAGTCCGGGTAAAAAATACGAACCCAACTAAAAAGTCCGGGTAAAATTATGAATCCAAGTAAAACTCCGGGTAAAATTACGAACCCAACTAAAACTCCGGGTAAAATTACGAACCCAACTAAAAGTCCGGGTAAAAAATACGAACCCAACTAAAAAGTCCGGGTAAAATTACGAACCCAACTAAAAGTCCGGGTAAAAAATACGAACCCAACTAAAAAGTCCGGGTAAAATTACGAACCCAAGTGAAACTCCGGGTAAAATTACGAACCCAACTAAAACTCCGGGTAAAATTACGAACCCAACTAAAAGTCCGGGTAAAAAATACGAACCCAACTAAAACTCCGGGTAAAAATACGAACCCAACTAAAACTCCGGGTAAAAATACGAACCCAACTAAAACTCCGGGTAAAAATACGAACCCAACTAAAACTCCGGGTAAAAAATATGAACCCAACTAAAACTCCGGGTAAAATTACCAACACAACTAAAACTCCGGGTAAAAATACGAACCCAACTAAAACTCCGGGTAAAAAATACGAACCCAACTAAAACTCCGGGTAAAAAATTCGAACCCAACTAAAACTCCGGGTAAAATTACGAACCCAACTAAAAGTCCGGGTAAAAAATACGAACCCAACTAAAAAGTCCGGGTAAAATTACGAACCCAACTAAAACTCCGGGTAAAATTACGAACCCAACTAAAACTCCGGGTAAAAGATACGAACCCAACTAAAAAGTCCGGGTAAAATTACGAACCCAACTAAAAAGTCCGGGTAAAATTACGAACCCAACTAAAACTCCGGGTAAAATTACGAACTCAACTAGAACTCCGGGTAAAATTACGAACCCAACTAAAACTCCGGGTAAAATTACGAACCCAACTAAAAGTCCGGGTAAAAAATACGAACCCAACTAAAAAGTCCGGGTAAAATTACGAACCCAACTAAAACTCCGGGTAAAATTACGAACCCAACTAAAACTCAGGGTAAAATTACGAACCCAAGTAAAACTCCGGGTAAAATTACGAACACAACTAAAACTCCGGGTAAAATTACGAACCCAACTAAAACTCCGGGTAAATTACGAACCCAACTAAAAGTCCGGGTAAAAATACGAACCCAACTATTATCTCAAGACTCCGGGTAAAATTACGAACCCAACTAAAACTCCGGGTAAAATTACGAACCCAACTAAAACTCCGGGTAAAATTACGAACCCAACTAAAAGTCCGGGTAAAAAATACGAACCCAACTAAAAAGTCCGGGTAAAATTACGAACCCAACTAAAACTCCGGGTCAAATTATGAACCCAACTAAAACTCCGGGTAAAAATACGAACCCGACTAAAACTCCGGGTAAAAAATACGAACCCAACTAAAACTCCGGGTAAAAATACGAACCCAACTAAAACTCCGGATAAAAAATACGAACCCAACTAAAACTCCGGGTAAAAAATATAAACCCAACTAAAAAGTCCGGTAAAAAATATGAACCCAACTAAAACTCCGGGTAAAATTACCAACACAACTAAAACTCCGGGTAAAAATACGAACCCAACTAAAACTCCGGGTAAAAAATACGAACCCAACGAAAACTCCGGGTAAAAAATACGAACCCAACTAAAACTCCGGGTAAAATTACGAACCCAACTAAAAGTCCGGGTAAAAAATACGAACCCAACTAAAAAGTCCGGGTAAAATTACGAACCCAAGTAAAACTCCGGGTAAAATTACGAACCCAACTAAAACTCCGGGTAAAATTACGAACCCAACTAAAAGTCCTGGTAAAAAATACGAACCCAACTAAAAAGTCCGGGTAAAATTACGAACCCAACTAAAAGTCCGGGTAAAAAATACGAACCCAACCAAAAAGTCCGGGTAAAATTACGAACCCAAGTGAAACTCCGGGTAAAATTACGAACCCAACTAAAACTCCGGGTAAAATTACGAACCCAACTAAAAGTCCGGGTAAAAAATACGAACCCAACTAAAACTCCGGGTAAAAATACGAACCCAACTAAAACCCCGGGTAAAAATACGAACCCAACTAAAACTCCGGGTAAAAATACGAACCCAACTAAAACTCCGGGTAAAAAATATGAACCCAACTAAAACTCCGGGTAAAATTACCAACACAACTAAAACTCCGGGTAAAAATACGAACCCAACTAAAACTCCGGGTAAAAAATACGAACCCAACTAAAACTCCGGGTAAAAAATTCGAACCCAACTAAAACTCCGGGCAAAATTACGAACCCAACTAAAAGTCCGGGTAAAAAATACGAACCCAACTAAAAAGTCCGGGTAAAATTACGAACCCAACTAAAACTCCGGGTAAAATTACGAACCCAACTAAAACTCCGGGTAAAAGATACGAACCCAACTAAAAAGTCCGGGTAAAATTACGAACCCAACTAAAAAGTCCGGGTAAAATTACTAACCCAACTAAAACTCCGGGTAAAATTACGAACTCAACTAGAACTCCGGGTAAAATTACGAACCCAACTAAAACTCCGGGTAAAATTACGAACCCAACTAAAAGTCCGGGTAAAAAATACGAACCCAACTAAAAAGTCCGGGTAAAATTACGAACCCAACTAAAACTCCGGGTAAAATTACGAACCCAACTAAAATACAGGGTAAAATTACGAACCCAAGTAAAACTCCGGGTAAAATTACGAACCCAAGTAAAACTCCGTGTAAAATTACGAACACAACTAAACTCCGGGTAAAATTACGAACCCAACTAAAACTCCGGGTAAAATTACGAACCCAACTAAAAGTCCGGGTAAAAATACGAACCCAACTATTAACTGAAGACTCCGGGTAAAATCACGAACCCAACTAAAACTCCGGGTAAAATTACAAACCCAACTAAAAGTCCGGGTAAAAAATACGAACCCAACTAAAAAGTCCGGGTAAAATTACGAACCCAACTAAAACTCCGGGTAAAATTATGAACCCAACTAAAAGTCCGGGTAAAAAATTCGAACCCAACTAAAAAGTCCGGGTAAAATTACGAACCCAACTAAAACTCCGGGTAAAAATACGAACCCGACTAAAACTCCGGGTAAAAAATACGACCCCAACTAAAACTCCGGGTAAAAATACGAACCCAACTAAAACTCCGGGTAAAAATACGAACCCAACTAAAACTCCGGGTAAAATTACGAACCCAACTAAAACTCCGGGTAAAAAATACGAACCAAACAAAAAAGTCCGGGTAACATTTAGAACCCAACTAAAACTCCGGGTAAAAAAATACGAACCCAACTAAAACTCCGGGCAAAAATACTAACCCAACTAAAAAGTCCGGGTAAAAAATACGAACCCAACTAAAACTCCGGGTAAAAATACGAACCCAACTAAAGCTCCGGGTAAAAATACGAACCCAACTAAAACTGCGGGTAAAAAATACGAACCCAACTAAAACTCCGGGTAAAAATACGAACCCAACTAAAACTCCGGGTAAAAATACGAACCCAACTAAAACTCCGGGTAAAAAATACGAACCCAACTAAAACTCCGGGTAAAAAATACGAACCCAACTAAAACTCCGGGCAAAAATACTAACCCAACTAAAAAGTCCGGGTAAAAAATACGAACCCAACTAAAACTCCGGGTAAAAATACGAACCCAACTAAAACTCCGGGTAAAAATACGAACCCAACTAAAACTCCGGATAAAAAATACGAACCCAACTAAAACTCCGGGTAAAAAATACGAACCCAACTAAAAAGTCCGGTAAAAAATATGAACCCAACTAAAACTCCGGGTAAAATTACCAACACAACTAAAACTCCGGGTAAAAATACGAACACAACTAAAACTCCGGGTAAAAAATACGAACCCAACTAAAACTCCGGGTAAAAAATACGAACCTAACTAAAACTCCGGGTAAAATTACGAACCCAACTAAAAGTCCGGGTGAAAAATACGAACCCAACTAAAAAGTCCGGGTAAAATTACGAACCCAACTAAAACTCCGGGTAAAAAATACGAACCCAACTAAAACTCCGGGCAAAAATACTAACCCAACTAAAAAGTCCGGGTAAAAAATACGAACCCAACTAAAACTCCGGGTAAAAATACGAACCCAACTAAAACTCCGGGTAAAAATACGAACCCAACTAAAACTCCGGATAAAAAATACGAACCCAACTAAAACTCCGGGTAAAAAATATAAACCCAACTAAAAAGTCCGGTAAAAAATATGAACCCAACTAAAACTCCGGGTAAAATTACCAACACAACTAAAACTCCGGGTAAAAATACGAACCCAACTAAAACTCCGGGTAAAAAATACGAACCCAACGAAAACTCCGGGTAAAAAATACGAACCCAACTAAAACTCCGGGTAAAATTACGAACCCAACTAAAAGTCCGGGTAAAAAATACGAACCCAACTAAAAAGTCCGGGTAAAATTACGAATCCAAGTAAAACTCCGGGTAAAATTACGAACCCAACTAAAACTCCGGGTAAAATTACGAACCCAACTAAAAGTCCGGGTAAAAAATACGAACCCAACTAAAAAGTCCGGGTAAAATTACGAACCCAACTAAAAGTCCGGGTAAAAAATACGAACCCAACTAAAAAGTCCGGGTAAAATTACGAACCCAAGTGAAACTCCGGGTAAAATTACGAACCCAACTAAAACTCCGGGTAAAATTACGAACCCAACTAAAAGTCCGGGTAAAAAATACGAACCCAACTAAAACTCCGGGTAAAAATACGAACCCAACTAAAACTCCGGGTAAAAATACGAACCCAACTAAAACTCCGGGTAAAAATACGAACCCAACTAAAACTCCGGGTAAAAAATATGAACCCAACTAAAACTCCGGGTAAAATTACCAACACAACTAAAACTCCGGGTAAAAATACGAACCCAACTAAAACTCCGGGTAAAAAATACGAACCCAACTAAAACTCCGGGTAAAAAATTCGAACCCAACTAAAACTCCGGGTAAAATTACGAACCCAACTAAAAGTCCGGGTAAAAAATACGAACCCAACTAAAAAGTCCGGGTAAAATTACGAACCCAACTAAAACTCCGGGTAAAATTACGAACCCAACTAAAACTCCGGGTAAAAGATACGAACCCAACTAAAAAGCCCGGGTAAAATTACGAACCCAACTAAAAAGTCCGGGTAAAATTACGAACCCAACTAAAACTCCGGGTAAAATTACGAACTCAACTAGAACTCCGGGTAAAATTACGAACCCAACTAAAACTCCGGGTAAAATTACGAACCCAACTAAAAGTCCGGGTAAAAAATACGAACCCAACTAAAAAGTCCGGGTAAAATTACGAACCCAACTAAAACTCCGGGTAAAATTACGAACCCAACTAAAACTCAGGGTAAAATTACGAACCCAAGTAAAACTCCGGGTAAAATTACGAACACAACTAAAACTCCGGGTAAAATTACGAACCCAACTAAAACTCCGGGTAAATTACGAACCCAACTAAAAGTCCGGGTAAAAATACGAACCCAACTATTATCTCAAGACTCCGGGTAAAATTACGAACCCAACTAAAACTCCGGGTAAAATTACGAACCCAACTAAAACTCCGGGTAAAATTACGAACCCAACTAAAAGTCCGGGTAAAAAATACGAACCCAACTAAAAAGTCCGGGTAAAATTACGAACCCAACTAAAACTCCGGGTCAAATTATGAACCCAACTAAAACTCCGGGTAAAAATACGAACCCGACTAAAACTCCGGGTAAAAAATACGAACCCAACTAAAACTCCGGGTAAAAATACGAACCCAACTAAAACTCCGGATAAAAAATACGAACCCAACTAAAACTCCGGGTAAAAAATATAAACCCAACTAAAAAGTCCGGTAAAAAATATGAACCCAACTAAAACTCCGGGTAAAATTACCAACACAACTAAAACTCCGGGTAAAAATACGAACCCAACTAAAACTCCGGGTAAAAAATACGAACCCAACGAAAACTCCGGGTAAAAAATACGAACCCAACTAAAACTCCGGGTAAAATTACGAACCCAACTAAAAGTCCGGGTAAAAAATACGAACCCAACTAAAAAGTCCGGGTAAAATTACGAACCCAAGTAAAACTCCGGGTAAAATTACGAACCCAACTAAAACTCCGGGTAAAATTACGAACCCAACTAAAAGTCCGGGTAAAAAATACGAACCCAACTAAAAAGTCCGGGTAAAATTACGAACCCAACTAAAAGTCCGGGTAAAAAATACGAACCCAACCAAAAAGTCCGGGTAAAATTACGAACCCAAGTGAAACTCCGGGTAAAATTACGAACCCAACTAAAACTCCGGGTAAAATTACGAACCCAACTAAAAGTCCGGGTAAAAAATACGAACCCAACTAAAACTCCGGGTAAAAATACGAACCCAACTAAAACCCCGGGTAAAAATACGAACCCAACTAAAAGTCCGGGTAAAAATACGAACCCAACTAAAACTCCGGGTAAAAAATATGAACCCAACTAAAACTCCGGGTAAAATTACCAACACAACTAAAACTCCGGGTAAAAATACGAACCCAACTAAAACTCCGGGTAAAAAATACGAACCCAACTAAAACTCCGGGTAAAAAATTCGAACCCAACTAAAACTCCGGGCAAAATTACGAACCCAACTAAAAGTCCGGGTAAAAAATACGAACCCAACTAAAAAGTCCGGGTAAAATTACGAACCCAACTAAAACTCCGGGTAAAATTACGAACCCAACTAAAACTCCGGGTAAAAGATACGAACCCAACTAAAAAGTCCGGGTAAAATTACGAACCCAACTAAAAAGTCCGGGTAAAATTACTAACCCAACTAAAACTCCGGGTAAAATTACGAACTCAACTAGAACTACGGGTAAAATTACGAACCCAACTAAAACTCCGGGTAAAATTACGAACCCAACTAAAAGTCCGGGTAAAAAATACGAACCCAACTAAAAAGTCCGGGTAAAATTACGAACCCAACTAAAACTCCGGGTAAAATTACGAACCCAACTAAAATACAGGGTAAAATTACGAACCCAAGTAAAACTCCGGGTAAAATTACGAACCCAAGTAAAACTCCGTGTAAAATTACGAACACAACTAAACTCCGGGTAAAATTACGAACCCAACTAAAACTCCGGGTAAAATTACGAACCCAACTAAAAGTCCGGGTAAAAATACGAACCCAACTATTAACTGAAGACTCCGGGTAAAATCACGAACCCAACTAAAACTCCGGGTAAAATTACGAACCCAACTAAAACTCCGGGTAAAATTACAAACCCAACTAAAAGTCCGGGTAAAAAATACGAACCCAACTAAAGCTCCGGGTAAAAATACGAACCCAACTAAAACTGCGGGTAAAAAATACGAACCCAACTAAAACTCCGGGTAAAAATACGAACCCAACTAAAACTCCGGGTAAAAATACGAACCCAACTAAAACTCCGGGTAAAAAATACGAACCCAACTAAAACTCCGGGTAAAAAATACGAACCCAACTAAAACTCCGGGCAAAAATACTAACCCAACTAAAAAGTCCGGGTAAAAAATACGAACCCAACTAAAACTCCGGGTAAAAATACGAACCCAACTAAAACTCCGGGTAAAAATACGAACCCAACTAAAACTCCGGATAAAAAATACGAACCCAACTAAAACTCCGGGTAAAAAATACGAACCCAACTAAAAAGTCCGGTAAAAAATATGAACCCAACTAAAACTCCGGGTAAAATTACCAACACAACTAAAACTCCGGGTAAAAATACGAACACAACTAAAACTCCGGGTAAAAAATACGAACCCAACTAAAACTCCGGGTAAAAAATACGAACCTAACTAAAACTCCGGGTAAAATTACGAACCCAACTAAAAGTCCGGGTGAAAAATACGAACCCAACTAAAAAGTCCGGGTAAAATTACGAACCCAACTAAAACTCCGGGTAAAAAATACGAACCCAACTAAAACTCCGGGCAAAAATACTAACCCAACTAAAAAGTCCGGGTAAAAAATACGAACCCAACTAAAACTCCGGGTAAAAATACGAACCCAACTAAAACTCCGGGTAAAAATACGAACCCAACTAAAACTCCGGATAAAAAATACGAACCCAACTAAAACTCCGGGTAAAAAATATAAACCCAACTAAAAAGTCCGGTAAAAAATATGAACCCAACTAAAACTCCGGGTAAAATTACCAACACAACTAAAACTCCGGGTAAAAATACGAACCCAACTAAAACTCCGGGTAAAAAATACGAACCCAACGAAAACTCCGGGTAAAAAATACGAACCCAACTAAAACTCCGGGTAAAATTACGAACCCAACTAAAAGTCCGGGTAAAAAATACGAACCCAACTAAAAAGTCCGGGTAAAATTACGAATCCAAGTAAAACTCCGGGTAAAATTACGAACCCAACTAAAACTCCGGGTAAAATTACGAACCCAACTAAAAGTCCGGGTAAAAAATACGAACCCAACTAAAAAGTCCGGGTAAAATTACGAACCCAACTAAAAGTCCGGGTAAAAAATACGAACCCAACTAAAAAGTCCGGGTAAAATTACGAACCCAAGTGAAACTCCGGGTAAAATTACGAACCCAACTAAAACTCCGGGTAAAATTACGAACCCAACTAAAAGTCCGGGTAAAAAATACGAACCCAACTAAAACTCCGGGTAAAAATACGAACCCAACTAAAACTCCGGGTAAAAATACGAACCCAACTAAAACTCCGGGTAAAAATACGAACCCAACTAAAACTCCGGGTAAAAAATATGAACCCAACTAAAACTCCGGGTAAAATTACCAACACAACTAAAACTCCGGGTAAAAATACGAACCCAACTAAAACTCCGGGTAAAAAATACGAACCCAACTAAAACTCCGGGTAAAAAATTCGAACCCAACTAAAACTCCGGGTAAAATTACGAACCCAACTAAAAGTCCGGGTAAAAAATACGAACCCAACTAAAAAGTCCGGGTAAAATTACGAACCCAACTAAAACTCCGGGTAAAATTACGAACCCAACTAAAACTCCGGGTAAAAGATACGAACCCAACTAAAAAGCCCGGGTAAAATTACGAACCCAACTAAAAAGTCCGGGTAAAATTACGAACCCAACTAAAACTCCGGGTAAAATTACGAACTCAACTAGAACTCCGGGTAAAATTACGAACCCAACTAAAACTCCGGGTAAAATTACGAACCCAACTAAAAGTCCGGGTAAAAAATACGAACCCAACTAAAAAGTCCGGGTAAAATTACGAACCCAACTAAAACTCCGGGTAAAATTACGAACCCAACTAAAACTCAGGGTAAAATTACGAACCCAAGTAAAACTCCGGGTAAAATTACGAACACAACTAAAACTCCGGGTAAAATTACGAACCCAACTAAAACTCCGGGTAAATTACGAACCCAACTAAAAGTCCGGGTAAAAATACGAACCCAACTATTATCTCAAGACTCCGGGTAAAATTACGAACCCAACTAAAACTCCGGGTAAAATTACGAACCCAACTAAAACTCCGGGTAAAATTACGAACCCAACTAAAAGTCCGGGTAAAAAATACGAACCCAACTAAAAAGTCCGGGTAAAATTACGAACCCAACTAAAACTCCGGGTCAAATTATGAACCCAACTAAAACTCCGGGTAAAAATACGAACCCGACTAAAACTCCGGGTAAAAAATACGAACCCAACTAAAACTCCGGGTAAAAATACGAACCCAACTAAAACTCCGGATAAAAAATACGAACCCAACTAAAACTCCGGGTAAAAAATATAAACCCAACTAAAAAGTCCGGTAAAAAATATGAACCCAACTAAAACTCCGGGTAAAATTACCAACACAACTAAAACTCCGGGTAAAAATACGAACCCAACTAAAACTCCGGGTAAAAAATACGAACCCAACGAAAACTCCGGGTAAAAAATACGAACCCAACTAAAACTCCGGGTAAAATTACGAACCCAACTAAAAGTCCGGGTAAAAAATACGAACCCAACTAAAAAGTCCGGGTAAAATTACGAACCCAAGTAAAACTCCGGGTAAAATTACGAACCCAACTAAAACTCCGGGTAAAATTACGAACCCAACTAAAAGTCCGGGTAAAAAATACGAACCCAACTAAAAAGTCCGGGTAAAATTACGAACCCAACTAAAAGTCCGGGTAAAAAATACGAACCCAACCAAAAAGTCCGGGTAAAATTACGAACCCAAGTGAAACTCCGGGTAAAATTACGAACCCAACTAAAACTCCGGGTAAAATTACGAACCCAACTAAAAGTCCGGGTAAAAAATACGAACCCAACTAAAACTCCGGGTAAAAATACGAACCCAACTAAAACCCCGGGTAAAAATACGAACCCAACTAAAAGTCCGGGTAAAAATACGAACCCAACTAAAACTCCGGGTAAAAAATATGAACCCAACTAAAACTCCGGGTAAAATTACCAACACAACTAAAACTCCGGGTAAAAATACGAACCCAACTAAAACTCCGGGTAAAAAATACGAACCCAACTAAAACTCCGGGTAAAAAATTCGAACCCAACTAAAACTCCGGGCAAAATTACGAACCCAACTAAAAGTCCGGGTAAAAAATACGAACCCAACTAAAAAGTCCGGGTAAAATTACGAACCCAACTAAAACTCCGGGTAAAATTACGAACCCAACTAAAACTCCGGGTAAAAGATACGAACCCAACTAAAAAGTCCGGGTAAAATTACGAACCCAACTAAAAAGTCCGGGTAAAATTACTAACCCAACTAAAACTCCGGGTAAAATTACGAACTCAACTAGAACTACGGGTAAAATTACGAACCCAACTAAAACTCCGGGTAAAATTACGAACCCAACTAAAAGTCCGGGTAAAAAATACGAACCCAACTAAAAAGTCCGGGTAAAATTACGAACCCAACTAAAAGTCCGGGTAAAAAATACGAACCCAACCAAAAAGTCCGGGTAAAATTACGAACCCAAGTGAAACTCCGGGTAAAATTACGAACCCAACTAAAACTCCGGGTAAAATTACGAACCCAACTAAAAGTCCGGGTAAAAAATACGAACCCAACTAAAACTCCGGGTAAAAATACGAACCCAACTAAAACCCCGGGTAAAAATACGAACCCAACTAAAAGTCCGGGTAAAAATACGAACCCAACTAAAACTCCGGGTAAAAAATATGAACCCAACTAAAACTCCGGGTAAAATTACCAACACAACTAAAACTCCGGGTAAAAATACGAACCCAACTAAAACTCCGGGTAAAAAATACGAACCCAACTAAAACTCCGGGTAAAAAATTCGAACCCAACTAAAACTCCGGGCAAAATTACGAACCCAACTAAAAGTCCGGGTAAAAAATACGAACCCAACTAAAAAGTCCGGGTAAAATTACGAACCCAACTAAAACTCCGGGTAAAATTACGAACCCAACTAAAACTCCGGGTAAAAGATACGAACCCAACTAAAAAGTCCGGGTAAAATTACGAACCCAACTAAAAAGTCCGGGTAAAATTACTAACCCAACTAAAACTCCGGGTAAAATTACGAACTCAACTAGAACTACGGGTAAAATTACGAACCCAACTAAAACTCCGGGTAAAATTACGAACCCAACTAAAAGTCCGGGTAAAAAATACGAACCCAACTAAAAAGTCCGGGTAAAATTACGAACCCAACTAAAACTCCGGGTAAAATTACGAACCCAACTAAAATACAGGGTAAAATTACGAACCCAAGTAAAACTCCGGGTAAAATTACGAACCCAAGTAAAACTCCGTGTAAAATTACGAACACAACTAAACTCCGGGTAAAATTACGAACCCAACTAAAACTCCGGGTAAAATTACGAACCCAACTAAAAGTCCGGGTAAAAATACGAACCCAACTATTAACTGAAGACTCCGGGTAAAATCACGAACCCAACTAAAACTCCGGGTAAAATTACGAACCCAACTAAAACTCCGGGTAAAATTACAAACCCAACTAAAAGTCCGGGTAAAAAATACGAACCCAACTAAAAAGTCCGGGTAAAATTACGAACCCAACTAAAACTCCGGGTAAAATTATGAACCCAACTAAAAGTCCGGGTAAAAAATTCGAACCCAACTAAAAAGTCCGGGTAAAATTACGAACCCAACTAAAACTCCGGGTAAAAATACGAACCCGACTAAAACTCCGGGTAAAAAATACGACCCCAACTAAAACTCCGGGTAAAAATACGAACCCAACTAAAACTCCGGGTAAAAATACGAACCCAACTAAAACTCCGGGTAAAAAATACGAACCCAACTAAAACTCCGGCTAAAAAATACGAACCCAACTAAAACTCCGGGCAAAAATACTAACCCAACTAAAAAGTCCGGGTAAAAAATACGAACCCAACTAAAACTCCGGGTAAAAATACGAACCCAACTAAAACTCCGGGTAAAAATACGAACCCAACTAAATCTTCGGGTAAAAAATACGAACCCAACTAAAACTCCGGGTAAAAAATACGAACCCAACTAAAAAGTCCGGTAAAAAATATGAACCCAACTAAAACTCCGGGTAAAATTACCAACACAACTAAAAAGTCCGGGTAAAATTACGAACCCAACTAAAACTCCGGGTAAAATTACGAACCCAACTAAAACTCCGGGTAAAAAATTCGAACCCAACTAAAACTCCGGGTAAAATTACGAACCCAACTAAAAGTCCGGGTAAAAAATACGAACCCAACTAAAAAGTCCGGGTAAAATTACGAACCCAACTAAAACTCCGGGTAAAATTACGAACCCAACTAAAACTCCGGGTAAAAGATACGAACCCAACTAAAAAGTCCGGGTAAAATTACGAACCCAACTAAAAAGTCCGGGTAAAATTACGAACCCAACTAAAACTCCGGGTAAAATTACGAACTCAACTAGAACTCCGGGTAAAATTACGAACCCAACTAAAACTCCGGGTAAAATTACGAACCCAACTAAAAGTCCGGGTAAAAAATACGAACCCAACTAAAAAGTCCGGGTAAAATTACGAACCCAACTAAAACTCCGGGTAAAATTACGAACCCAACTAAAACTCAGGGTAAAATTACGAACCCAAGTAAAACTCCGGGTAAAATTACGAACACAACTAAAACTCCGGGTAAAATTACGAACCCAACTAAAACTCCGGGTAAATTACGAACCCAACTAAAAGTCCGGGTAAAAATACGAACCCAACTATTATCTCAAGACTCCGGGTAAAATTACGAACCCAACTAAAACTCCGGGTAAAATTACGAACCCAACTAAAACTCCGGGTAAAATTACGAACCCAACTAAAAGTCCGGGTAAAAAATACGAACCCAACTAAAAAGTCCGGGTAAAATTACGAACCCAACTAAAACTCCGGGTAAAATTATGAACCCAACTAAAAGTCCGGGTAAAAAATTCGAACCCAACTAAAAAGTCCGGGTAAAATTACGAACCCAACTAAAACTCCGGGTAAAAATACGAACCCGACTAAAACTCCGGGTAAAAAATACGAACCCAACTAAAACTCCGGGTAAAAATACGAACCCAACTAAAACTCCGGATAAAAAATACGAACCCAACTAAAACTCCGGGTAAAAAATATAAACCCAACTAAAAAGTCCGGTAAAAAATATGAACCCAACTAAAACTCCGGGTAAAATTACCAACACAACTAAAACTCCGGGTAAAAATACGAACCCAACTAAAACTCCGGGTAAAAAATACGAACCCAACGAAAACTCCGGGTAAAAAATACGAACCCAACTAAAACTCCGGGTAAAATTACGAACCCAACTAAAAGTCCGGGTAAAAAATACGAACCCAACTAAAAAGTCCGGGTAAAATTACGAACCCAAGTAAAACTCCGGGTAAAATTACGAACCCAACTAAAACTCCGGGTAAAATTACGAACCCAACTAAAAGTCCGGGTAAAAAATACGAACCCAACTAAAAAGTCCGGGTAAAATTACGAACCCAACTAAAAGTCCGGGTAAAAAATACGAACCCAACCAAAAAGTCCGGGTAAAATTACGAACCCAAGTGAAACTCCGGGTAAAATTACGAACCCAACTAAAACTCCGGGTAAAATTACGAACCCAACTAAAAGTCCGGGTAAAAAATACGAACCCAACTAAAACTCCGGGTAAAAATACGAACCCAACTAAAACTCCGGGTAAAAATACGAACCCAACTAAAACTCCGGGTAAAAATACGAACCCAACTAAAACTCCGGGTAAAAAATATGAACCCAACTAAAACTCCGGGTAAAATTACCAACACAACTAAAACTCCGGGTAAAAATACGAACCCAACTAAAACTCCGGGTAAAAAATACGAACCCAACTAAAACACCGGGTAAAAAATTCGAACCCAACTAAAACTCCGGGCAAAATTACGAACCCAACTAAAAGTCCGGGTAAAAAATACGAACCCAACTAAAAAGTCCGGGTAAAATTACGAACCCAACTAAAACTCCGGGTAAAATTACGAACCCAACTAAAACTCCGGGTAAAAGATACGAACCCAACTAAAAAGTCCGGGTAAAATTACGAACCCAACTAAAAAGTCCGGGTAAAATTACTAACCCAACTAAAACTCCGGGTAAAATTACGAACTCAACTAGAACTCCGGGTAAAATTACGAACCCAACTAAAACTCCGGGTAAAATTACGAACCCAACTAAAAGTCCGGGTAAAAAATACGAACCCAACTAAAAAGTCCGGGTAAAATTACGAACCCAACTAAAACTCCGGGTAAAATTACGAACCCAACTAAAACTCAGGGTAAAATTACGAACCCAAGTAAAACTCCGGGTAAAATTACGAACCCAAGTAAAACTCCGGGTAAAATTACGAACACAACTAAACTCCGGGTAAAATTACGAACCCAACTAAAACTCCGGGTAAAATTACGAACCCAACTAAAAGTCCGGGTAAAAATACGAACCCAACTATTAACTGAAGACTCCGGGTAAAATCACGAACCCAACTAAAACTCCGGGTAAAATTACGAACCCAACTAAAACTCCGGGTAAAATTACGAACCCAACTAAAAGTCCGGGTAAAAAATACGAACCCAACTAAAAAGTCCGGGTAAAATTACGAACCCAACTAAAACTCCGGGTAAAATTATGAACCCAACTAAAAGTCCGGGTAAAAAATTCGAACCCAACTAAAAAGTCCGGGTAAAATTACGAACCCAACTAAAACTCCGGGTAAAAATACGAACCCGACTAAAACTCCGGGTAAAAAATACGACCCCAACTAAAACTCCGGGTAAAAATACGAACCCAACTAAAACTCCGGGTAAAAATACGAACCCAACTAAAACTCCGGGTAAAAAATACGAACCCAACTAAAACTCCGGCTAAAAAATACGAACCCAACTAAAACTCCGGGCAAAAATACTAACCCAACTAAAAAGTCCGGGTAAAAAATACGAACCCAACTAAAACTCCGGGTAAAAATACGAACCCAACTAAAACTCCGGGTAAAAATACGAACCCAACTAGATCTTCGGGTAAAAAATACGAACCCAACTAAAACTCCGGGTAAAAAATACGAACCCAACTAAAAAGACCGGTAAAAAATATGAACCCAACTAAAACTCCGGGTAAAATTACCAACACAACTAAAAAATCCGGGTAAAATTACGAACCCAACTAAAACTCCGGGTAAAATTACGAACCCAACTAAAACTCCGGGTAAAAAATACGAACCCAACTAAAAAGTCCGGGTAAAATTACGACCCCAACTAAAAAGTCCGGGTAAAATTACGAACCCAACTAAAACTCCGGGTAAAATTACGAACTCAACTAAAACTCCGGGTAAAATTACGAACCCAACTAAAACTCCGGGTAAAATTACGAACCCAACTAAAAGTCCGGGTAAAAAATACGAATCCAACTAAAAAGTCCGGGTAAAATTACGAACCCAACTAAAACTCCGGGTAAAATTACGAACCCAACTAAAACTCCGGGTAAAATTACGAACCCAAGTAAAACTCCGGGTAAAATTACGAACCCAAGTAAAACTCCGGGTAAAATTACGAACCCAACTAAAACTCCGGGTAAAATTACGAACCCAACTAAAACTCCGGGTAAAATTACGAACCCAACTAAAAGTCCGGGTAAAAATACTAACCCAAACTAAAAAGTCCGGGTAACTCAAGACTCCGGGTAAAATTACGAACCCAACTAAAACTCCGGGTAAAATTACGAACCCAACTAAAAGTCCGGGTAAAAAATACGAACCCAAGTAAAACTCCGGGTAAAATTCCGAACCCAACTAAAACTCCGGGTAAAATTATGAACCCAACTAAAAGTCCGGGTAAAAAATTCGAACCCAACTAAAAAGTCCGGGTAAAATTACGAACCCAACTAAAACTCCGGGTAAAAATACGAACCCAACTAAAACTCCGGGTAAAAAATACGAACCCAACTAAAACTCCGGGTAAAAATACGAACCCAACTAAAACTCCGGGTAAAAATACGAACCCAACTAAAACTCCGGGTAAAAAATACGAACCCAACTAAAACTCCGGCTAAAAAATACGAACCCAACTAAAACTCCGGGCAAAAATACTAACCCAACTAAAAAGTCCGGGTAAAAAATACGAACCCAACTAAAACTCCGGGTAAAAATACGAACCCAACTAAAACTCCGGGTAAAAATACGAACCCAACTAAAACTTCGGGTAAAAAATACGAACCCAACTAAAACTCCGGGTAAAAAATACGAACCCAACTAAAAAGTCCGGGTAAAATTACGACCCCAACTAAAAAGTCCGGGTAAAATTACGAACCCAACTAAAACTCCGGGTAAAATTACGAACTCAACTAAAACTCCGGGTAAAATTACGAACCCAACTAAAACTCCGGGTAAAATTACGAACCCAACTAAAAGTCCGGGTAAAAAATACGAACCCAACTAAAAAGTCCGGGTAAAATTACGAACCCAACTAAAACTCCGGGTAAAATTATGAACCCAACTAAAACTCCGGGTAAAATTACGAACCCAAGTAAAACTCCGGGTAAAATTACGAACCCAAGTAAAACTCCGGGTAAAATTACGAACCCAACTAAAACACCGGGTAAAATTACGAACCCAACTAAAACTCCGGGTAAAATTACGAACCCAACTAAAAGTCCGGGTAAAAATACGAACCCAACTAAAAAGTCCGGGTAACTCAAGACTCCGGGTAAAATTACGAACCCAACTAAAACTCCGGGTAAAATTACGAACCCAACTAAAACTCCGGGTAAAATTACGAACCCAACTAAAAGTCCGGGTACAAAATACGAACCCAACTAATAGGTCCGGGTAAAATTACGAACCCAACTAAAACTCCAGGTAAAAATACGAACACAACTAAAACTCCGGGTAAAAATACGAACCCAACTAAAACTCCGGGTAAAAAATACGAACCCAACTAAAACTCCGGGTAAAAAATTCGAACCCAACTAGAACTCCGGGTAAAATTACGAACCCAACTAAAAGTCCGGGTAAAAAATACGAACCCAACTAAAAAGTCCGGGTAAAATTACGAACCCAACTAAAACTCCGGGTAAAATTACGAACCCAACTAAAACTCCGGGTAAAAGATACGAACCCAACTAAAAAGTCCGGGTAAAATTACGAACCCAACTAAAAAGTCCGGGTAAAATTACGAACCCAACTAAAACTCCGGGTAAAATTACGAACTCAACTAGAACTCCGGGTAAAATTACGAACCCAACTAAAACTCCGGGTAAAATTACGAACCCAACTAAAAGTCCGGGTAAAAAATACGAACCCAACTAAAAAGTCCGGGTAAAATTACGAACCCAACTAAAACTCCGGGTAAAATTACGAACCCAACTAAAACTCAGGGTAAAATTACGAACCCAAGTAAAACTCCGGGTAAAATTACGAACCCAAGTAAAACTCCGGGTAAAATTACGAACACAACTAAAACCCCGGGTAAAATTACGAACCCAACTAAAACTCCGGGTAAAATTACGAACCCAACTAAAACTCCGGGTAAAATTACGAACCCAACTAAAAGTCCGGGTAAAAAATACGAACCCAACTAAAAAATCCGGGTAAAATTACGAACCCAACTAAAACTCCGGGTAAAATTATGAACCCAACTAAAAGTCCGGGTAAAAAATTCGAACCCAACTAAAAAGTCCGGGTAAAATTACGAACCCAACTAAAACTCCGGGTAAAAATACGAACCCGACTAAAACTCCGGGTAAAAAATACGAACCCAACTAAAACTCCGGGTAAAAATACGAACCCAACTAAAACTCCGGGTAAAAATACGAACCCAACTAAAACTCCGGGTAAAAAATACGAACCCAACTAAAACTCCGGCTAAAAAATACGAACCCAACTAAAACTCCGGGCAAAAATACTAACCCAACTAAAAAGTCCGGGTAAAAAATACGAACCCAACTAAAACTCCGGGTAAAAATACGAACCCAACTAAAACTCCGGGTAAAAATACGAACCCAACTAAATCATCGGGTAAAAAATACGAACCCAACTAAAACTCCGGGTAAAAAATACGAACCCAACTAAAACTCCGGGTCAAATTACCAACACAACTAAAAAGTCCGGGTAAAATTACGAACCCAACTAAAACTCCGGGTAAAATTACGAACCCAACTAAAACTCCGGCTAAAAAATACGAACCCAACTAAAACTCCGGGCAAAAATACTAACCCAACTAAAAAGTCCGGGTAAAAAATACGAACCCAACTAAAACTCCGGGTAAAAATACGAACCCAACTAAAACTCAGGGTAAAATTACGAACCCAAGTAAAACTCCGGGTAAAATTACGAACCCAAGTAAAACTCCGGGTAAAATTACGAACCCAAGTAAAAGTCCGGGTAAAAAATACGAACCCAACTAAAAAGTCCGGGTAAAATTACGAACCCAACTAAAACTCCGGGTAAAATTACGAAGCCAACTAAAACTCCGGGTAAAATTACGAACCCAAGTAAAACTCCGGGTAAAATTACGAACCCAAGTAAAACTCCGGGTAAAATTACGAACCCAACTAAAACTCCGGGTAAAATTACGAACCCAACTAAAACTCCGGGTAAAATTACGAACCCAACTAAAAGTCCGGGTAAAAATACGAACCCAACTAAAAAGTCCGGGTAACTCAAGACTCCGGGTAAAATTACGAACCCAACTAAAACTCCGGGTAAAATTACGAACCCAACTAAATAAAAGTCCGGGTAAAAAATACGAACCCAAGTAAAACTCCGGGTAAAATTCCGAACCCAACTAAAACTCCGGGTAAAATTATGAACCCAACTAAAAGTCCGGGTAAAAAATTAGAACCCAACTAAAAAGTCCCGGTAAAATTACGAACCCAACTAAAACTCCGGGTAAAAATACGAACCCAACTAAAACTCCGGGTAAAAAATACGAACCCAACTAAAACTCCGGGTAAAAATACGAACCCAACTAAAACTCCGGGTAAAAATACGAACCCAACTAAAACTCCGGGTAAAAAATACGAACCCAACTAAAACTCCGGCTAAAAAATACGAACCCAACTAAAACTCCGAGCAAAAATACTAACCCAACTAAAAAGTCCGGGTAAAAAATACGAACCCAACTAAAACTTCGGGTAAAAGTACGAACCCAACTAAAACTCCGGGTAAAAATACGAACCCAACTAAAACTTCGGGTAAAAAATACGCACCCAACTAAAACTCCGGGTAAAAAATACGAACCCAACTAAAAAGTCCGGGTAAAATTACGACCCCAACTAAAAAGTCCGGGTAAAATTACGAACCCAACTAAAACTCCGGGTAAAATTACGAACTCAACTAAAACTCCGGGTAAAATTACGAACCCAACTAAAACTCCGGGTAAAATTACGAACCCAACTAAAAGTCCGGGTAAAAAATACGAACCCAACTAAAAAGTCCGGGTAAAATTACGAACCCAACTAAAACTCCGGGTAAAATTATGAACCCAACTAAAACTCCGGGTAAAATTACGAACCCAAGTAAAACTCCGGGTAAAATTACGAACCCAACTAAAACTCCGGGTAAAAATACGAACCCAACTAAAACTCCGGGTAAAAAATACGAACCCAACTAAAACTCCGAGCAAAAATACTAACCCAACTAAAAAGTCCGGGTAAAAAATACGAACCCAACTAAAACTCCGGGTAAAAGTACGAACCCAACTAAAACTCCGGGTAAAAATACGAACCCAACTAAAACTTCGGGTAAAAAATACGCACCCAACTAAAACTCCGGGTAAAAAATACGAACCCAACTAAAAAGTCCGGGTAAAATTACGACCCCAACTAAAAAGTCCGGGTAAAATTACGAACCCAACTAAAACTCCGGGTAAAATTACGAACTCAACTAAAACTCCGGGTAAAATTACGAACCCAACTAAAACTCCGGGTAAAATTACGAACCCAACTAAAAGTCCGGGTAAAAAATACGAACCCAACTAAAAAGTCCGGGTAAAATTACGAACCCAACTAAAACTCCGGGTAAAATTATGAACCCAACTAAAACTCCGGGTAAAATTACGAACCCAAGTAAAACTCCGGGTAAAATTACGAACCCAAGTAAAACTCCGGGTAAAATTACGAACCCAACTAAAACACCGGGTAAAATTACGAACCCAACTAAAACTCCGGGTAAAATTACGAACCCAACTAAAAGTCCGGGTAAAAATACGAACCCAACTAAAAAGTCCGGGTAACTCAAGACTCCGGGTAAAATTACGAACCCAACTAAAACTCCGGGTAAAATTACGAACCCAACTAAAACTCCGGGTAAAATTACGAACCCAACTAAAAGTCCGGGTACAAAATACGAACCCAACTAAAAGGTCCGGGTAAAATTACGAACCCAACTAAAACTCCGGGTAAAATTACAAACCCAACTAAAACTCCGGGTAAAATTACGAACCCAACTAAAAGTCCGGGTAAAAATATGAACCCAACTAAAAGTCCGGGTAAAAAATTCGAACCCAACTAAAAAGTCCGGGTAAAATTACGAACCCAACTAAAACTCCGGGTAAAAATACGAACCCGACTAAAACTCCGGGTAAAAAATACGAACCCAACTAAAACTCCGGGTAAAAATACGAACCCAACTAAAACTCCGGGTAAAAATACGAACCCAACTAAAACTCCGGGTAAAAAATACGAACCCAACTAAAACTCCGGCTAAAAAATACGAACCCAACTAAAACTCCGGGCAAAAATACTAACCCAACTAAAAAGTCCGGGTAAAAAATACGAACCCAACTAAAACTCCGGGTAAAAATACGAACCCAACTAAAACTCCGGGTAAAAATACGAACCCAACTAAATCATCGGGTAAAAAATACGAACCCAACTAAAACTCCGGGTAAAAAATACGAACCCAACTAAAACTCCGGGTCAAATTACCAACACAACTAAAAAGTCCGGGTAAAATTACGAACCCAACTAAAACTCCGGGTAAAATTACGAACCCAACTAAAACTCCGGCTAAAAAATACGAACCCAACTAAAACTCCGGGCAAAAATACTAACCCAACTAAAAAGTCCGGGTAAAAAATACGAACCCAACTAAAACTCCGGGTAAAAATACGAACCCAACTAAAACTCAGGGTAAAATTACGAACCCAAGTAAAACTCCGGGTAAAATTACGAACCCAAGTAAAACTCCGGGTAAAATTACGAACCCAAGTAAAAGTCCGGGTAAAAAATACGAACCCAACTAAAAAGTCCGGGTAAAATTACGAACCCAACTAAAACTCCGGGTAAAATTACGAACCCAACTAAAACTCCGGGTAAAATTACGAACCCAAGTAAAACTCCGGGTAAAATTACGAACCCAAGTAAAACTCCGGGTAAAATTACGAACCCAACTAAAACTCCGGGTAAAATTACGAACCCAACTAAAACTCCGGGTAAAATTACGAACCCAACTAAAAGTCCGGGTAAAAATACGAACCCAACTAAAAAGTCCGGGTAACTCAAGACTCCGGGTAAAATTACGAACCCAACTAAAACTCCGGGTAAAATTACGAACCCAACTAAAAGTCCGGGTAAAAAATACGAACCCAAGTAAAACTCCGGGTAAAATTCCGAACCCAACTAAAACTCCGGGTAAAATTATGAACCCAACTAAAAGTCCGGGTAAAAAATTCGAACCCAACTAAAAAGTCCCGGTAAAATTACGAACCCAACTAAAACTCCGGGTAAAAATACGAACCCAACTAAAACTCCGGGTAAAAAATACGAACCCAACTAAAACTCCGGGTAAAAATACGAACCCAACTAAAACTCCGGGTAAAAATACGAACCCAACTAAAACTCCGGGTAAAAAATACGAACCCAACTAAAACTCCGGCTAAAAAATACGAACCCAACTAAAACTCCGAGCAAAAATACTAACCCAACTAAAAAGTCCGGGTAAAAAATACGAACCCAACTAAAACTCCGGGTAAAAGTACGAACCCAACTAAAACTCCGGGTAAAAATACGAACCCAACTAAAACTTCGGGTAAAAAATACGCACCCAACTAAAACTCCGGGTAAAAAATACGAACCCAACTAAAAAGTCCGGGTAAAATTACGACCCCAACTAAAAAGTCCGGGTAAAATTACGAACCCAACTAAAACTCCGGGTAAAATTACGAACTCAACTAAAACTCCGGGTAAAATTACGAACCCAACTAAAACTCCGGGTAAAATTACGAACCCAACTAAAAGTCCGGGTAAAAAATACGAACCCAACTAAAAAGTCCGGGTAAAATTACGAACCCAACTAAAACTCCGGGTAAAATTATGAACCCAACTAAAACTCCGGGTAAAATTACGAACCCAAGTAAAACTCCGGGTAAAATTACGAACCCAACTAAAACTCCGGGTAAAAATACGAACCCAACTAAAACTCCGGCTAAAAAATACGAACCCAACTAAAACTCCGAGCAAAAATACTAACCCAACTAAAAAGTCCGGGTAAAAAATACGAACCCAACTAAAACTCCGGGTAAAAGTACGAACCCAACTAAAACTCCGGGTAAAAATACGAACCCAACTAAAACTTCGGGTAAAAAATACGCACCCAACTAAAACTCCGGGTAAAAAATACGAACCCAACTAAAAAGTCCGGGTAAAATTACGACCCCAACTAAAAAGTCCGGGTAAAATTACGAACCCAACTAAAACTCCGGGTAAAATTACGAACTCAACTAAAACTCCGGGTAAAATTACGAACCCAACTAAAACTCCGGGTAAAATTACGAACCCAACTAAAAGTCCGGGTAAAAAATACGAACCCAACTAAAAAGTCCGGGTAAAATTACGAACCCAACTAAAACTCCGGGTAAAATTATGAACCCAACTAAAACTCCGGGTAAAATTACGAACCCAAGTAAAACTACGGGTAAAATTACGAACCCAAGTAAAACTCCGGGTAAAATTACGAACCCAACTAAAACACCGGGTAAAATTACGAACCCAACTAAAACTCCGGGTAAAATTACGAACCCAACTAAAAGTCCGGGTAAAAATACGAACCCAACTAAAAAGTCCGGGTAACTCAAGACTCCGGGTAAAATTACGAACCCAACTAAAACTCCGGGTAAAATTACGAACCCAACTAAAACTCCGGGTAAAATTACGAACCCAACTAAAAGTCCGGGTACAAAATACGAACCCAACTAAAAGGTCCGGGTAAAATTACGAACCCAACTAAAACTCCGGGTAAAATTACAAACCCAACTAAAACTCCGGGTAAAATTACGAACCCAACTAAAAGTCCGGGTAAAAATACGAACCCAACTATTAACTCAAGACTCCGGGTAAAATTACGAACCCAACTAAAACTCCGGGTAAAATTACGAACCCAACTAAAACTCCGGGTAAAATTACGAACCCAACTAAAAGTCCGGGTAAAAAATACGAACCCAACTAAAAAGTCCGGGTAAAATTACGAACCCAACTAAAACTCCGGGTAAAATTATGAACCCAACTAAAAGTCCGGGTAAAAAATTCGAACCCAACTAAACAGTCCGGGTAAAATTACGAACCCAACTAAAACTCCGGGTAAAAACACGAACCCACTAAAACTCCGGGTAAAAAATATGAACCCAACTAAAACTCCGGGTAAAATTACGAACCCAACTAAAACTCCGGGTAAAATTACGAACCCAACTAAAACTCCGGGTAAAATTACGAACCCAACTAAAAGTCCGGGTAAAAAATACGAACCCAACTAAAAAGTCCGGGTAAAATTACGAACCCAAGTAAAACTCCGGGTAAAATTACGAACCCAACTAAAACTCCGGGTAAAATTACGAACCCAACTAAAAAGTCCGGGTAAAATTACGAACCCAAATAAAAAGTCCGGGTAAAATTACTAACCCAACTAAAACTCCGGGTAAAATTACGAACTCAACTAAAACTCCGGGTAAAATTACGAACCCAACTAAAACTCCGGGTAAAATTACGAACCCAACTAAAAGTCCGGGTAAAAAATACGAACCCAACTAAAAATTCCGGGCAAAATTACGAACCCAACTAAAACTCCGGGTAAAATTACGAACCCAACTAAAACTCCGGGTAAAAATACGAGCCCAACTAAAACTCCGGGCAAAAATACTAACCCAACTAAAAAGTCCGGGTAAAAATACGAACCCAACTAAAACTGCGGGTAAAAAATACGAACCCAACTAAAACTCCGGGTAAAAATACGAACCCAACTAAAACTCCGGGTAAAAATACGAACCCAACTAAATCTTCGGGTAAAAAATACGAACCCAACTAAAACTCCGGGTAAAAAATACGAACCCAACTAAAAAGTCCGGTAAAAAATATGAACCCAACTAAAACTCCGGGTAAAATTACCAACACAACTAAAAAATCCGGGTAAAATTACGAACCCAACTAAAACTCCGGGTAAAATTACGAACCCAACTAAAACTCCGGCTAAAAAATACGAACCCAACTAAAACTCCGGGCAAAAATACTAACCCAACTAAAAAGTCCGGGTAAAAAATACGAACCCAACTAAAACTCCTGGTAAAAATACGAACCCAACTAAAACTCAGGGTAAAATTACGAACCCAAGTAAAACTCCGGGTAAAATTACGAACCCAAGTAAAACTCCGGGTAAAATTACGAACCCAAGTAAAAGTCCGGGTAAAAAATACGAACCCAACTAAAAAGTCCGGGTAAAATTACGAGCCCAACTAAAACTCCGGGTAACATTACGAACCCAACTAAAACTCCGGGTAAAATTACGAACCCAAGTAAAACTCCGGGTAAAATTACGAACCCAAGTAAAACTCCGGGTAAAATTACGAACCCAACTAAAACTCCGGGTAAAATTACGAACCCAACTAAAACTCCGGGTAAAATTACGAACCCAACTAAAAGTCCGGGTAAAAATACGAACCCAACTAAAAAGTCCGGGTAACTCAAGACTCCGGGTAAAATTACGAACCCAACTAAAACTCCGGGTAAAATTACGAACCCAACTAAAAGTCCGGGTAAAAAATACGAACCCAAGTAAAACTCCGGGTAAAATTCCGAACCCAACTAAAACTCCGGGTAAAATTATGAACCCAACTAAAAGTCCGGGTAAAAAATTCGAACCCAACTAAAAAGTCCGGGTAAAATTACGAACCCAACTAAAACTCCGGGTAAAAATACGAACCCAACTAAAACTCCGGGTAAAAAATACGAACCCAACTAAAACTCCGGGTAAAAATACGAACCCAACTAAAACTCCGGGTAAAAATACGAACCCAACTAAAACTCCGGGTAAAAAATACGAACCCAACTAAAACTCCGGCTAAAAAATACGAACCCAACTAAAACTCCGGGCAAAAATACTAACCCAACTAAAAAGTCCGGGTAAAAAATACGAACCCAACTAAAACTCCGGGTAAAAATACGAACCCAACTAAAACTCCGGGTAAAAATACGAACCCAACTAAAACTTCGGGTAAAAAATACGAACCCAACTAAAACTCCGGGTAAAAAATACGAACCCAACTAAAAAGTCCGGGTAAAATTACGACCCCAACTAAAAAGTCCGGGTAAAATTACGAACCCAACTAAAACTCCGGGTAAAATTACGAACTCAACTAAAACTCCGGGTAAAATTACGAACCCAACTAAAACTCCGGGTAAAATTACGAACCCAACTAAAAGTCCGGGTAAAAAATACGAACCCAACTAAAAAGTCCGGGTAAAATTACGAACCCAACTAAAACTCCGGGTAAAATTATGAACCCAACTAAAACTCCGGGTAAAATTACGAACCCAACTAAAACACCGGGTAAAATTACGAACCCAACTAAAACTCCGGGTAAAATTACGAACCCAACTAAAAGTCCGGGTAAAAATACGAACCCAACTAAAAAGTCCGGGTAACTCAAGACTCCGGGTAAAATTACGAACCCAACTAAAACTCCGGGTAAAATTACGAACCCAACTAAAACTCCGGGTAAAATTACGAACCCAACTAAAAGTCCGGGTACAAAATACGAACCCAACTAAAAGGTCCGGGTAAAATTACGAACCCAACTAAAACTCCGGGTAAAATTACAAACCCAACTAAAACTCCGGGTAAAATTACGAACCCAACTAAAAGTCCGGGTAAAAATACGAACCCAACTATTAACTCAAGACTCCGGGTAAAATTACGAACCCAACTAAAACTCCGGGTAAAATTACGAACCCAACTAAAACTCCGGGTAAAATTACGAACCCAACTAAAAGTCCGGGTAAAAAATACGAACCCAACTAAAAAGTCCGGGTAAAATTACGAACCCAACTAAAACTCCGGGTAAAATTATGAACCCAACTAAAAGTCCGGGTAAAAAATTCGAACCCAACTAAACAGTCCGGGTAAAATTACGAACCCAACTAAAACTCCGGGTAAAAACACGAACCCAACTAAAACTCCGGGTAAAAAATATGAACCCAACTAAAACTCCGGGTAAAATTACGAACCCAACTAAAATTCCGGGTAAAATTACGAACCCAACTAAAACTCCAGGTAAAATTACGAACCCAACTAAAAGTCCGGGTAAAAAATACGAACCCAACTAAAAAGTCCGGGTAAAATTACGAACCCAAGTAAAACTCCGGGTAAAATTACGAACCCAACTAAAACTCCGGGTAAAATTACGAACCCAACTAAAAAGTCCGGGTAAAATTACGAACCCAAATAAAAAGTCCGGGTAAAATTACTAACCCAACTAAAACTCCGGGTAAAATTACGAACTCAACTAAAACTCCGGGTAAAATTACGAACCCAACTAAAACTCCGGGTAAAATTACGAACCCAACTAAAAGTCCGGGTACAAAATACGAACCCAACTAAAAGGTCCGGGTAAAATTACGAACCCAACTAAAACTCCGGGTAAAATTACAAACCCAACTAAAACTCCGGGTAAAATTACGAACCCAACTAAAAGTCCGGGTAAAAATACGAACCCAACTATTAACTCAAGACTCCGGGTAAAATTACGAACCCAACTAAAACTCCGGGTAAAATTACGAACCCAACTAAAACTCCGGGTAAAATTACGAACCCAACTAAAAGTCCGGGTAAAAAATACGAACCCAACTAAAAAGTCCGGGTAAAATTACGAACCCAACTAAAACTCCGGGTAAAATTATGAACCCAACTAAAAGTCCGGGTAAAAAATTCGAACCCAACTAAACAGTCCGGGTAAAATTACGAACCCAACTAAAACCCCGGGTAAAAACACGAACCCAACTAAAACTCCGGGTAAAAAATATGAACCCAACTAAAACTCCGGGTAAAATTACGAACCCAACTAAAACTCCGGGTAAAATTACGAACCCAACTAAAACTCCGGGTAAAATTACGAACCCAACTAAAAGTCCGGGTAAAAAATACGAACCCAACTAAAAAGTCCGGGTAAAATTACGAACCCAAGTAAAACTCCGGGTAAAATTACGAACCCAACTAAAACTCCGGGTAAAATTACGAACCCAACTAAAAAGTCCGGGTAAAATTACGAACCCAAATAAAAAGTCCGGGTAAAATTACTAACCCAACTAAAACTCCGGGTAAAATTACGAACTCAACTAAAACTCCGGGTAAAATTACGAACCCAACTAAAACTCCGGGTAAAATTACGAACGCAACTAAAAGTCCGGGTAAAAAATACGAACCCAACTAAAAAGTCCGGGTAAAATTACGAACCCAACTAAAACTCCGGGTAAAATTACGAACCCAACTAAAACTCCGGGTAAAAATACGAGCCCAACTAAAACTCCGGGCAAAAATACTAACCCAACTAAAAAGTCCGGGTAAAAATACGAACCCAACTAAAACTGCGGGTAAAAAATACGAACCCAACTAAAACTCCGGGTAAAAATACGAACCCAACTAAAACTCCGGGTAAAAATACGAACCCAACTAAATCTTCGGGTAAAAAATACGAACCCAACTAAAACTCCGGGTAAAAAATACGAACCCAACTAAAAAGTCCGGTAAAAAATATGAACCCAACTAAAACTCCGGGTAAAATTACCAACACAACTAAAAAGTCCGGGTAAAATTACGAACCCAACTAAAACTCCGGGTAAAATTACGAACCCAACTAAAACTCCGGCTAAAAAATACGAACCCAACTAAAACTCCGGGCAAAAATACTAACCCAACTAAAAAGTCCGGGTAAAAAATACGAACCCAACTAAAACTCCGGGTAAAAATACGAACCCAACTAAAACTCAGGGTAAAATTACGAACCCAAGTAAAACTCCGGGTAAAATTACGAACCCAAGTAAAACTCCGGGTAAAATTACGAACCCAAGTAAAAGTCCGGGTAAAAAATACGAACCCAACTAAAAAGTCCGGGTAAAATTACGAACCCAACTAAAACTCCGGGTAAAATTACGAACCCAACTAAAACTCCGGGTAAAATTACGAACCCAAGTAAAACTCCGGGTAAAATTACGAACCCAAGTAAAACTCCGGGTAAAATTACGAACCCAACTAAAACTCCGGGTAAAATTACGAACCCAACTAAAACTCCGGGTAAAATTACGAACCCAACTAAAAGTCCGGGTAAAAATACGAACCCAACTAAAAAGTCCGGGTAACTCAAGACTCCGGGTAAAATTACGAACCCAACTAAAACTCCGGGTAAAATTACGAACCCAACTAAAAGTCCGGGTAAAAAATACGAACCCAAGTAAAACTCCGGGTAAAATTCCGAACCCAACTAAAACTCCGGGTAAAATTATGAACCCAACTAAAAGTCCGGGTAAAAAATTCGAACCCAACTAAAAAGTCCGGGTAAAATTACGAACCCAACTAAAACTCCGGGTAAAAATACGAACCCAACTAAAACTCCGGGTAAAAAATACGAACCCAACTAAAACTCCGGGTAAAAATACGAATCCAACTAAAACTCCGGGTAAAAATACGAACCCAACTAAAACTCCGGGTAAAAAATACGAACCCAACTAAAACTCCGGCTAAAAAATACGAACCCAACTAAAACTCCGGGCAAAAATACTAACCCAACTAAAAAGTCCGGGTAAAAAATACGAACCCAACTAAAACTCCGGGTAAAAATACGAACCCAACTAAAACTCCGGGTAAAAATACGAACCCAACTAAAACTTCGGGTAAAAAATACGAACCCAACTAAAACTCCGGGTAAAAAATACGAACCCAACTAAAAAGTCCGGGTAAAATTACGACCCCAACTAAAAAGTCCGGGTAAAATTACGAACCCAACTAAAACTCCGGGTAAAATTACGAACTCAACTAAAACTCCGGGTAAAATTACGAACCCAACTAAAACTCCGGGTAAAATTACGAACCCAACTAAAAGTCCGGGTAAAAAATACGAACCCAACTAAAAAGTCCGGGTAAAATTACGAACCCAACTAAAACTCCGGGTAAAATTATGAACCCAACTAAAACTCCGGGTAAAATTACGAACCCAAGTAAAACTCCGGGTAAAATTACGAACCCAAGTAAAACTCCGGGTAAAATTACGAACCCAACTAAAACACCGGGTAAAATTACGAACCCAACTAAAACTCCGGGTAAAATTACGAACCCAACTAAAAGTCCGGGTAAAAATACGAACCCAACTAAAAAGTCCGGGTAACTCAAGACTCCGGGTAAAATTACGAACCCAACTAAAACTCCGGGTAAAATTACGAACCCAACTAAAACTCCGGGTAAAATTACGAACCCAACTAAAAGTCCGGGTACAAAATACGAACCCAACTAAAAGGTCCGGGTAAAATTACGAACCCAACTAAAACTCCGGGTAAAATTACAAACCCAACTAAAACTCCGGGTAAAATTACGAACCCAACTAAAAGTCCGGGTAAAAATACGAACCCAACTATTAACTCAAGACTCCGGGTAAAATTACGAACCCAACTAAAACTCCGGGTAAAATTACGAACCCAACTAAAACTCCGGGTAAAATTACGAACCCAACTAAAAGTCCGGGTAAAAAATACGAACCCAACTAAAAAGTCCGGGTAAAATTACGAACCCAACTAAAACTCCGGGTAAAATTATGAACCCAACTAAAAGTCCGGGTAAAAAATTCGAACCCAACTAAACAGTCCGGGTAAAATTACGAACCCAACTAAAACTCCGGGTAAAAACACGAACCCAACTAAAACTCCGGGTAAAAAATATGAACCCAACTAAAACTCCGGGTAAAATTACGAACCCAACTAAAATTCCGGGTAAAATTACGAACCCAACTAAAACTCCAGGTAAAATTACGAACCCAACTAAAAGTCCGGGTAAAAAATACGAACCCAACTAAAAAGTCCGGGTAAAATTACGAACCCAAGTAAAACTCCGGGTAAAATTACGAACCCAACTAAAACTCCGGGTAAAATTACGAACCCAACTAAAAAGTCCGGGTAAAATTACGAACCCAAATAAAAAGTCCGGGTAAAATTACTAACCCAACTAAAACTCCGGGTAAAATTACGAACTCAACTAAAACTCCGGGTAAAATTACGAACCCAACTAAAACTCCGGGTAAAATTACGAACCCAACTAAAAGTCCGGGTAAAAAATATGAACCCAACTAAAAAGTCCGGGTAAAATTACGAACCCAACTAAAACTCCGGGTAAAATTACGAACCCAACTAAAACTCCGGGTAAAAATACGAGCCCAACTAAAACTCCGGGCAAAAATACTAACCCAACTAAAAAGTCCGGGTAAAAATACGAACCAAACTAAAACGGCGGGTAAAAAATACGAACCCAACTAAAACTCCGGGTAAAAATACGAACCCAACTAAAACTCCGGGTAAAAATACGAACCCAACTAAAACTCCGGGTAAAAAATACGAACCCAACTAAAACTCCGGGTAAAAAATACGAACCCAACTAAAACTCCGGCAAAAATACTAACCCAACTAAAAAGTCCGGGTAAAAAATACGAACCCACCTAAAACTCCGGGTAAAAATACGAACCCAACTAAAACTCCGGGTAAAAATACGAACCCAACTAAAACTCCGGATAAAAAATACGAACCCAACTAAAACTCCGGGGTAAAATTACCAACACAACTAAAACTCCGGGTAAAAATACGAACACAACTTAAAACTCCGGGTAAAAAATACGAAACCCAAACTAAAACTCCGGGTAAAAAATACGAACCTAACTAAAACTCCGGGTAAAATTACGAACCCAACTAAAAGTCCGGGTGAAAAATACGAACCCATCTAAAAAGTCCGGGTAAAATTACGAACCCAACTAAAACTCCGGGTAAAAAATACGAACCCAACTAAAACTCCGGGCAAAAATACTAACCCAACTAAAAAGTCCGGGTAAAAAATACGAACCCAACTAAAACTCCGGGTAAAAATACGAAACCCAACTAAAACTGCGGGGTAAAAATACGAACCCAACTAAAACTCCGGATAAAAAATACGAACCCAACTAAAACTCCGGGTAAAAAATATAAACCCAACTAAAAAGTCCGGTAAAAAATATGAACCCAACTAAAACTCCGGGTAAAATTACCAACACAACTAAAACTTCCGGGTAAGAATACGAACCCAACTAAAACTCCGGTAAAAAATACGAACCCAACGAAAACTCCGGGTAAAAAATACGAACCCAACTAAAACTCCGGGTAAAATTACGAACCCAACTAAAAGTCCGGGTAAAAAATACGAACCCAACTAAAAAGTACGGGTAAAATTACGAACCCAAGTAAAACTCCGGGTAAAATTACGAACCCAACTAAAACTCCGGATAAAATTACGAACCCAACTAAAAGTCCGGGTAAAAAATACGAACCCAACTAAAAAGTCCGGGTAAAATTACGAACCCAACTAAAAGTCCGGGTAAAAAATACGAACCCAACTAAAAAGTCCGGGTAAAATTACGAACCCAAGTGAAACTCCGGGTAAAATTACGAACCCAACTAAAACTCCGGGTAAAATTACGAACCCAACTAAAAGTCCGGGTAAAAAATACGAACCCAACTAAAACTCCGGGTAAAAATACGAACCCAACTAAAACTCCGGGTAAAAATACGAACCCAACTAAAACTCCGGGTAAAAAATACGAACCCAACTAAAAAGTCCGGGTAAAATTACGACCCCAACTAAAAAGTCCGGGTAAAATTACGAACCCAACTAAAACTCCGGGTAAAATTACGAACTCAACTAAAACTCCGGGTAAAATTACGAACCCAACTAAAACTCCGGGTAAAATTACGAACCCAACTAAAAGTCCGGGTAAAAAATACGAACCCAACTAAAAAGTCCGGGTAAAATTACGAACCCAACTAAAACTCCGGGTAAAATTATGAACCCAACTAAAACTCCGGGTAAAATTACGAACCCAAGTAAAACTCCGGGTAAAATTACGAACCCAAGTAAAACTCCGGGTAAAATTACGAACCCAACTAAAACACCGGGTAAAATTACGAACCCAACTAAAACTCCGGGTAAAATTACGAACCCAACTAAAAGTCCGGGTAAAAATACGAACCCAACTAAAAAGTCCGGGTAACTCAAGACTCCGGGTAAAATTACGAACCCAACTAAAACTCCGGGTAAAATTACGAACCCAACTAAAACTCAGGGTAAAATTACGAACCCAACTAAAAGTCCGGGTACAAAATACGAACCCAACTAAAAGGTCCGGGTAAAATTACGAACCCAACTAAAACTCCGGGTAAAATTACAAACCCAACTAAAACTCCGGGTAAAATTACGAACCCAACTAAAAGTCCGGGTAAAAATACGAACCCAACTATTAACTCAAGACTCCGGGTAAAATTACGAACCCAACTAAAACTCCGGGTAAAATTACGAACCCAACTAAAACTCCGGGTAAAATTACGAACCCAACTAAAAGTCCGGGTAAAAAATACGAACCCAACTAAAAAGTCCGGGTAAAATTACGAACCCAACTAAAACTCCGGGTAAAATTATGAACCCAACTAAAAGTCCGGGTAAAAAATTCGAACCCAACTAAACAGTCCGGGTAAAATTACGAACCCAACTAAAACTCCGGGTAAAAACACGAACCCAACTAAAACTCCGGGTAAAAAATATGAACCCAACTAAAACTCCGGGTAAAATTACGAACCCAACTAAAATTCCGGGTAAAATTACGAACCCAACTAAAACTCCAGGTAAAATTACGAACCCAACTAAAAGTCCGGGTAAAAAATACGAACCCAACTAAAAAGTCCGGGTAAAATTACGAACCCAAGTAAAACTCCGGGTAAAATTACGAACCCAACTAAAACTCCGGGTAAAATTACGAACCCAACTAAAAAGTCCGGGTAAAATTACGAACCCAAATAAAAAGTCCGGGTAAAATTACTAACCCAACTAAAACTCCGGGTAAAATTACGAACTCAACTAAAACTCCGGGTAAAATTACGAACCCAACTAAAACTCCGGGTAAAATTACGAACCCAACTAAAAGTCCGGGTAAAAAATACGAACCCAACTAAAAAGTCCGGGTAAAATTACGAACCCAACTAAAACTCCGGGTAAAATTACGAACCCAACTAAAACTCCGGGTAAAAATACGAGCCCAACTAAAACTCCGGGCAAAAATACTAACCCAACTAAAAAGTCCGGGTAAAAATACGAACCCAACTAAAACTGCGGGTAAAAAATACGAACCCAACTAAAACTCCGGGTAAAAATACGAACCCAACTAAAACTCCGGGTAAAAATACGAACCCAACTAAAACTCCGGGTAAAAAATACGAACCCAACTAAAACTCCGGGTAAAAAATACGAACCCAACTAAAACTCCGGGCAAAAATACTAACCCAACTAAAAAGTCCGGGTAAAAAATACGAACCCACCTAAAACTCCGGGTAAAAATACGAACCCAACTAAAACTCCGGGTAAAAATACGAACCCAACTAAAACTCCGGATAAAAAATACGAACCCAACTAAAACTCCGGGTAAAAAATACGAACCCAACTAAAAAGTCCGGTAAAAAATATGAACCCAACTAAAACTCCGGGTAAAATTACCAACACAACTAAAACTCCGGGTAAAAATACGAACACAACTAAAACTCCGGGTAAAAAATACGAACCCAACTAAAACTCCGGGTAAAAAATACGAACCTAACTAAAACTCCGGGTAAAATTACGAACCCAACTAAAAGTCCGGGTGAAAAATACGAACCCATCTAAAAAGTCCGGGTAAAATTACAAACCCAACTAAAACTCCGGGTAAAAAATACGAACCCAACTAAAACTCCGGGCAAAAATACTAACCCAACTAAAAAGTCCGGGTAAAAAATACGAACCCAACTAAAACTCCGGGTAAAAATACGAACCCAACTAAAACTGCGGGTAAAAATACGAACCCAACTAAAACTCCGGATAAAAAATACGAACCCAACTAAAACTCCGGGTAAAAAATATAAACCCAACTAAAAAGTCCGGTAAAAAATATGAACCCAACTAAAACTCCGGGTAAAATTACCAACACAACTAAAACTCCGGGTAAGAATACGAACCCAACTAAAACTCCGGGTAAAAAATACGAACCCAACGAAAACTCCGGGTAAAAAATACGAACCCAACTAAAACTCCGGGTAAAATTACGAACCCAACTAAAAGTCCGGGTAAAAAATACGAACCCAACTAAAAAGTCCGGGTAAAATTACGAACCCAAGTAAAACTCCGGGTAAAATTACGAACCCAACTAAAACTCCGGATAAAATTACGAACCCAACTAAAAGTCCGGGTAAAAAATACGAACCCAACTAAAAAGTCCGGGTAAAATTACGAACCCAACTAAAAGTCCGGGTAAAAAATACGAACCCAACTAAAAAGGCCGGGTAAAATTACGAACCCAAGTGAAACTCCGGGTAAAATTACGAACCCAACTAAAACTCCGGGTAAAATTACGAACCCAACTAAAAGCCCGGGTAAAAAATACGAACCCAACTAAAACTCCGGGTAAAAATACGAACCCAACTAAAACTCCGGGTAAAAATACGAACCCAACTAAAACTCCGGGTAAAAATACGAACCCAACTAAAACTCCGGGTAAAAAATATGAACCCAACTAAAACTCCGGGTAAAATTACCAACACAACTAAAACTCCGGGTAAAAATACGAACCCAACTAAAACTCCGGGTAAAAAATACGAACCCAACTAAAACTCCGGGTAAAAAATTCGAACCCAACTAAAACTCCGGGTAAAATTACGAACCCAACTAAAAGTCCGGGTAAAAAATACGAACCCAACTAAAAAGTCCGGGTAAAATTACGAACCCAACTAAAACTCCGGGTAAAATTACGAACCCAACTAAAACTCCGGGTAAAAGATACGAACCCAACTAAAAAGTCCGGGTAAAATTACGAACCCAACTAAAAAGTCCGGGTAAAATTACGAAACCAACTAAAACTCCGGGTAAAATTACGAACTCAACTAGAACTCCGGGTAAAATTACGAACCCAACTAAAACTCCGGGTAAAATTACGAACCCAACTAAAAGTCCGGGTAAAAAATACGAACCCAACTAAAAAGTCCGGGTAAAATTACGAACCCAACTAAAACTCCGGGTAAAATTACGAACCCAACTAAAACTCAGGGTAAAATTACGAACCCAAGTAAAACTCGGGGTAAAATTACGAACCCAAGTAAAACTCCGGGTAAAATTACGAACACAACTAAAACTCCGGGTAAAATTACGAACCCAACTAAAACTCCGGGTAAAATTACGAACCCAACTAAAAAGTCCGGGTAAAATTACGAACCCAACTAAAACTCCGGGTAAAATTATGAACCCAACTAAAAGTCCGGGTAAAAATACGAACCCAACTATTAACTCAAGACTCCGGGTAAAATTACGAACCCAACTAAAACTCCGGGTAAAATTACGAACCCAACTAAAACTCCGGGTAAAATTACGAACCCAACTAAAAGTCCGGGTAAAAATACGAACCCAACTAAAAAGTCCGGGTAAAATTACGAACCCAACTAAAACTCCGGGTAAAATTATGAACCCAACTAAAAGTCTGGGTAAAAAATTCGAACCCAACTAAAAAGTCCGGGTAAAATTACGAACCCAACTAAAACTCCGGGTAAAAATACGAACCCAACTAAAACTCCGGGTAAAAAATACGAACCCAACTAAAACTCCGGGTAAAAATACGAACCCAACTAAAACTCCGGGTAAAAATACGAACCCAACTAAAACTCCGGGTAAAAAATACGAACCCAACTAAACCTCCGGCTAAAAAATACGAACCCAACTAAAACTCCGGGCAAAAATACTAACCCAACTAAAAAGTCCGGGTAAAAAATACGAACCCAACTAAAACTCCGGGTAAAAATACGAACCCAACTAAAACTCCGGGTAAAAATACGAACCCAACTAAAACTTCGGGTAAAAAATACGAACCCAACTAAAACTCCGGGTAAAAAATACGAACCCAACTAAAAAGTCCGGTAAAAAATATGAACCCAACTAAAACTCCGGGTAAAATTACCAACACAACTAAAAAGTCCGGGTAAAATTACGAACCCAACTAAAACTCCGGGTAAAATTACGAACCCAACTAAAACTCCGGGTAAAAAATACGAACCCAACTAAAAAGTCCGGGTAAAATTACGACCCCAACTAAAAAGTCCGGGTAAAATTACGAACCCAACTAAAACTCCGGGTAAAATTACGAACTCAACTAAAACTCCGGGTAAAATTACGAACCCAACTAAAACTCCGGGTAATATTACGAACCCAACTAAAAGTCCGGGTAAAAAATACGAACCCAACTAAAAAGTCCGGGTAAAATTACGAACCCAACTAAAACTCCGGGTAAAATTACGAACCCAACTAAAACTCCGGGTAAAATTACGAACCCAAGTAAAACTCCGGGTAAAATTACGAACCCAAGTAAAACTCCGGGTAAAATTACGAACCCAACTAAAACTCCGGGTAAAATTACGAACCCAACTAAAACTCCGGGTAAAATTACGAACCCAACTAAAAGTCCGGGAAAAATACGAACCCAACTAAAAAGTCCGGGTAACTCAAGACTCCGGGTAAAATTACGAACCCAACTAAAACTCCGGGTAAAATTACGAACCCAACTAAAAGTCCGGGTAAAAAATACAAACCCAAGTAAAACTCCGGGTAAAATTACGAACCCAACTAAAACTCCGGGTAAAATTATGAACCCAACTAAAAGTCCGGGTAAAAAATTCGAACCCAACTAAAAAGTCCGGGAAAAATTACGAACCCAACTAAAACTCCGGGTAAAAATACGAACCCAACTAAAACTCCGGGTAAAAAATACGAACCCAACTAAAACTCCGGGTAAAAATACGAACCCAACTAAAACTCCGGGTAAAAATACGAACCCAACTAAAACTCCGGGTAAAAAATACGAACCCAACTAAAACTCCGGCTAAAAAATACGAACCCAACTAAAACTCCGGGCAAAAATACTAACCCAACTAAAAAGTCCGGGTAAAAAATACGAACCCAACTAAAACTCCGGGTAAAAATACGAACCCAACTAAAACTCCGGGTAAAAATACGAACCCAACTAAAACTTCGGGTAAAAAATACGAACCCAACTAAAACTCCGGGTAAAAAATACGAACCCAACTAAAAAGTCCGGGTAAAATTACGACCCCAACTAAAAAGTCCGGGTAAAATTACGAACCCAACTAAAACTCCGGGTAAAATTACGAACTCAACTAAAACTCCGGGTAAAATTACGAACCCAACTAAAACTCCGGGTAAAATTACGAACCCAACTAAAAGTCCGGGTAAAAAATACGAACCCAACTAAAAAGTCCGGGTAAAATTACGAACCCAACTAAAACTCCGGGTAAAATTATGAACCCAACTAAAACTCCGGGTAAAATTACGAACCCAAGTAAAACTCCGGGTAAAATTACGAACCCAAGTAAAACTCCGGGTAAATTACGAACCCAACTAAAACACCGGGTAAAATTACGAACCCAACTAAAACTCCGGGTAAAATTACGAACCCAACTAAAAGTCCGGGTAAAAATACGAACCCAACTAAAAAGTCCGGGTAACTCAAGACTCCGGGTAAAATTACGAACCCAACTAAAACTCCGGGTAAAATTACGAACCCAACTAAAACTCCGGGTAAAATTACGAACCCAACTAAAAGTCCGGGTACAAAATACGAACCCAACTAAAAGGTCCGGGTAAAATTACGAACCCAACTAAAACTCCGGGTAAAATTACGAACCCAACTAAAACTCCGGGTAAAATTACGAACCCAACTAAAAGTCCGGGTAAAAATACGAACCCAACTATTAACTCAAGACTCCGGGTAAAATTACGAACCCAACTAAAACTCCGGGTAAAATTACGAACCCAACTAAAACTCCGGGTAAAATTGCGAACCCAACTAAAAGTCCGGGTAAAAAATACGAACCCAACTAAAAAGTCCGGGTAAAATTACGACCCCAACTAAAAAGTCCGGGTAAAATTACGAACCCAACTAAAACTCCGGGTAAAATTACGAACTCAACTAAAACTCCGGGTAAAATTACGAACCCAACTAAAACTCCGGGTAAAAATACGAACCCAACTAAAACTCCGGGTAAAAAATACGAACCCAACTAAAACTCCGGCTAGAAAATACGAACCCAACTAAAACTCCGGGCAAAAATACTAACCCAACTAAAAAGTCCGGGTAAAAAATACGAACCCAACTAAAACTCCGGGTAAAAATACGAACCCAACTAAAACTCCGGGTAAAAATACGAACCCAACTAAAACTTCGGGTAAAAAATACGAACCCAACTAAAACTCCGGGTAAAAAATACGAACCCAACTAAAAAGTCCGGTAAAAAATATGAACCCAACTAAAACTCCGGGTAAAATTACCAACACAACTAAAAAGTCCGGGTAAAATTACGAACCCTACTAAAACTCCGGGTAAAATTACGAACCCAACTAAAACTCCGGGTAAAAAATACGAACCCAACTAAAAAGTCCGGGTAAAATTACGACCCCAACTAAAAAGTCCGGGTAAAATTACGAACTCAACTAAAACTCGGGTAAAATTACGAACCCAACTAAAACTCCGGGTAAAATTACGAACCCAACTAAAAGTCCGGGTAAAAAATACGAACCCAACTAAAAAGTCCGGGTAAAATTACGAACCCAACTAAAACTCCGGGTAAAATTACGAACCCAACTAAAACTCCGGGTAAAATTACGAACCCAAGTAAAACTCCGGGTAAAATTACGAACCCAAGTAAAACTCCGGGTAAAATTACGAACCTAACTAAAACTCCGGGTAAAATTACGAACCCAACTAAAACTCCGGGTAAAATTACGAACCCAACTAAAAGTCCGGGCAAAAATACGAACCCAACTAAAAAGTCCGGGTAACTCAAGACTCCGGGTAAAATTACGAACCCAACTAAAACTCCGGGTAAAATTACGAACCCAACTAAAAGTCCGGGTAAAAAATACGAACCCAAGTAAAACTCCGGGTAAAATTACGAACCCAACTAAAACTCCGGGTAAAATTATGAACCCAACTAAAAGTCCGGGTAAAAAATTCGAACCCAACTAAAAAGTCCGGGTAAAATTACGAACCCAACTAAAACTCCGGGTAAAAATACGAACCCAACTAAAACTCCGGGTAAAAAATACGAACCCAACTAAAACTCCGGGTAAAAATACGAACCCAACTAAAACTCCGGGTAAAAATACGAACCCAAAAAAAAACTCCGGGTAAAAAATACGAACCCAACTAAAACTCCGGCTAAAAAATACGAACCCAACTAAAACTCCGGGCAAAAATACTAACCCAACTAAAAAGTCCGGGTAAAAAATACGAACCCAACTAAAACTCCGGGTAAAAATACGAACCCAACTAAAACTCCGGGTAAAAATACGAACCCAACTAAAACTTCGGGTAAAAAATACGAACCCAACTAAAACTCCGGGTAAAAAATACGAACCCAACTAAAAAGTCCGGTAAAAAATATGAACCCAACTAAAACTCCGGGTAAAATTACCAACACAACTAAAAAGTCCGGGTAAAATTACGAACCCAACTAAAACTCCGGGTAAAATTACGAACCCAACTAAAACTCCGGGTAAAAAATACGAACCCAACTAAAAAGTCCGGGTAAAATTACGACCCCAACTAAAAAGTCCGGGTAAAATTACGAACCCAACTAAAACTCCGGGTAAAGTTACGAACTCAACTAAAACTCCGGGTAAAATTACGAACCCAACTAAAACTCCGGGTAAAATTACGAACCCAACTAAAAGTCCGGGTAAAAAATACGAACCCAACTAAAAAGTCCGGGTAAAATTACGAACCCAACTAAAACTCCGGGTAAAATTATGAACCCAACTAAAACTCCGGGTAAAATTACGAACCCAAGTAAAACTCCGGGTAAAATTACGAACCCAAGTAAAACTCCGGGTAAAATTACGAACCCAACTAAAACACCGGGTAAAATTACGAACCCAACTAAAACTCCGGGTAAAATTACGAACCCAACTAAAAGTCCGGGTAAAAATACGAACCCAACTAAAAAGTCCGGGTAACTCAAGACTCCGGGTAAAATTACGAACCCAACTAAAACTCCGGGTAAAATTACGAACCCAACTAAAACTCCGGGTAAAATTACGAACCCAACTAAAAGTCCGGGTAAAAAATACGAACCCAACTAAAAAGTCCGGGTAAAATTACGAACCCAACTAAAACTCCGGGTAAAATTATGAACCCAACTAAAACTCCGGGTAAAATTACGAACCCAAGTAAAACTCCGGGTAAAATTACGAACCCAAGTAAAACTCCGTTTAAAATTACGAACCCAACTAAAACACCGGGTAAAATTACGAACCCAACTAAAACTCCGGGTAAAATTACGAACCCAACTAAAACTCCGGGTAAAATTACGAACCCAAGTAAAACTCCGGGTAAAATTACGAACCCAAGTAAAACTCCGGGTAAAATTACGAACCCAACTAAAACTCCGGGTAAAATTACGAACCCAACTAAAACTCCGGGTAAAATTACGAACCCAACTAAAAGTCCGGGCAAAAATACGAACCCAACTAAAAAGTCCGGGTAACTCAAGACTCCGGGTAAAATTACGAACCCAACTAAAACTCCGGGTAAAATTACGAACCCAACTAAAAGTCCGGGTAAAAAATACGAACCCAAGTAAAACTCCGGGTAAAATTACGAACCCAACTAAAACTCCGGGTAAAATTATGAACCCAACTAAAAGTCCGGGTAAAAAATTCGAACCCAACTAAAAAGTCCGGGTAAAATTACGAACCCAACTAAAACTCCGGGTAAAAATACGAACCCAACTAAAACTCCGGGTAAAAAATACGAACCCAACTAAAACTCCGGGTAAAAATACGAACCCAACTAAAACTCCGGGTAAAAATACGAACCCAAAAAAAAACTCCGGGTAAAAAATACGAACCCAACTAAAACTCCGGCTAAAAAATACGAACCCAACTAAAACTCCGGGCAAAAATACTAACCCAACTAAAAAGTCCGGGTAAAAAATACGAACCCAACTAAAACTCCGGGTAAAAATACGAACCCAACTAAAACTCCGGGTAAAAATACGAACCCAACTAAAACTTCGGGTAAAAAATACGAACCCAACTAAAACTCCGGGTAAAAAATACGAACCCAACTAAAAAGTCCGGTAAAAAATATGAACCCAACTAAAACTCCGGGTAAAATTACCAACACAACTAAAAAGTCCGGGTAAAATTACGAACCCAACTAAAACTCCGGGTAAAATTACGAACCCAACTAAAACTCCGGGTAAAAAATACGAACCCAACTAAAAAGTCCGGGTAAAATTACGACCCCAACTAAAAAGTCCGGGTAAAATTACGAACCCAACTAAAACTCCGGGTAAAGTTACGAACTCAACTAAAACTCCGGGTAAAATTACGAACCCAACTAAAACTCCGGGTAAAATTACGAACCCAACTAAAAGTCCGGGTAAAAAATACGAACCCAACTAAAAAGTCCGGGTAAAATTACGAACCCAACTAAAACTCCGGGTAAAATTATGAACCCAACTAAAACTCCGGGTAAAATTACGAACCCAAGTAAAACTCCGGGTAAAATTACGAACCCAAGTAAAACTCCGGGTAAAATTACGAACCCAACTAAAACACCGGGTAAAATTACGAACCCAACTAAAACTCCGGGTAAAATTACGAACCCAACTAAAAGTCCGGGTAAAAATACGAACCCAACTAAAAAGTCCGGGTAACTCAAGACTCCGGGTAAAATTACGAACCCAACTAAAACTCCGGGTAAAATTACGAACCCAACTAAAACTCCGGGTAAAATTACGAACCCAACTAAAAGTCCGGGTACAAAATACGAACCCAACTAAAAGGTCCGGGTAAAATTACGAACCCAACTAAAACTCCGGGTAAAATTATGAACCCAACTAAAAGTCCGGGTAAAAAATTCGAACCCAACTAAAAAGTCCGGGTAAAATTGCGAACCCAACTAAAACTCCGGGTAAAATTACGAACCCAACTAAAAAGTCCGGGTAAAATTACGAACCCAACTAAAAAGTCCGGGTAAAATTACGAACCCAACTAAAAAGTCCGGGTAAAATTACGAACCCAACTAAAACTCCGGGTAAAATTACGAACTCAACTAAAACTCCGGGTAAAATTACGAACCCAACTAAAACTCCGGGTAAAATTACGAACCCAACTAAAAGTCCGGGTAAAAAATACGAACCCAACTAAAAAGTCCGGGTAAAATTACGAACCCAACTAAAACTCCGGGTAAAATTACGAACCCAACTAAAACTCCGGGTAAAATTACGAACCCAAGTAAAACTCCGGGTAAAATTACGAACCCAAGTCAAACTCCGGGTAAAATTACGAACCCATCTAAAACTCCGGGTAAAATTACGAACCCAACTAAAATTCCGGGTTAAATTACGAACCCAACTAAAAGTCCGGGTAAAAAATACGAACCCAACTAAAAAGTCCGGATAAAATTACGAACCCAAGTAAAACTCCGGGTAAAATTACGAACCCAACTAAAACTCCGGGTAAAATTACGAACCCAACTAAAAAGTCCGGGTAAAATTACGAGCCCATATAAAAAGTCCGGGTAAAATTACTAACCCAACTAAAACTCCGCGTAAAATTACGAACTCTACTAAAACTCCGGGTAAAATTACGAACCCAACTAAAACTCCGGGTAAAAATACGAACCCAACTAAAACTCCAGGTAAAAATACGAACCCAACTAAAACTCGGGGTAAAAAATATGAACCCAACTAAAACTCCGGGTAAAATTACCAACACAACTAAAACTCCGGGTAAAAATACGAACCCAACTAAAACTCCGGGTAAAAAATACGAACCCAACTAAAACTCCGGGTAAAAAATTCGAACCATCTAAAACTCCGGGTAAAATTACGAACCCAACTAAAAGTCCGGGTAAAAAATACGAACCCAACTAAAAAGTCCGGGTAAAATTACGAACCCAACTAAAACTCCGGGTAAAATTACGAACCCAACTAAAACTCCGGGTAAAAAATACGAACCCAACTAAAAAGTCCGGGTAAAATTACGAACCCAACTAAAAAGTCCGGGTAAAATTACGAACCCAACTAAAACTCCGGGTAAAATTACGAACACAACTAAAACTCCGGGTAAAATTACGAACCCAACTAAAACTCCGGGTAAAATTACGAACCCAACTAAAACTCCGGGTAAAAAATACGAACCCAACTAAAACTCCGGGTAAAATTACGAACCCAACTAAAAGTCCGGGTAAAAAATACGAACCCAACTAAAAAGTCCGGGTAAAATTACGAACCCAACTAAAACTCCGGGTAAAAAATACGAACCCAACTAAAACTCCGGGCAAAAATACTAACCCAACTAAAAAGTCCGGGTAAAAAATACGAACCCAACTAAAACTCCGGGTAAAAATACGAACCCAACTAAAACTCCGGGTAAAAATACGAACCCAACTAAAACTCCGGATAAAAAATACGAACCCAACTAAAACTCCGGGTAAAAAATACAAACCCAACTAAAAAGTCCGGTAAAAAATATGAACCCAACTAAAACTCCGGGTAAAATTACCAACACAACTAAAACTCCGGGTAAAAATACGAACCCAACTAAAACTCCGGGTAAAAAATACGAACCCAACGAAAACTCCGGGTAAAAAATACGAACCCAACTAAAACTCCGGGTAAAATTACGAACCCAACTAAAAGTCCGGGTAAAAAATACGAACCCAACTAAAAAGTCCGGGTAAAATTACGAACCCAACTAAAACTCCGGGTAAAAAATACGAACCCAACTAAAAAGTCCGGGTAAAATTACGAACCCAACTAAAACTCCGGGTAAAATTACGAACCCAACTAAAACTCCGGGTAAAATTACGAACCCAACTAAAAGTCCGGGTAAAAAATACGAACTCAACTAAAAAGTCCGGGTAAAATTACGAACCCAACTAAAAGTCCGGGTAAAAAATACGAACCCAACTAAAAAGTCCGGGTAAAATTACGAACCCAACTAAAACTCCGGGTAAAATTACGAACCCAACTAAAACTCCGGGTAAAATTACGAACCCAACTAAAACTCCGGGTAAAATTACGAACCCAAGTAAAACTCCGGGTAAAATTACGAACTCAACTAAAACTCCGGGTAAAATTACGAACCCAACTAAAACTCCGGGTAAAATTACGAACCCAACTAAAAGTCCGGGTAAAAATACGAACCCAACTATTAACTCAATACTCCGGGTAAAATTACGAACCCAACTAAAACTCCGGGTAAAATTACGAACCCAACTAAAACTCCGGGTAAAATTACAAACCCAACTAAAAGTCCGGGTAAAAAATACGAACCCAACTAAAAAGTCTGGGTAAAAATACGAACCCAACTAAAACTCCGGGTAAAATTATGAACCGAACTAAAAGTCCGGGTAAAAAATTCGAACCCAACTAAAAAGTCCGGGTAAAATTACGAACCCAACTAAAACTCCGGGTAAAAATACGAACCCAACTAAAACTCCGGGTAAAAAATACGAACCCAACTAAAACTCCGGGTAAAAATACGAACCCAACTAAAACTCCGGGTAAAAATACGAACCCAACTAAAACTCCGGGTAAAAAATACGAACCCAACTAAAACTCCGGCTAAAAAATACGAACCCAACCAAAACTCCGGGCAAAAATACTAACCCAACTAAAAAGTCCGGGTAAAAAATACGAACCCAACTAAAACTCCGGGTAAAAATACGAACCCAACTAAAACTCCGGGTAAAGTTACGAACTCAACTAAAACTCCGGGTAAAATTACGAACCCAACTAAAACTCCGGGTAAAATTACGAACCCAACTAAAAGTCCGGGTAAAAAATACGAACCCAACTAAAAAGTCCGGGTAAAATTACGAACCCAACTAAAACTCCGGGTAAAATTATGAACCCAACTAAAACTCCGGGTAAAATTACGAACCCAAGTAAAACTCCGGGTAAAATTACGAACCCAAGTAAAACTCCGGGTAAAATTACGAACCCAACTAAAACACCGGGTAAAATTACGAACCCAACTAAAACTCCGGGTAAAATTACGAACCCAACTAAAAGTCCGGGTAAAAATACGAACCCAACTAAAAAGTCCGGGTAACTCAAGACTCCGGGTAAAATTACGAACCCAACTAAAACTCCGGGTAAAATTACGAACCCAACTAAAACTCCGGGTAAAATTACGAACCCAACTAAAAGTCCGGGTACAAAATACGAACCCAACTAAAAGGTCCGGGTAAAATTACGAACCCAACTAAAACTCCGGGTAAAATTATGAACCCAACTAAAAGTCCGGGTAAAAAATTCGAACCCAACTAAAAAGTCCGGGTAAAATTGCGAACCCAACTAAAACTCCGGGTAAAATTACGAACCCAACTAAAAAGTCCGGGTAAAATTACGAACCCAACTAAAAAGTCCGGGTAAAATTACGAACCCAACTAAAAAGTCCGGGTAAAATTACGAACCCAACTAAAACTCCGGGTAAAATTACGAACTCAACTAAAACTCCAGGTAAAATTACGAACCCAACTAAAACTCCGGGTAAAATTACGAACCCAACTAAAAGTCCGGGTAAAAAATACGAACCCAACTAAAACTCCGGGTAAAAAATTCGAACCATCTAAAACTCCGGGTAAAATTACGAACCCAACTAAAAGTCCGGGTAAAAAATACGAACCCAACTAAAAAGTCCGGGTAAAATTACGAACCCAACTAAAACTCCGGGTAAAATTACGAACCCAACTAAAACTCCGGGTAAAAAATACGAACCCAACTAAAAAGTCCGGGTAAAATTACGAACCCAACTAAAAAGTCCGGGTAAAATTACGAACCCAACTAAAACTCCGGGTAAAATTACGAACACAACTAAAACTCCGGGTAAAATTACGAACCCAACTAAAACTCCGGGTAAAATTACGAACCCAACTAAAACTCCGGGTAAAAAATACGAACCCAACTAAAACTCCGGGTAAAATTACGAACCCAACTAAAAGTCCGGGTAAAAAATACGAACCCAACTAAAAAGTCCGGGTAAAATTACGAACCCAACTAAAACTCCGGGTAAAAAATACGAACCCAACTAAAACTCCGGGCAAAAATACTAACCCAACTAAAAAGTCCGGGTAAAAAATACGAACCCAACTAAAACTCCGGGTAAAAATACGAACCCAACTAAAACTCCGGGTAAAAATACGAACCCAACTAAAACTCCGGATAAAAAATACGAACCCAACTAAAACTCCGGGTAAAAAATACAAACCCAACTAAAAAGTCCGGTAAAAAATATGAACCCAACTAAAACTCCGGGTAAAATTACCAACACAACTAAAACTCCGGGTAAAAATACGAACCCAACTAAAACTCCGGGTAAAAAATACGAACCCAACGAAAACTCCGGGTAAAAAATACGAACCCAACTAAAACTCCGGGTAAAATTACGAACCCAACTAAAAGTCCGGGTAAAAAATACGAACCCAACTAAAAAGTCCGGGTAAAATTACGAACCCAACTAAAACTCCGGGTAAAAAATACGAACCCAACTAAAAAGTCCGGGTAAAATTACGAACCCAACTAAAACTCCGGGTAAAATTACGAACCCAACTAAAACTCCGGGTAAAATTACGAACCCAACTAAAAGTCCGGGTAAAAAATACGAACTCAACTAAAAAGTCCGGGTAAAATTACGAACCCAACTAAAAGTCCGGGTAAAAAATACGAACCCAACTAAAAAGTCCGGGTAAAATTACGAACCCAACTAAAACTCCGGGTAAAATTACGAACCCAACTAAAACTCCGGGTAAAATTACGAACCCAACTAAAACTCCGGGTAATATTACGAACCCAAGTAAAACTCCGGGTAAAATTACGAACTCAACTAAAACTCCGGGTAAAATTACGAACCCAACTAAAACTCCGGGTAAAATTACGAACCCAACTAAAAGTCCGGGTAAAAATACGAACCCAACTATTAACTCAATACTCCGGGTAAAATTACGAACCCAACTAAAACTCCGGGTAAAATTACGAACCCAACTAAAACTCCGGGTAAAATTACAAACCCAACTAAAAGTCCGGGTAAAAAATACGAACCCAACTAAAAAGTCTGGGTAAAAATACGAACCCAACTAAAACTCCGGGTAAAATTATGAACCGAACTAAAAGTCCGGGTAAAAAATTCGAACCCAACTAAAAAGTCCGGGTAAAATTACGAACCCAACTAAAACTCCGGGTAAAAATACGAACCCAACTAAAACTCCGGGTAAAAAATACGAACCCAACTAAAACTCCGGGTAAAAATACGAACCCAACTAAAACTCCGGGTAAAAATACGAACCCAACTAAAACTCCGGGTAAAAAATACGAACCCAACTAAAACTCCGTCTAAAAAATACGAACCCAACCAAAACTCCGGGCAAAAATACTAACCCAACTAAAAAGTCCGGGTAAAAAATACGAACCCAACTAAAACTCCGGGTAAAATTACGAACCCAACCAAAACTCAGGGTAAAGTTACGAACTCAACTAAAACTCCGGGTAAAATTACGAACCCAACTAAAACTCCGGGTAAAATTACGAACCCAACTAAAAGTCCGGGTAAAAAATACGAACCCAACTAAAAAGTCCGGGTAAAATTACGAACCCAACTAAAACTCCGGGTAAAATTATGAACCCAACTAAAACTCCGGGTAAAATTACGAACCCAAGTAAAACTCCGGGTAAAATTACGAACCCAAGTAAAACTCCGGGTAAAATTACGAACCCAACTAAAACACCGGGTAAAATTACGAACCCAACTAAAACTCCGGGTAAAATTACGAACCCAACTAAAAGTCCGGGTAAAAATACGAACCCAACTAAAAAGTCCGGGTAACTCAAGACTCCGGGTAAAATTACGAACCCAACTAAAACTCCGGGTAAAATTACGAACCCAACTAAAACTCCGGGTAAAATTACGAACCCAACTAAAAGTCCGGGTACAAAATACGAACCCAACTAAAAGGTCCGGGTAAAATTACGAACCCAACTAAAACTCCGGGTAAAATTATGAACCCAACTAAAAGTCCGGGTAAAAAATTCGAACCCAACTAAAAAGTCCGGGTAAAATTGCGAACCCAACTAAAACTCCGGGTAAAATTACGAACCCAACTAAAAAGTCCGGGTAAAATTACGAACCCAACTAAAAAGTCCGGGTAAAATTACGAACCCAACTAAAAAGTCCGGGTAAAATTACGAACCCAACTAAAACTCCGGGTAAAATTACGAACTCAACTAAAACTCCAGGTAAAATTACGAACCCAACTAAAACTCCGGGTAAAATTACGAACCCAACTAAAAGTCCGGGTAAAAAATACGAACCCAACTAAAAAGTCCGGGTAAAATTACGAACCCAACTAAAACTCCGGGTAAAATTACGAACCCAACTAAAACTCCGGGTAAAATTACGAACCCAAGTAAAACTCCGGGTAAAATTACGAACCCAAGTCAAACTCCGGGTAAAATTACGAACCCATCTAAAACTCCGGGTAAAATTACGAACCCAACTAAAACTCCGGGTAAAATTACGAACCCAACTAAAAGTCCGGGTAAAAAATACGAACCCAACTAAAAAGTCCGGATAAAATTACGAACCCAAGTAAAACTCCGGGTAAAATTACGAACCCAACTAAAACTCCGGGTAAAATTACGCACCCAACTAAAAAGTCCGGGTAAAATTACGAACCCATATAAAAAGTCCGGGTAAAATTACTAACCCAACTAAAACTCCGCGTAAAATTACGAACTCAACTAAAACTCCGGGTAAAATTACGAACCCAACTAAAACTCCGGGTAAAAATACGAACCCAACTAAAACTCCAGGTAAAAACAGGTAAAAATACGAACCCAACTAAAACTCGGGGTAAAAAATATGAACCCAACTAAAACTCCGGGTAAAATTACCAACACAACTAAAACTCCGGGTAAAAATACGAACCCAACTAAAACTCCGGGTAAAAAATACGAACCCAACTAAAACTCCGGGTAAAAAATTCGCACCATCTAAAACTCCGGGTAAAATTACGAACCCAACTAAAAGTCCGGGTAAAAAATACGAACCCAACTAAAAAGTCCGGGTAAAATTACGAACCCAACTAAAACTCCGGGTAAAATTACGAACCCAACTAAAACTCCGGGTAAAAAATACGAACCCAACTAAAAAGTCCGGGTAAAATTACGAACCCAACTAAAAAGTCCGGGTAAAATTACGAACCCAACTAAAACTCCGGGTAAAATTACGAACACAACTAAAACTCCGGGTAAAATTACGAACCCAACTAAAACTCCGGGTAAAATTACGAACCCAACTAAAACTCCGGGTAAAAAATACGAACCCAACTAAAACTCCGGGTAATATTACGAACCCAACTAAAAGTCCGGGTAAAAAATACGAACCCAACTAAAAAGTCCGGGTAAAATTACGAACCCAACTAAAACTCCGGGTAAAAAATACGAACCCAACTAAAACTCCGGGCAAAAATACTAACCCAACTAAAAAGTCCGGGTAAAAAATACGAACCCAACTAAAACTCCGGGTAAAAATACGAACCCAACTAAAACTCCGGGTAAAAATACGAACCCAACTAAAACTCCGGATAAAAAATACGAACCCAACTAAAACTCCGGGTAAAAAATACAAACCCAACTAAAAAGTCCGGTAAAAAATACGAACCCAACTAAAACTCCGGGTAAAAATACGAACCCAACTAAAACTCCGGGTAAAAATACGAACCCAACTAAAACTCCGGATAAAAAATACGAACTCAACTAAAACTCCGGGTAAAATTACGAACCCAACTAAAACTGCGGGTAAAATTACGAACCCAACTAAAAGTCCGGGTAAAAAATACGAACCCAACTAAAAAGTCCGGGTAAAATTACGAACCCAACTAAAACTCCGGGTAAAATTATGAACCCAACTAAAACTCCGGGTAAAATTACGAACCCAAGTAAAACTCCGGGTAAAATTACGAACCCAAGTAAAACTCCGGGTAAAATTACGAACCCAACTAAAACACCGGGTAAAATTACGAACCCAACTAAAACTCCGGGTAAAATTACGAACCCAACTAAAAGTCCGGGTAAAAATACGAACCCAACTAAAAAGTCCGGGTAACTCAAGACTCCGGGTAAAATTACGAACCCAACTAAAACTCCGGGTAAATTTACGAACCCAACTAAAACTCCGGGTAAAATTACGAACCCAACTAAAAGTCCGGGTACAAAATACGAACCCAACTAAAAGGTCCGGGTAAAATTACGAACCCAACTAAAACTCCGGGTAAAATTATGAACCCAACTAAAAGTCCGGGTAAAAAATTCGAACCCAACTAAAAAGTCCGGGTAAAATTGCGAACCCAACTAAAACTCCGGGTAAAATTACGAACCCAACTAAAAAGTCCGGGTAAAATTACGAACCCAACTAAAAAGTCCGGGTAAAATTACGAACCCAACTAAAAAGTCCGGGTAAAATTACGAACCCAACTAAAACTCCGGGTAAAATTACGAACTCAACTAAAACTCCAGGTAAAATTACGAACCCAACTAAAACTCCGGGTAAAATTACGAACCCAACTAAAAGTCCGGGTAAAAAATACGAACCCAACTAAAAAGTCCGGGTAAAATTACGAACCCAACTAAAACTCCGGGTAAAATTACGAACCCAACTAAAACTCCGGGTAAAATTACGAACCCAAGTAAAACTCCGGGTAAAATTACGAACCCAAGTCAAACTCCGGGTAAAATTACGAACCCATCTAAAACTCCGGGTAAAATTACGAACCCAACTAAAACTCCGGGTAAAATTACGAACCCAACTAAAAAGTCCGGGTAAAATTACGAACCCATATAAAAAGTCCGGGTAAAATTACTAACCCAACTAAAACTCCGCGTAAAATTACGAACTCAACTAAAACTCCGGGTAAAATTACGAACCCAACTAAAACTCCGGGTAAAAATACGAACCCAACTAAAACTCCAGGTAAAAATACGAACCCAACTAAAACTCGGGGTAAAAAATATGAACCCAACTAAAACTCCGGGTAAAATTACCAACACAACTAAAAGTCCGGGTAAAAAATACGAACCCAACTAAAAAGTCCGGATAAAATTACGAACCCAAGTAAAACTCCGGGTAAAATTACGAACCCAACTAAAACTCCGGGTAAAATTACGAACCCAACTAAAAAGTCCGGGTAAAATTACGAACCCATATAAAAAGTCCGGGTAAAATTACTAACCCAACTAAAACTCCGCGTAAAATTACGAACTCAACTAAAACTCCGGGTAAAATTACGAACCCAACTAAAACTCCGGGTAAAAATACGAACCCAACTAAAACTCCAGGTAAAAATACGAACCCAACCAAAACTCGGGGTAAAAAATATGAACCCAACTAAAACTCCGGGTAAAATTACCAACACAACTAAAACTCCGGGTAAAAATACGAACCCAACTAAAACTCCGGGTAAAAAATACGAACCCAACTAAAACTCCGGGTAAAAAATTCGAACCATCTAAAACTCCGGGTAAAATTACGAACCCAACTAAAAGTCCGGGTAAAAAATACGAACCCAACTAAAAAGTCCGGGTAAAATTACGAACCCAACTAAAACTCCGGGTAAAATTACGAACCCAACTAAAACTCCGGGTAAAAAATACGAACCCAACTAAAAAGTCCGGGTAAAATTACGAACCCAACTAAAAAGTCCGGGTAAAATTACGAACCCAACTAAAACTCCGGGTAAAATTACGAACACAACTAAAACTCCGGTTAAAATTACGAACCCAACTAAAACTCCGGGTAAAATTACGAACCCAACTAAAACTCCGGGTTAAAAATACGAACCCAACTAAACTCCGGGTAAAATTACGAACCCAACTAAAAGTCCGGGTAACAAATACGAACCCAACTAAAAGTCCGGGTAAAATTACGAACCCAACTAAAACTCCGGGTAAAAAATACGAACCCAACTAAACTCCGGGCAAAAATACTAACCCAACTAAAAAGTCCGGGTAAAAAATACGAACCCAACTAAACTCCGGGTAAAAATACGAACCCAACTAAAACTCCGGGTAAAAATACGAACCCAACTAAAACTCGGATAAAAAATACGAACCAACTAAAACTCCGGGTAAAAAATACAAACCCAACTAAAAAGTCCGGTAAAAAATATGAACCCAACTAAAACTCCGGGTAAAATTACCAACACAACTAAAACTCCGGGTAAAAATACGAACCCAACTAAAACTCCGGGTAAAAAATACGAACCAACGAAACTCCGGGTAAAAAATACGAACCCAACTAAAACTCCGGGTAAAATTACGAACCCAACTAAAAGTCCGGGTAAAAAATACGAACCCAACTAAAAAGTCCGGGTAAAATTACGAACCCAACTAAAACTCCGGGTAAAAAATACGAACCCAACTAAAAAGTCCGGGTAAAATTACGAACCCAACTAAAACTCCGGGTAAAATTACGAACCCAACTAAAACTCCGGGTAAAATTACGAACCCAACTAAAAGTCCGGGAAAAAAATACGAACTCAACTAAAAAGTCCGGGTAAAATTACGAACCCAACTAAAAGTCCGGGTAAAAAATACGAACCCAACTAAAAAGTCCGGGTAAAATTACGAACCCAACTAAAACTCCGGGTAAAATTACGAACCCAACTAAAACTCCGGGTAAAATTACGAACCCAACTAAAACTCCGGGTAAAATTACAAACCCAAGTAAAACTCCGGGTAAAATTACGAACTCAACTAAAACTCCGGGTAAAATTACGAACCCAACTAAAACTCCGGGTAAAATTACGAACCCAACTAAAAGTCCGGGTAAAAATACGAACCCAACTATTAACTCAATACTCCGGGTAAAATTACGAACCCAACTAAAACTCCGGGTAAAATTACGAACCCAACTAAAACTCCGGGTAAAATTACGAACCCAACTAAAAGTCCGGGTAAAAAATACGAACCCAACTAAAAAGTCTGGGTAAAAATACGAACCCAACTAAAACTCCGGGTAAAATTATGAACCGAACTAAAAGTCCGGGTAAAAAATTCGAACCCAACTAAAAAGTCCGGGTAAAATTACGAACCCAACTAAAACTCCGGGTAAAAATACGAACCCAACTAAAACTCCGGGTAAAAAATACGAACCCAACTAAAACTCCGGGTAAAAATACGAACCCAACTAAAACTCCGGGTAAAAATACGAACCCAACTAAAACTCCGGGTAAAAAATACGAACCCAACTAAAACTCCGGCTAAAAAATACGAACCCAACCAAAACTCCGGGCAAAATACTAACCCAACTAAAAGTCCGGGTAAAAAATACGAACCCAACTAAAACTCCGGGTAAAAATACGAACCCAACTAAAACTCCGGGTAAAAATACGAACCCAACTAAAACTCCGGGTAAAAAATACGAATCCAACTAAAACTCCGGGTAAAAAATACGAACCCAACTAAAAAATCCGGTAAAAAATATGAACCCAACTAAAACTCCGGTAAAAATTACCAACACAACTAAAAGTCCGGGTAAAATTACGAACCCAACTAAAAGTCGGGTAAAAAATACGAACCCAACTAAAACTCGGGGCAAAAATACTAACCCAACTAAAAAGTCCGGGTAAAAAATACGAACCAACTAAAACTCCGGGTAAAAATACGAACCAACTAAAACTCCGGGTAAAAATACGAACCCAACTAAAACTCCGGGTAAAAAATATGAACCCAACTAAAACTCCGGGTAAAATTACCAACACAACTAAAACTCCGGGTAAAAATACGAACCCAACTAAAACTCCGGGTAAAAAATACGAACCCAACTAAAACTCCGGGTAAAAAATTCGAACCCAACTAAAGCTCCGGGTAAAATTACGAACCCAACTAAAAGTCCGGGTAAAAAATACGAACCCAACTAAAAAGCCCGGGTAAAATTACGAACCCAACTAAAAGTCCGGGTAAAAATACGAACCCAACTATTAACTCAAGACTCCGGGTAAAATTACGAACCCAACTAAAACTCCGGGTAAAATTACGAGCCCAACTAAAACTCCGGGTAAAATTACGAACCCAACTAAAAGTCCGGGTAAAAAATACGAACCCAACTAAAAAGTCCGGGTAAAATTACGAACCCAACTAAAAAGTCCGGGTAAAATTACGAACCCAACTAAAACTCCGGGTAAAATTACGAACTCAACTAAAACTCCGGGTAAAATTACGAACCCAACTAAAACTCCGGGTAAAATTACGAACCCAACTAAAACTCCGGGTAAAAAATACGAACCCAACTAAAACTCCGGGTAAAATTACGAACCCAACTAAAAGTCCGGGTAAAAAATACGAACCCAACTAAAAAGTCCGGGTAAAATTACGAACCCAACTAAAACTCCTGGTAAAAAATACGAACCCAACTAAAACTCCGGGCAAAAATACTAACCCAACTAAAAAGTCCGGGTAAAAAATACGAACCCAACTAAAACTCCGGGTAAAAATACGAACCCAACTAAAACTCCGGGTAAAAATACGAACCCAACTAAAACTCCGGATAAAAATACGAACCCAACTAAAACTCCGGGTAAAAAATACAAACCCAACTAAAAAGTCCGGTAAAAAATATGAACCCAACTAAAACTCCGGGTAAAATTACCAACACAACTAAAACTCCGGGTAAAAATACGAACCCAACTAAAGCTCCGGGTAAAAAATACGAACCCAACGAAAACTCCGGGTAAAAAATACGAACCCAACTAAAACTCCGGGTAAAATTACGAACCCAACTAAAAGTCCGGGTAAAAAATACGTACCCAACTAAAAAGTCCGGGTAAAATTACGAACCAAACTAAAACTCCGGGTAAAAAATACGAACCCAACTAAAAAGTCCGGGTAAAATTACGAACCCAACTAAAACTCCGGGTAAAATTACGAACCCAACTAAAACTCCGGGTAAAATTACGAACCCAACTAAAAGTCCGGGTAAAAAATACGAACCCAACTAAAAAGTCCGGGTAAAATTACGAACCCAACTAAAAGTCCGGGTAAAAAATACGAACCCAACTAAAAAGTCCGGGTAAAATTACGAACCCAATTGAAACTCCGGGTAAAATTACGAACCCAACTAAAACACCGGGTAAAATTACGAACCCAACTAAAAGTCCGGGTAAAAAATACGAACCCAACTAAAACTCCGGGCAAAAATACTAACCCAACTAAAAAGTCCGGGTAAAAAATACGAACCCAACTAAAACTCCGGGTAAAAATACGAACCCAACTAAAACTCCGGGTAAAAATACGAACCCAACTAAAACTCCGGATAAAAATACGAACCCAACTAAAACTCCGGGTAAAAAATACGAACCCAACTAAAACTCCGGGTAAAAATACGAACCCAACTAAAACTCCGGGTAAAAATACGAACCCAACTAAAACTCCGGGTAAAAAATACGAACCCAACTAAAACTCCGGCTAAAAAATACGAACCCAACCAAAACTCCGGGCAAAAATACTAACCCAACTAAAAAGTCCGGGTAAAAAATACGAACCCAACTAAAACTCCGGGTAAAAATACGAACCCAACTAAAACTCCGGGTAAAAATACGAACCCAACTAAAACTCCGGGTAAAAAATACGAATCCAACTAAAACTCCGGGTAAAAAATACGAACCCAACTAAAAAGTCCGGTAAAAAATATGAACCCAACTAAAACTCCGGGTAAAATTACCAACACAACTAAAAAGTCCGGGTAAAATTACGAACCCAACTAAAAGTCCGGGTAAAAAATACGAACCCAACTAAAACTCCGGGCAAAAATACTAACCCAACTAAAAAGTCCGGGTAAAAAATACGAACCCAACTAAAACTCCGGGTAAAAATACGAACCCAACTAAAACTCCGGGTAAAAATACGAACCCAACTAAAACTCCGGGTAAAAAATATGAACCCAACTAAAACTCCGGGTAAAATTACCAACACAATTAAAACTCCGGGTAAAAATACGAACCCAACTAAAAGTCCGGGTAAAAAATACGAACCCAACTAAAAAGTCCGGATAAAATTACGAACCCAAGTAAAACTCCGGGTAAAATTACGAACCCAACTAAAACTCCGGGTAAAATTACGAACCCAACTAAAAAGTCCGGGTAAAATTACGAACCCATATAAAAAGTCCGGGTAAAATTACTAACCCAACTAAAACTCCGCGTAAAATTACGAACTCAACTAAAACTCCGGGTAAAATTACGAACCCAACTAAAACTCCGGGTAAAAATACGAACCCAACTAAAACTCCAGGTAAAAATACGAACCCAACTAAAACTCGGGGTAAAAAATATGAACCCAACTAAAACTCCGGGTAAAATTACCAACACAACTAAAACTCCGGGTAAAAATACGAACCCAACTAAAACTCCGGGTAAAAAATACGAACCCAACTAAAACTCCGGGTAAAAAATTCGAACCATCTAAAACTCCGGGTAAAATTACGAACCCAACTAAAAGTCCGGGTAAAAAATACGAACCCAACTAAAAAGTCCGGGTAAAATTACGAACCCAACTAAAACTCCGGGTAAAATTACGAACCCAACTAAAACTCCGGGTAAAAAATACGAACCCAACTAAAAAGTCCGGGTAAAATTACGAACCCAACTAAAACTCCGGGTAAAATTACGAACACAACTAAAACTCCGGGTAAAATTACGAACCCAACTAAAACTCCGGGTAAAATTACGAACCCAACTAAAACTCCGGGTAAAAAATACGAACCCAACTAAAACTCCGGGTAAAATTACGAACCCAACTAAAAGTCCGGGTAACAAATACGAACCCAACTAAAAAGTCCGGGTAAAATTACGAACCCAACTAAAACTCCGGGTAAAAAATACGAACCCAACTAAAACTCCGGGCAAAAATACTAACCCAACTAAAAAGTCCGGGTAAAAAATACGAACCCAACTAAAACTCCGGGTAAAAATACGAACCCAACTAAAACTCCGGGTAAAAATACGAACCCAACTAAAACTCCGGATAAAAAATACGAACCCAACTAAAACTCCGGGTAAAAAATACAAACCCAACTAAAAAGTCCGGTAAAAAATATGAACCCAACTAAAACTCCGGGTAAAATTACCAACACAACTAAAACTCCGGGTAAAAATACGAACCCAACTAAAACTCCGGGTAAAAAATACGAACCCAACGAAAACTCCGGGTAAAAAATACGAACCCAACTAAAACTCCGGGTAAAATTACGAACCCAACTAAAAGTCCGGGTAAAAAATACGAACCCAACTAAAAAGTCCGGGTAAAATTACGAACCCAACTAAAACTCCGGGTAAAAAATACGAACCCAACTAAAAAGTCCGGGTAAAATTACGAACCCAACTAAAACTCCGGGTAAAATTACGAACCCAACTAAAACTCCGGGTAAAATTACGAACCCAACTAAAAGTCCGGGTAAAAAATACGAACTCAACTAAAAAGTCCGGGTAAAATTACGAACCCAACTAAAAGTCCGGGTAAAAAATACGAACCCAACTAAAAAGTCCGGGTAAAATTACGAACCCAACTAAAACTCCGGGTAAAATTACGAACCCAACTAAAACTCCGGGTAAAATTACGAACCCAACTAAAACTCCGGGTAAAATTACAAACCCAAGTAAAACTCCGGGTAAAATTACGAACTCAACTAAAACTCCGGGTAAAATTACGAACCCAACTAAAACTCCGGGTAAAATTACGAACCCAACTAAAAGTCCGGGTAAAAATACGAACCCAACTATTAACTCAATACTCCGGGTAAAATTACGAACCCAACTAAAACTCCGGGTAAAATTACGAACCCAACTAAAACTCCGGGTAAAATTACGAACCCAACTAAAAGTCCGGGTAAAAAATACGAACCCAACTAAAAAGTCTGGGTAAAAATACGAACCCAACTAAAACTCCGGGTAAAATTATGAACCGAACTAAAAGTCCGGGTAAAAAATTCGAACCCAACTAAAAAGTCCGGGTAAAATTACGAACCAAACTAAAACTCCGGGTAAAAATACGAACCCAACTAAAACTCCGGGTAAAAAATACGAACACAACTAAAACTCCGGGTAAAAATACGAACCCAACTAAAACTCCGGGTAAAAATACGAACCCAACTAAAACTCCGGGTAAAAAATACGAACCCAACTAAAACTCCGGCTAAAAAATACGAACCCAACCAAAACTCCGGGCAAAAATACTAACCCAACTAAAAAGTCCGGGTAAAAAATACGAACCCAACTAAAACTCCGGGTAAAAATACGAACCCAACTAAAACTCCGGGTAAAAATACGAACCCAACTAAAACTCCGGGTAAAAAATACGAATCCAACTAAAACTCCGGGTAAAAAATACGAACCCAACTAAAAAGTCCGGTAAAAAATATGAACCCAACTAAAACTCCGGGTAAAATTACCAACACAACTAAAAAGTCCGGGTAAAATTACGAACCCAACTAAAAGTCCGGGTAAAAAATACGAACCCAACTAAAACTCCGGGCAAAAATACTAACCCAACTAAAAAGTCCGGGTAAAAAATACGAACCCAACTAAAACTCCGGGTAAAAATACGAACCCAACTAAAACTCCGGGTAAAAATACGAACCCAACTAAAACTCCGGGTAAAAAATATGAACCCAACTAAAACTCCGGGTAAAATTACCAACACAACTAAAACTCCGGGTAAAAATACGAACCCAACTAAAACTCCGGGTAAAAAATACGAACCCAACTAAAACTCCGGGTAAAAAATTCGAACCCAACTAAAGCTCCGGGTAAAATTACGAACCCAACTAAAAGTCCGGGTAAAAAATACGAACCCAACTAAAAAGTCCGGGTAAAATTACGAACCCAACTAAAAGTCCGGGTAAAAATACGAACCCAACTATTAACTCAAGACTCCGGGTAAAATTACGAACCCAACTAAAACTCCGGGTAAAATTACGAGCCCAACTAAAACTCCGGGTAAAATTACGAACCCAACTAAAAGTCCGGGTAAAAAATACGAACCCAACTAAAAAGTCCGGGTAAAATTACGAACCCAACTAAAAAGTCCGGGTAAAATTACGAACCCAACTAAAACTCCGGGTAAAATTACGAACTCAACTAAAACTCCGGGTAAAATTACGAACCCAACTAAAACTCCGGGTAAAATTACGAACCCAACTAAAACTCCGGGTAAAAAATACGAACCCAACTAAAACTCCGGGTAAAATTACGAACCCAACTAAAAGTCCGGGTAAAAAAATACGAACCCAACTAAAAAGTCCGGGTAAAATTACGAACCCAACTAAAACTCCTGGTAAAAAATACGAACCCAACTAAAACTCCGGGCAAAAATACTAACCCAACTAAAAAGTCCGGGTAAAAAATACGAACCCAACTAAAACTCCGGGTAAAAATACGAACCCAACTAAAACTCCGGGTAAAATACGAACCCAACTAAAACTCCGGATAAAAATACGAACCCAACTAAAACTCCGGGTAAAAAATACAAACCCAACTAAAAAGTCCGGTAAAAAATATGAACCCAACTAAAACTCCGGGTAAAATTACCAACACAACTAAAACTCCGGGTAAAAATACGAACCCAACTAAAACTCCGGGTAAAAAATACGAACCCAACGAAAACTCCGGGTAAAAATACGAACCCAACTAAAACTCGGGTAAAATTACGAACCCAACTAAAAGTCCGGGTAAAAAATACGAACCCAACTAAAAAGTCCGGTAAAATTACGAACCAACTAAAACTCCGGGTAAAAAATACGAACCCAACTAAAAAGTCCGGGTAAAATTACGAACCCAACTAAAACTCCGGGTAAAATTACGAACCCAACTAAAACTCCGGGTAAAATTACGAACCCAACTAAAAGTCCGGGTAAAAAATACGAACCCAACTAAAAGTCCGGGTAAATTACGAACCCAACTAAAAGTCCGGGTAAAAAATACGAACCCAACTAAAAAGTCCGGGTAAAATTACGAACCCAATTGAAACTCCGGGTAAAATTACGAACCCAACTAAAACACCGGTAAAATTACGAACCCAACTAAAAGTCCGGGTAAAAAATACGAACCCAACTAAAACTCCGGGCAAAAATACTAACCCAACTAAAAAGTCCGGGTAAAAAATACGAACCCAACTAAAACTCCGGGTAAAAATACGAACCCAACTAAAACTCCGGGTAAAAATACGAACCCAACTAAAACTCCGGATAAAAATACGAACCCAACTAAAACTCCGGGTAAAAAATACGAACCCAACTAAAACTCCGGGTAAAAATACGAACCCAACTAAAACTCCGGGTAAAAATACGAACCCAACTAAAACTCCGGGTAAAAATACGAACCCAACTAAAACTCCGGCTAAAAAATACGAACCCAACCAAAACTCCGGGCAAAAATACTAACCCAACTAAAAAGTCCGGGTAAAAAATACGAACCCAACTAAAACTCCGGGTAAAAATACGAACCCAACTAAAACTCGGGGTAAAATACGAACCCAACTAAAACTCCGGGTAAAAATACGAATCCAACTAAAACTCCGGGTAAAAAATACAAACCCAACTAAAAAGTCCGGTAAAAAATATGAACCCAACTAAAACTCCGGGTAAAATTACCAACACAACTAAAAAGTCCGGGTAAAATTACGAACCCAACTAAAAGTCCGGGTAAAAAATACGAACCCAACTAAAACTCCGGGCAAAAATACTAACCCAACTAAAAAGTCCGGGTAAAAAATACGAACCCAACTAAAACTCCGGGTAAAAATACGAACCCAACTAAAACTCCGGGTAAAAATACGAACCCAACTAAACTCCGGGTAAAAAATATGAACCCAACTAAAACTCCGGGTAAAATTACCAACACAACTAAAACTCCGGGTAAAAATACGAACCCAACTAAAACTCGGGTAAAAAATACGAACCCAACTAAAACTCCGGGTAAAAAATTCGAACCCAACTAAAGCTCCGGTAAAATTACGAAACCAACTAAAAGTCCGGGTAAAAAATACGAACCCAACTAAAAAGTCCGGTAAAATTACGAACCAACTAAAAGTCCGGGTAAAATACGAACCCAACTATTAACTCAAGACTCCGGGTAAAATTACGAACCCAACTAAAACTCCGGGTAAAATTACGAGCCAACTAAAACTCCGGGTAAAATTACGAACCCAACTAAAAGTCCGGGTAAAAAATACGAACCCAACTAAAAAGTCCGGGTAAAATTACGAACCAACTAAAAAGTCCGGGTAAAATTACGAACCCAACTAAAACTCCGGGTAAAATTACGAACTCAACTAAAACTCCGGGTAAAATTACGAACCCAACTAAAACTCCGGTAAAATTACGAACCCAACTAAAACTCCGGGTAAAAAATACGAACCCAACTAAAACTCCGGGTAAAATTACGAACCCAACTAAAAGTCCGGGTAAAAAATACGAACCCAACTAAAAAGTCCGGGTAAAATTACGAACCCAACTAAAACTCTGGTAAAAAAATACGAACCCAACTAAAACTCCGGGCAAAAATACTAACCCAACTAAAAAGTCCGGGTAAAAAATACGAACCCAACTAAAACTCCGGGTAAAAATACGAACCCAACTAAAACTCCGGGTAAAAATACGAACCCAACTAAAACTCCGGATAAAAATACGAACCCAACTAAAACTCCGGGTAAAAAATACAAACCCAACTAAAAAGTCCGGTAAAAAATATGAACCCAACTAAAACTCCGGGTAAAATTACCAATACAACTAAAACTCCGGGTAAAAATACGAACCCAACTAAAACTCCGGGTAAAAAATACGAACCCAACTAAAACTCCGGGTAAAAAATTCGAACCCAACTAAAGCTCCGGGTAAAATTACGAACCCAACTAAAAGTCCGAGTAAAAAATACGAACCCAACTAAAAAGTCCGGGTAAAATTACGAACCCAACTAAAAGTCCGGGTAAAAATACGAACCCAACTATTAACTCAAGACTCCGGGTAAAATTACGAACCCAACTAAAACTCCGGGTAAAATTACGAGCCCAACTAAAACTCCGGGTAAAATTACGAACCCAACTAAAAGTCCGGGTAAAAAATACGAACCCAACTAAAAAGTCCGGGTAAAATTACGAACCCAACTAAAAAGTCCGGGTAAAATTACGAACCCAACTAAAACTCCGGGTAAAATTACGAACTCAACTAAAACTCCGGGTAAAATTACGAACCCAACTAAAACTCCGGGTAAAATTACGAACCCAACTAAAACTCCGGGTAAAAAATACGAACCCAACTAAAACTCCGGGTAAAATTACGAACCCAACTAAAAGTCCGGGTAAAAAATACGAACCCAACTAAAAAGTCCGGGTAAAATTACGAACCCAACTAAAACTCCTGGTAAAAAATACGAACCCAACTAAAACTCCGGGCAAAAATACTAACCCAACTAAAAAGTCCGGGTAAAAAATACGAACCCAACTAAAACTCCGGGTAAAAATACGAACCCAACTAAAACTCCGGGTAAAAATGCGAACCCAACTAAAACTCCGGATAAAAATACGAACCCAACTAAAACTCCGGGTAAAAAATACAAACCCAACTAAAAAGTCCGGTAAAAAATATGAACCCAACTAAAACTCCGGGTAAAATTACCAACACAACTAAAACTCCGGGTAAAAATACGAACCCAACTAAAACTCCGGGTAAAAAATACGAACCCAACGAAAACTCCGGGTAAAAAATACGAACCCAACTAAAACTCCGGGTAAAATTACGAACCCAAGTAAAAGTCCGGGTAAAAAATACGAACCCAACTAAAAAGTCCGGGTAAAATTACGAACCCAACTAAAACTCCGGGTAAAAAATACGAACCCAACTAAAAAGTCCGGGTAAAATTACGAACCCAACTAAAACTCCGGGTAAAATTACGAACCCAACTAAAACTCCGGGTAAAATTACGAACCCAACTAAAAGTCCGGGTAAAAAATACGAACCCAACTAAAAAGTCCGGGTAAAATTACGAACCCAACTAAAAGTCCGGGTAAAAAATACGAACCCAACTAAAAAGTCCGGGTAAAATTACGAACCCAATTGAAACTCCGGGTAAAATTACGAACCCAACTAAAACACCGGGTAAAATTACGAACCCAACTAAAAGTCCGGGTAAAAAATACGAACCCAACTAAAACTCCGGGCAAAAATACTAACCCAACTAAAAAGTCCGGGTAAAAATACGAACCCAACTAAAACTCCGGGTAAAAAATACGAACCCAACTAAAACTCCGGCTAAAAAATACGAACCCAACCAAAACTCCGGGCAAAAATACTAACCCAACTAAAAAGTCCGGGTAAAAAATACGAACCCAACTAAAACTCCGGGTAAAAATACGAACCCAACTAAAACTCCGGGTAAAAATACGAACCCAACTAAAACTCCGGGTAAAAAATACGAATCCAACTAAAACTCCGGGTAAAAAATACGAACCCAACTAAAAAGTCCGGTAAAAAATATGAACCCAACTAAAACTCCGGGTAAAATTACCAACACAACTAAAAAGTCCGGGTAAAATTACGAACCCAACTAAAAGTCCGGGTAAAAAATACGAACCCAACTAAAACTCCGGGCAAAAATACTAACCCAACTAAAAAGTCCGGGTAAAAAATACGAACCCAACTAAAACTCCGGGTAAAAATACGAACCCAACTAAAACTCCGGGTAAAAAATATGAACCCAACTAAAACTCCGGGTAAAATTAACAACACAACTAAAACTCCGGGTAAAAATACGAACCCAACTAAAACTCCGGGTAAAAAATACGAACCCAACTAAAACTCCGGGTAAAAAATTCGAACCCAACTAAAGCTCCGGGTAAAATTACGAACCCAACTAAAAGTCCGGGTAAAAAATACGAACCCAACTAAAAAGTCCGGGTAAAATTACGAACCCAACTAAAAGTCCGGGTAAAAATACGAACCCAACTATTAACTCAAGACTCCGGGTAAAATTACGAACCCAACTAAAACTCCGGGTAAAATTACGAGCCCAACTAAAACTCCGGGTAAAATTACGAACCCAACTAAAAGTCCGGGTAAAAAATACGAACCCAACTAAAAAGTCCGGGTAAAATTACGAACCCAACTAAAAAGTCCGGGTAAAATTACGAACCCAACTAAAACTCCGGGTAAAATTACGAACTCAACTAAAACTCCGGGTAAAATTACGAACCCAACTAAAACTCCGGGTAAAATTACGAACCCAACTAAAACTCCGGGTAAAAAATACGAACCCAACTAAAACTCCGGGTAAAATTACGAACCCAACTAATAGTCCGGGTAAAAAATACGAACCCAACTAAAAAGTCCGGGTAAAATTACGAACCCAACTAAAACTCCTGGTAAAAAATACGAACCCAACTAAAACTCCGGGCAAAAATACTAACCCAACTAAAAAGTCCGGGTAAAAAATACGAACCCAACTAAAACTCCGGGTAAAAATACGAACCCAACTAAAACTCCGGGTAAAAATACGAACCCAACTAAAACTCCGGATAAAAATACGAACCCAACTAAAACTCCGGGTAAAAAATACAAACCCAACTAAAAAGTCCGGTAAAAAATATGAACCCAACTAAAACTCCGGGTAAAATTACCAACACAACTAAAACTCCGGGTAAAAATACGAACCCAACTAAAACTCCGGGTAAAAAATACGAACCCAACGAAAACTCCGGGTAAAAAATACGAACCCAACTAAAACTCCGGGTAAAATTACGAACCCAACTAAAAGTCCGGGTAAAAAATACGAACCCAACTAAAAAGTCCGGGTAAAATTACGAACCCAACTAAAACTCCGGGTAAAAAATACGAACCCAACTAAAAAGTCCGGGTAAAATTACGAACCCAACTAAAACTCCGGGTAAAATTACGAACCCAACTAAAACTCCGGGTAAAATTACGAACCCAACTAAAAGTCCGGGTAAAAAATACGAACCCAACTAAAAAGTCCGGGTAAAATTACGAACCCAACTAAAAGTCCGGGTAAAAAATACGAACCCAACTAAAAAGTCCGGGTAAAATTACGAACCCAATTGAAACTCCGGGTAAAGTTACGAACCCAACTAAAACACCGGGTAAAATAAGAACCCAACTAAAAGTCCGGGTAAAAAATACGAACCCAACTAAAACTCCGGGCAAAAATACTAACCCAACTAAAAAGTCCGGGTAAAAAATACGAACCCAACTAAAACTCCGCGTAAAAATACGAACCCAACTAAAACTCCGGGTAAAAATACGAACCCAACTAAAACTCCGGGTAAAAAATATGAACCCAACTAAAACTCCGGGTAAAATTACCAACACAACTAAAACTCCGGGTAAAAATACGAACCCAACTAAAACTCCGGGTAAAAAATACGAACCCAACTAAAACTCCGGGTAAAAAATTCGAACCCAACTAAAACTCCGGGTAAAATTACGAACCCAACTAAAAGTCCGGGTAAAAAATACGAACCCAACTAAAAAGTCCGGGTAAAATTACGAACCCAACTAAAACTCCGGGTAAAATTACGAACCCAACTAAAACTCCGGGTAAAAAATACGAACCCAACTAAAAAGTCCGGGTAAAATTACGAACCCAACTAAAAAGTCCGGGTAAAATTACGAACCCAACTAAAACTCCGGGTAAAATTACGAACTCAACTAGAACTCCGGGTAAAATTACGAACCCAACTAAAACTCCGGATAAAATTACGAACCCAACTAAAAGTCCGGGTAAAAAATACGAACCCAACTAAAAAGTCCGGGTAAAATTACGAACCCAACTAAAACTCCGGGTAAAATTACGAACCCAACTAAAACTCCGGGTAAAATTACGAACCCAACTAAAACTCCGGGTAAAATTACGAACCCAAGTAAAACTCCGGGTAAAATTACGAACTCAACTAAAACTCCGGGTAAAATTACGAACCCAACTAAAACTCCGGGTAAAATTACGAACCCAACTAAAAGTCCGGGTAAAAATACGAACCCAACTATTAACTCAATACTCCGGGTAAAATTACGAACCCAACTAAAACTCCGGGTAAAATTACGAACCCAACTAAAAGTCCGGGTAAAAAATACAAACCCAACTAAAAAGTCCGGGTAAAATTACGAACGCAACTAAAACTCCGGGTAAAATTATGAACCGAACTAAAAGTCCGGGTAAAAAATTCGAACCCAACTAAAAAGTCCGGGTAAAATTACGAACCCAACTAAGACTCCGGGTAAAAATACGAACCCAACTAAAACTCCGGGTAAAAAATACGAACCCAACTAAAACTCCGGGTAAAAATACGAACCCAACTAAAACTCCGGGTAAAAATACGAACCCAACTAAAACTCCGGGTAAAAAATACGAACCCAACTAAAACTCCGGCTAAAAAATACGAACCCAACCAAAACTCCGGGCAAAAATACTAACCCAACTAAAAAGTCCGGGTAAAAAATACGAACCCAACTAAAACTCCGGGTAAAAATACGAACCCAACTAAAACTCCGGGTAAAAATACGAACCCAACTAAAACTCCGGGTAAAAAATATGAATCCAACTAAAACTCCGGGTAAAAAATACGAACCCAACTAAAAAGTCCGGTAAAAAATATGAACCCAACTAAAACTCCGGGTAAAATTACCAACACAACTAAAAAGTCCGGGTAAAATTACGAACCCAACTAAAAGTCCGGGTAAAAAATACGAACCCAACTAAAACTCCGGGCAAAAATACTAACCCAACTAAAAAGTCCGGGTAAAAAATACGAACCCAACTAAAACTCCGGGTAAAAATACGAACCCAACTAAAACTCCGGGTAAAAATACGAACCCAACTAAAACTCCGGGTAAAAAATATGAACCCAACTAAAACTCCGGGTAAAATTACCAACATAACTAAAACTCCGGGTATAAATACGAACCCAACTAAAACTCCGGGTAAAAAATACGAACCCAACTAAAACTCCGGGTAAAAAATTCGAACCCAACTAAAACTCCGGGTAAAATTACGAACCCAACTAAAAGTCCGGGTAAAAAATACGAACCCAACTAAAAAGTCCGGGTAAAATTACGAACCCAACTAAAAGTCCGGGTAAAAATACGAACCCAACTATTAACTCAAGACTCCGGGTAAAATTACGAACCCAACTAAAACTCCGGGTAAAATTACGAACCCAACTAAAACTCCGGGTAAAATTACGAACCCAACTAAAAGTCCGGGTAAAAAATACGAACCCAACTAAAAAGTCCGGGTAAAATTACGAAACCAACTAAAAAGACCGGGTAAAATTACGAACCCAACTAAAACTCCGGGTAAAATTACGAACCCAAGTAAAACTCCGGGTAAAATTACGAACCCAAGTAAAACTCCGGGTAAAATTACGAACCCAACTAAAACTCCGGGTAAAATTACGAACCCAACTAAAACTCCGGGTAAAATTACGAACCCAACTAAAAGTCCGGGTAAAAATACGAACCCAACTAAAAAGTCCGGGTAACTCAAGACTCCGGGTAAAATTACGAACCCAACTAAAACTCCGGGTAAAATTACGAACCCAACTAAAACTCCGGGTAAAATTACGAACCCAACTAAAAGTCCGGGTACAAAATACGAATCCAACTAAAAGGTCCGGGTAAAAATACGAACCCAACTAAAAAGTCCGGGTAAAATTACTAACCCAACTAAAACTCCGGGTAAAATTACAAACTCAACTAAAACTCCGGGTAAAATTACGAACCCAACTAAAACTCCGGGTAAAAATACGAACCCAACTAAAACTCCGGGTAAAAAATACGAACCCAACTAAAACTCCGGGTAAAAAATTCGAACCCAACTAAAACTCCGGGTAAAATTACGAACCCAACTAAAAGTCCGGGTAAAAAATACGAACCCAACTAAAAAGTCCGGGTAAAATTACGAACCCAACTAAAACTCCGGGTAAAATTACGAACCCAACAAAACTCCAGTTAAAAAATACGAACCCAACTAAAAAGTCCGGGTAAAATTACGAACCCAACTAAAAACTCCGGGTAAAATTACGAACTCAACTAAAACTCCGGGTAAAATTACGAACCCAACTAAAACTCCGGGTAAAATTACGAACCCAATTAAAAGTCCGGGTAAAAAATACGAACCCAAATAAAAAGTCCGGGTAAAATTACGAACCCAACTAAAACTCCGGGTAAAATTACGAACCCAACTAAAACTCCGGGTAAAATTACGAACCCAAGTAAAACTCCGGGTAAAATTACGAACCCAAGTAAAACTCCGGGTAAAATTACGAACCCAACTAAAACTCCGGGTAAAATTACGAACCCAACTAAAACTCCGGGTAAAATTACGAACCCAACTAAAAGTCCGGGTAAAAATACGAACCCAACTATTAACTCATGACTCCGGGTAAAATTACGAACCCAACTAAAACTCCGGGTAAAATTACGAACCCAACTAAAACTCCGGGTAAAATTACGAACCCAACTAAAAGTCCGGGTAAAAAATACGAACCCAACTAAAAAGTCCGGGTAAAATTACGAACCCAACTAAAAAGTCCGGGTAAAATTACGACCCCAACTAAAACTCCGGGTAAAATTACGAACCCAAGTAAAACTCCGGGTAAAATTACGAACCCAAGTAAAACTCCGGGTAAAATTACGAACCCAACTAAAACTCCGGGTAAAATTACGAACCCAACTAAAACTCCGGGTAAAATTACGAACCCAACTAAAAGTCCGGGTAAAAATACGAACCCAACTAAAAAGTCCGGGTAACTCAAGACTCCGGGTAAAATTACGAACCCAACTAAAACTCCGGGTAAAATTACGAACCCAACTAAAACTCCGGGTAAAATTACGAACCCAACTAAAAGTCCGGGTACAAAATACGAACCCAACTAAAAGGTCCGGGTAAAATTACGAACCCAACTAAAACTCCGGGTAAAATTACGAACCCAACTAAAAAGTCCGGGTAAAATTACGAACCCAACTAAAAAGTCCGGGTAAAATTATGAACCCAACTAAAAAGTCCGGGTAAAATTACGAACCCAACAAAGACTCCGGGTAAAATTACGAACTCAACTAAAACTCCGGGTAAAATTACGAACCCAACTAAAACTCCGGGTAAAATTACGAACCCAACTAAGAGTCCGGGTAAAAAATACGAACCCAGCTAAAAAGTCCAGGTAAAATTACGAACCCAACTAAAACTCCGGGTAAAATTACGAACCCAACTAAAACTCCGGGTAATATTACGAACCCAAGTAAAACTCCGGGTAAAATTACGAACCCAAGTAAAACTCCGGGTAAAATTACGAACCCAACTAAAACTCCGGGTAAAATTACGAACCCAACTAAAACTCCGGGTAAAATTACGAACTCAACTAAAAGTCCGGGTAAAAAATACGAACCCAACTAAAAAGTCCGGATAAAATTACGAACCCAAGTAAAACTCCGGGTAAAATTACGAACCCAACTAAAACTCCGGGTAAAATTACGAACCCAACTAAAAAGTCCGGGTAAAATTACGAACCCAAATAAAACTCCGGGTAAAATTACGAACCCAACTAAAACTCCGGGCAAAAATACGAACCCAACTAAAACTCCGGGTAAAAATACGAACCCAACTAAAACACCGGGTAAAAAATATGAACCCAACTAAAACTCCGGGTAAAATTACCAACACAACTAAAACTCCGGGTAAAAATACGAACCCAACTAAAACTCCGGGTAAAAAATACGATCCCAACTAAAACTCCGGGTAAAAAATTCGAACCCAACCAAAACTCCGGGTAAAATTACGAACCCAACTAAAAGTCCGGGTAAAAAATACGAACCCAACTAAAAAGTCCGGGTAAAATTACGAACCCAACTAAAACTCCGGGTAAAATTACGAACCCAACTAAAACTCCGGGTAAAAAATACGAACCCAACTAAAAAGTCCGGGTAAAATTACGAACCCAACTAAAACTCCGGGTAAAATTACGAACCCAAGTAAAACTCCGGGTAAAATTACGAACCCAAGTAAAACTCCGGGTAAAATTACGAACCCAACTAAAACTCCGGGTAAAATTACGAACCCAACTAAAACTCCGGGTAAAATTACGAACCCAACTAAAAGTCCGGGTAAAAAATACGAACCCAACTAAAAAGTCCGGATAAAATTACGAACCCAAGTAAAACTCCGGGTAAAATTACGAACCCAACTAAAACTCCGGGTAAAATTACGAACCCAACTAAAAAGTCCGGGTTAAATTACGAACCCAAATAAAAAGTCCGGGTAAAATTACTAACCCAACTAAAACTCCGGGTAAAATTACGAACTCAACTAAAACTCCGGGTAAAATTACGAACCCAACTAAAACTCCGGGCAAAAATACGAACCCAACTAAAACTCCGGGTAAAAATACGACCCCAACTAAAACTCCGGGTAAAATTACGAACCCAACTAAAACTCCGGGTAAAATTACGAACCCAACTAAAAGTCCGGGTAAAAAATACGAACCCAACTAAAAAGTCCGGGTAAAATTACGAACCCAACTAAAACTCCGGGTAAAATTACGAACCCAACTAAAACTCCGGGTAAAATTACGAACCCAAGTAAAACTCCGGGTAAAATTACGAACCCAAGTAAAACTCCGGGTAAAATTACGACCCCAACTAAAACTCCGGGTAAAATTACGAACCCAACTAAAACTCCGGGTAAAATTACGAACCCAACTAAAAGTCCGGGTAAAAAATACGAACCCAACTAAAAAGTCCGGATAAAATTACGAACCCAAGTAAAACTCCGGGTAAAATTACGAACCCAACTAAAACTCCGGGTAAAATTACGAACCCAACTAAAAAGTCCGGGTAAAATTACGAACCCAAATAAAAAGTCCGGGTAAAATTACTAACCCAACTAAAACTCCGGGTAAAATTACGAACTCAACTAAAACTCCGGGTAAAATTACGAACCCAACTAAAACTCCGGGTAAAAATACGAACCCAACTAAAACTCCGGGTAAAAATACGAACCCAACTAAAACTCCGGGTAAAAAATATGAACCCAACTAAAACTCCGGGTAAAATTACCAACACAACTAAAACTCCGGGTAAAAATACGAACCCAACTAAAACTTCGGGTAAAAAATACGAACCCAACTAAAACTCCGGGTAAAAAATTCGAACGCAACTAAAACTCCGGGTAAAATTACGAACCCAACTAAAAGTCCGGGTAAAAAATACGAACCCAACTAAAAAGTCCGTGTAAAATTACGAACCCAACTAAAACTCCGGGTAAAATTACGAACCCAACTAAAACTCCGGGTAAAAAATACGAACCCAACTAAAAAGTCCGGGTAAAATTACGAACCTTACTAAAAAGTCCGGGTAAAATTACGAACCCAACTAAAACTCCGGGTAAAATTACGAACTCATCTAAAACTCCGGGTAAAATTACGAACCCAACTAAAACTCCGGGTAAAATTACGAACCCAACTAAAACTCCGGGTAAAATTACGAACCCAACTAAAAGTCCGGGTAAAAATACGAACCCAACTAAAAAGTCCGGGTAACTCAAGACTCCGGGTAAAATTACGAACCCAACTAAAACTCCGGGTAAAATTACGAACCCAACTAAAACTCCGGGTAAAATTACGAACCCAAGTAAAAGTCCGGGTACAAAATACGAACCCAACTAAAAGGTCCGGGTAAAATTACGAACCCAACTAAAACTCCGGGTAAAATTATGAACCCAACTAAAAGTCCGGGTAAAAAATTCGAACCCAACTAAAAAGTCCGGGTAAAATTACGAACCCAACTAAAACTCCGGGTAAAATTACGAACCCAACTAAAAAGTCCGGGTAAAATTACGAACCCAACTAAAAAGTCCGGGTAAAATTACGAACCCAACTAAAAAGTCCGTATAAAATTACGAACCCAAGTAAAACTCCGGGTAAAATTACGAACCCAACTAAAAAGTCCGGGTAAAATTACGAACCCAACTAAAACTCCGGGTAAAATTACGAACCCAACTAAAACTCCGGGTAAAATTACGAACCCAACTAAAAGTCCGGGTACAAAATACGAACCCAACTAAAAGGTCCGGGTAAAATTACGAACCCAACTAAAACTCCGGGTAAAATTATGAACCCAACTAAAAGTCCGGGTAAAAAATTCGAACCCAACTAAAAAGTCCGGGTAAAATTACGAACCCAAGTAAAACTCCGGGTAAAATTACGAACCCAACTAAAAACTCCGGGTAAAATTACGAAACCAACTAAAAGTCCGGGTAAAAAATACGAACCCAACTAAAAAGTCCGGATAAAATTACGAACCCAAGTAAAACTCCGGGTAAAATTACGAACCCAACTAAAACTCCGGGTAAAATTACGAACCCAACTAAAAAGTCCGTGTAAAATTACGAACCCAAATAAAAAGTCCGGGTAAAATTACTAACCCAACTAAAACTCCGGGTAAAATTACGAACTCAACTAAAACTCCGGGTAAAATTACGAACCCAACTAAAACTCCGGGTAAAAATACGAACCCAACTAAAACTCCGGGTAAAAATACGAACCCAACTAAAACTCCGGGTAAAAAATATGAACCCAACTAAAACTCCGGGTAAAATTACCAACACAACTAAAACTCCGGGTAAAAATACGAACCCAACTAAAAGTCCGGGTAAAAAATACGAACCCAACTAAAAAGTCCGGGTAAAATTACGAACCCAACTAAAACTCCGGGTAAAATTACGAACCCAACTAAAACTCCGGGTAAAAAATACGAACCCAACTAAAAAGTCCGGGTAAAATTACGAACCTTACTAAAAAGTCCGGGTAAAATTACGAACCCAACTAAAACTCCGGGTAAAATTACGAACTCAACTAAAACTCCGGGTAAAATTACGAACCCAACTAAAACTCCGGGTAAAATTACGAACCCAATTAAAAGTCCGGGTAAAAAATACGAACCCAACTAAAAAGTCCGGGTAAAATTACGAACCCAACTAAAACTCCGGGTAAAATTACGAACCCAAGTAAAACTCCGGGTAAAATTACGAACCCAAGTAAAACTCCGGGTAAAATTACGAACCCAAGTAAAACTCCGGGTAAAATAACGAACCCAACTAAAACTCCGGGTAAAATTACGAACCCAACTAAAAGTCCAGGTAAAAATACGAACCCAACTATTAACTCAAGACTCCGGGTAAAATTACGAACCCAACTAAAACTCCGGGTAAAATTACGAACCCAACTAAAAGTCCGGGTAAAAATACGAACCCAACTATTAACTCAAGACTCCGGGTAAAATTACGAACCCAACTAAAACTCCGGGTAAAATTACGAACCCAACTAAAAGTCCGGGTAAAAAATACGAACCCAACTAAAAAGTCCGGGTAAAATTACGAACCCAACTAAAAAGTCCGGGTAAAATTACGAACCCAACTAAAACTCCGGGTAAAATTACGAACCCAAGTAAAACTCCGGGTAAAATTACGAACCCAAGTAAAACTCCGGGTAAAATTACGAACCCAACTAAAACTCCGGGTAAAATTACGAACCCAACTAAAACTCCGGGTAAAATTACGAACCCAACTAAAAGTCCGGGTAAAAATACGAACCCAACTAAAAAGTCCGGGTAACTCAAGACTCCGGGTAAAATTACGAACCCAACTAAAACTCCGGGTAAAATTACGAACCCAACTAAAACTCCGGGTAAAATTACGAACCCAAGTAAAAGTCCGGGTACAAAATACGAACCCAACTAAAAGGTCCGGGTAAAATTACGAACCCAACTAAAACTCCGGGTAAAATTATGAACCCAACTAAATGTCCGGGTAAAAAATTCGAACCCAACTAAAAAGTCCGGGTAAAATTACGAACCCAACTAAAACTCCGGGTAAAATTACGAACCCAACTAAAAAGTCCGGGTAAAATTACGAACCCAACTAAAAAGTCCGGGTAAAATTACGAACCCAACTAAAAAGTCCGGATAAAATTACGAACCCAAGTAAAACTCCGGGTAAAATTACGAACCCAACTAAAAAGTCCGGGTAAAATTACGAACCCAACTAAAACTCCGGGTAAAATTACGAACCCAACTAAAACTCCGGGTAAAATTACGAACCCAACTAAAAGTCCGGGTACAAAATACGAACCCAACTAAAAGGTCCGGGTAAAATTACGAACCCAACTAAAACTAAGGGTAAAATTATGAACCCAACTAAAAGTCCGGGTAAAAAATTCGAACCCAACTAAAAAGTCCGGGTAAAATTACGAACCCAAGTAAAACTCCGGGTAAAATTACGAACCCAACTAAAAACTCCGGGTAAAATTACGAACCCAACTAAAAGTCCGGGTAAAAAATACGAACCCAACTAAAAAGTCCGGATAAAATTACGAACCCAAGTAAAACTCCGGGTAAAATTACGAACCCAACTAAAACTCCGGGTAAAATTACGAACCCAACTAAAAAGTCCGGGTAAAATTACGAACCCAAATAAAAAGTCCGGGTAAAATTACTAACCCAACTAAAACTCCGGGTAAAATTACGAACTCAACTAAAACTCCGGGTAAAATTACGAACCCAACTAAAACTCCGGGTAAAAATACGAACCCAACTAAAACTCCGGGTAAAAATACGAACCCAACTAAAACTCCGGGTAAAAAATATGAACCCAACTAAAACTCCGGGTAAAATTACCAACACAACTAAAACTCCGGGTAAAAATGCGAACCCAACTAAAACTTCGGGTAAAAAATACGAACCCAACTAAAACTCCGGGTAAAAAATTCGAACGCAACTAAAACTCCGGGTAAAATTACGAACCCAACTAAAAGTCCGGGTAAAAAATACGAACCCAACTAAAAAGTCCGGGTAAAATTACGAACCCAACTAAAACTCCGGGTAAAATTACGAACCCAACTAAAACTCCGGGTAAAAAATACGAACCCAACTAAAAAGTCCGGGTAAAATTACGAACCTTACTAAAAAGTCCGGGTAAAATTACGAACCCAACTAAAACTCCGGGTAAAATTACGAACTCAACTAAAACTCCGGGTAAAATTACGAACCCAACTAAAACTCCGGGTAAAATTACGAACCCAATTAAAAGTCCGGGTAAAAAATACGAACCCAACTAAAAAGTCCGGGTAAAATTACGAACCCAACTAAAACTCCGGGTAAAATTACGAACCCAACTAAAACTCCGGGTAAAATTACGAACCCAAGTAAAACTCCGGGTAAAATTACGAACCCAAGTAAAACTCCGGGTAAAATAACGAACCCAACTAAAACTCCGGGTAAAATTACGAACCCAACTAAAAGTCCAGGTAAAAATACGAACCCAACTATTAACTCAAGACTCCGGGTAAAATTACGAACCCAACTAAAACTCCGGGTAAAATTACGAACCCAACTAAAACTCCGGGTAAAATTACGAACCCAACTAAAAGTCCGGGTAAAAAATACGAACCCAACTAAAAAGTCCGGGTAAAATTACGAACCCAACTAAAAAGTCCGGGTAAAATTACGAACCCAACTAAAACTCCGGGTAAAATTACGAACCCAAGTAAAACTCCGGGTAAAATTACGAACCCAAGTAAAACTCCGGGTAAAATTACGAACCCAACTAAAACTCCGGGTAAAATTACGAACCCAACTAAAACTACGGGTAAAATTACGAACCCAACTAAAAGTCCGGGTAAAAATACGAACCCAACTAAAAAGTCCGGGTAACTCAAGACTCCGGGTAAAATTACGAACCCAACTAAAACTCCGGGTAAAATTACGAACCCAACTAAAACTCCGGGTAAAATTACGAACCCAACTAAAAGTCCGGGTAAAAAATACGAACCCAACTAAAAAGTCCGGGTAAAATTACGAACCCAACTAAAAAGTCCGGGTAAAATTACGACCCCAACTAAAACTCCGGGTAAAATTACGAACCCAAGTAAAACTCCGGGTAAAATTACGAACCCAAGTAAAACTCCGGGTAAAATTACGAACCCAACTAAAACTCCGGGTAAAATTACGAACCCAACTAAAACTCCGGGTAAAATTACGAACCCAACTAAAAGTCCGGGTAAAAATACGAACCCAACTAAAAAGTCCGGGTAACTCAAGACTCCGGGTAAAATTACGAACCCAACTAAAACTCCGGGTAAAATTACGAACCCAACTAAAACTCCGGGTAAAATTACGAACCCAACTAAAAGTCCGGGTACAAAATACGAACACAACTAAAAGGTCCGGGTAAAATTACGAACCCAACTAAAACTCCGGGTAAAATTATGAACCCAACTAAAAGTCCGGGTAAAAAAAATCGAACCCAACTAAAAAGTCCGGGTAAAATTACGAACCCAACTAAAACTCCGGGTAAAATTACGAACCCAACTAAAAAGTCCGGGTAAAATTACGAACCCAACTAAAAAGTCCGGGTAAAATTACGAACCCAACTAAAAAGTCCGGGTAAAATTACGAACCCAACAAAGACTCCGGGTAAAATTACGAACTCAACTAAAACTCCGGGTAAAATTACGAACCCAACTAAAACTCCGGGTAAAATTACGAACCCAACTAAGAGTCCGGGTAAAAAATACGAACCCAGCTAAAAAGTCCAGGTAAAATTACGAACCCAACTAAAACTCCGGGTAAAATTACGAACCCAACTAAAACTCCGGGTAAAATTACGAACCCAACTAAAACTCCGGGTAAAATTACGAACCCAACTAAAAGTCCGGGTACAAAATACGAACCCAACTAAAAGGTCCGGGTAAAATTACGAACCCAACTAAAACTAAGGGTAAAATTATGAACCCAACTAAAAGTCCGGGTAAAAAATTCGAACCCAACTAAAAAGTCCGGGTAAAATTACGAACCCAAGTAAAACTCCGGGTAAAATTACGAACCCAACTAAAAACTCCGGGTAAAATTACGAACCCAACTAAAAGTCCGGGTAAAAAATACGAACCCAACTAAAAAGTCCGGATAAAATTACGAACCCAAGTAAAACTCCGGGTAAAATTACGAACCCAACTAAAACTCCGGGTAAAATTACGAACCCAACTAAAAAGTCCGGGTAAAATTACGAACCCAAATAAAAAGTCCGGGTAAAATTACTAACCCAACTAAAACTCCGGGTAAAATTACGAACTCAACTAAAACTCCGGGTAAAATTACGAACCCAACTAAAACTCCGGGTAAAAATACGAACCCAACTAAAACTCCGGGTAAAAATACGAACCCAACTAAAACTCCGGGTAAAAAATATGAACCCAACTAAAACTCCGGGTAAATTACCAACACAACTAAAACTCCGGGTAAAAATGCGAACCCAACTAAAACTTCGGGTAAAAAATACGAACCCAACTAAAACTCCGGGTAAAAAATTCGAACGCAACTAAAACTCCGGGTAAAATTACGAACCCAACTAAAAGTCCGGGTAAAAAATACGAACCCAACTAAAAAGTCCGGGTAAAATTACGAACCCAACTAAAACTCCGGGTAAAATTACGAACCCAACTAAAACTCCGGGTAAAAAATACGAACCCAACTAAAAAGTCCGGGTAAAATTACGAACCTTACTAAAAAGTCCGGGTAAAATTACGAACCCAACTAAAACTCCGGGTAAAATTACGAACTCAACTAAAACTCCGGGTAAAATTACGAACCCAACTAAAACTCCGGGTAAAATTACGAACCCAATTAAAAGTCCGGGTAAAAAATACGAACCCAACTAAAAGTCCGGGTAAAATTACGAACCCAACTAAAACTCCGGGTAAAATTACGAACCCAACTAAAACTCCGGGTAAAATTACGAACCCAAGTAAAACTCCGGGTAAAATTACGAACCCAAGTAAAACTCCGGGTAAAATAACGAACCCAACTAAAACTCCGGGTAAAATTACGAACCCAACTAAAAGTCCAGGTAAAAATACGAACCCAACTATTAACTCAAGACTCCGGGTAAAATTACGAACCCAACTAAAACTCCGGGTAAAATTACGAACCCAACTAAAACTCCGGGTAAAATTACGAACCCAACTAAAAGTCCGGGTAAAAAATACGAACCCAACTAAAAAGTCCGGGTAAAATTACGAACCCAACTAAAAAGTCCGGGTAAAATTACGAACCCAACTAAAACTCCGGGTAAAATTACGAACCCAAGTAAAACTCCGGGTAAAATTACGAACCCAAGTAAAACTCCGGGTAAAATTACGAACCCAACTAAAACTCCGGGTAAAATTACGAACCCAACTAAAACTACGGGTAAAATTACGAACCCAACTAAAAGTCCGGGTAAAAATACGAACCCAACTAAAAAGTCCGGGTAACTCAAGACTCCGGGTAAAATTACGAACCCAACTAAAACTCCGGGTAAAATTACGAACCCAACTAAAACTCCGGTAAAATTACGAACCCAACTAAAAGTCCGGGTAAAAAATACGAACCCAACTAAAAGTCCGGGTAAAATTACGAACCCAACTAAAAAGTCCGGGTAAAATTACGACCCCAACTAAAACTCCGGGTAAAATTACGAACCCAAGTAAAACTCCGGGTAAAATTACGAACCCAAGTAAAACTCCGGGTAAAATTACGAAACCAGCTAAAACTCCGGGTAAAATTACGAACCCAACTAAAACTCCGGGCAAAATTACGAACCCAACTAAAAGTCCGGGTAAAAATACGAACCCAACTAAAAAGTCCGGGTAACTCAAGACTCCGGGTAAAATTACGAACCCAACTAAAACTCCGGGTAAAATTACGAAACCAACTAAAACTCCGGGTAAAATTACGAACCCAACTAAAAGTCCGGGTACAAAATACGAACACAACTAAAAGGTCCGGGTAAAATTACGAACCCAACTAAAACTCCGGGTAAAATTATGAACCCAACTAAAAGTCCGGGTAAAAAAAATCGAACCCAACTAAAAAGTCCGGGTAAAATTACGAACCCAACTAAAACTCCGGGTAAAATTACGAACCCAACTAAAAAGTCCGGGTAAAATTACGAACCCAACTAAAAAGTCCGGGTAAAATTACGAACCCAACTAAAAAGTCCGGGTAAAATTACGAACCCAACAAAGACTCCGGGTAAAATTACGAACTCAACTAAAACTCCGGGTAAAATTACGAACCCAACTAAAACTCCGGGTAAAATTACGAACCCAACTAAGAGTCCGGGTAAAAAATACGAACCCAGCTAAAAAGTCCAGGTAAAATTACGAACCCAACTAAAACTCCGGGTAAAATTACGAACCCAACTAAAACTCCGGGTAAAATTACGAACCCAACTAAAACTCCGGGTAAAATTACGAACTCAACTAAAAGTCCGGGTAAAAAATACGAACCCAACTAAAAAGTCCGGATAAAATTACGAACCCAAGTAAAACTCCGGGTAAAATTACGAACCCAACTAAAACTCCGGGTAAAATTACGAACCCAACTAAAAAGTCCGGGTAAAATTACGAACCCAAATAAAACTCCGGGTAAAATTACGAACCCAACTAAAACTCCGGGCAAAAATACGAACCCAACTAAAACTCCGGGTAAAAATACGAACCCAACTAAAACACCGGGTAAAAAATATGAACCCAACTAAAACTCCGGGTAAAATTACCAACACAACTAAAACTCCGGGTAAAAATACGAACCCAACTAAAACTCCGGGTAAAAAATACGATCCCAACTAAAACTCCGGGTAAAAAATTCGAACCCAACTAAAACTCCGGGTAAAATTACGAACCCAACTAAAAGTCCGGGTAAAAAATACGAACCCAACTAAAAAGTCCGGGTAAAATTACGAACCCAACTAAAACTCCGGGTAAAATTACGAACCCAACTAAAACTCCGGGTAAAAAATACGAACCCAACTAAAAAGTCCGGGTAAAATTACGAACCCAACTAAAACTCCGGGTAAAATTACGAACCCAAGTAAAACTCCGGGTAAAATTACGAACCCAAGTAAAACTCCGGGTAAAATTACGAACCCAACTAAAACTCCGGGTAAAATTACGAAACCAACTAAAACTCCGGGTAAAATTACGAACCCAACTAAAAGTCCGGGTAAAAAATACGAACCCAACTAAAAAGTCCGGATAAAATTACGAACCCAAGTAAAACTCCGGGTAAAATTACGAACCCAACTAAAACTCCGGGTAAAATTACGAACCCAACTAAAAAGTCCGGGTTAAATTACGAACCCAAATAAAAAGTCCGGGTAAAATTACTAACCCAACTAAAACTCCGGGTAAAATTACGAACTCAACTAAAACTCCGGGTAAAATTACGAACCCAACTAAAACTCCGGGCAAAAATACGAACCCAACTAAAACTCCGGGTAAAAATACGACCCCAACTAAAACTCCGGGTAAAATTACGAACCCAACTAAAACTCCGGGTAAAATTACGAACCCAACTAAAACTCCGGGTAAAATTACGAACCCAACTAAAAGTCCGGGTAAAAAATACGAACCCAACTAAAAAGTCCGGATAAAATTACGAACCCAAGTAAAACTCCGGGTAAAATTACGAACCCAACTAAAACTCCGGGTAAAATTACGAACCCAACTAAAAAGTCCGGGTAAAATTACGAACCCAAATAAAAAGTCCGGGTAAAATTACTAACCCAACTAAAACTCCGGGTAAAATTACGAACTCAACTAAAACTCCGGGTAAAATTACGAACCCAACTAAAACTCCGGGTAAAAATACGAACCCAACTAAAACTCCGGGTAAAAATACGAACCCAACTAAAACTCCGGGTAAAAAATATGAACCCAACTAAAACTCCGGGTAAAATTACCAACACAACTAAAACTCCGGGTAAAAATACGAACCCAACTAAAACTTCGGGTAAAAAATACGAACCCAACTAAAACTCCGGGTAAAAAATTCGAACGCAACTAAAACTCCGGGTAAAATTACGAACCCAACTAAAAGTCCGGGTAAAAAATACGAACCCAACTAAAAAGTCCGTGTAAAATTACGAACCCAACTAAAACTCCGGGTAAAATTACGAACCCAACTAAAACTCCGGGTAAAAAATACGAACCCAACTAAAAAGTCCGGGTAAAATTACGAACCTTACTAAAAAGTCCGGGTAAAATTACGAACCCAACTAAAACTCCGGGTAAAATTACGAACTCAACTAAAACTCCGGGTAAAATTACGAACCCAACTAAAACTCCGGGTAAAATTACGAACCCAATTAAAAGTCCGGGTAAAAAATACGAACCCAACTAAAAAGTCCGGGTAAAATTACGAACCCAACTAAAACTCCGGGTAAAATTACGAACCCAACTAAAACTCCGGGTAAAATTACGAACCCAAGTAAAACTCCGGGTAAAATTACGAACCCAAGTAAAACTCCGGGTAAAATTACGAACCCAACTAAAACTCCGGGTAAAATTACGAACCCAACTAAAAGTCCGGGTAAAAATACGAACCCAACTATTAACTCAAGACTCCGGGTAAAATTACGAACCCAACTAAAACTCCGGGTAAAATTACGAACCCAACTAAAACTCCGGGTAAAATTACGAACCCAACTAAAAGTCCGGGTAAAAAATACGAACCCAACTAAAAAGTCCGGGTAAAATTACGAACCCAACTAAAAAGTCCGGGTAAAATTACGAACCCAACTAAAACTCCGGGTAAAATTACGAACCCAAGTAAAACTCCGGGTAAAATTACGAACCCAAGTAAAACTCCGGGTAAAATTACGAACCCAACTAAAACTCCGGGTAAAATTACGAACCCAACTAAAACTCCGGGTAAAATTACGAACCCAACTAAAAGTCCGGGTAAAAATACGAACCCAACTAAAAAGTCCGGGTAACTCAAGACTCCGGGTAAAATTACGAACCCAACTAAAACTCCGGGTAAAATTACGAACCCAACTAAAACTCCGGGTAAAATTACGAACCCAAGTAAAAGTCCGGGTACAAAATACGAACCCAACTAAAAGGTCCGGGTAAAATTACGAACCCAACTAAAACTCCGGGTAAAATTATGAACCCAACTAAAAGTCCGGGTAAAAAATTCGAACCCAACTAAAAAGTCCGGGTAAAATTACGAACCCAACTAAAACTCCGGGTAAAATTACGAACCCAACTAAAAAGTCCGGGTAAAATTACGAACCCAACTAAAAAGTCCGGGTAAAATTACGAACCCAACTAAAAAGTCCGGATAAAATTACGAACCCAAGTAAAACTCCGGGTAAAATTACGAACCCAACTAAAAAGTCCGGGTAAAATTACGAACCCAACTAAAACTCCGGGTAAAATTACGAACCCAACTAAAACTCCGGGTAAAATTACGAACCCAACTAAAAGTCCGGGTACAAAATACGAACCCAACTAAAAGGTCCGGGTAAAATTACGAACCCAACTAAAAACTCCGTGTAAAATTACGAACCCAACTAAAAGTCCGGGTAAAAAATACGAACCCAACTAAAAAGTCCGGATAAAATTACGAACCCAAGTAAAACTCCGGGTAAAATTACGAACCCAACTAAAACTCCGGGTAAAATTACGAACCCAACTAAAAAGTCCGGGTAAAATTACGAACCCAAATAAAAAGTCCGGGTAAAATTACTAACCCAACTAAAACTCCGGGTAAAATTACGAACTCAACTAAAACTCCGGGTAAAATTACGAACCCAACTAAAACTCCGGGTAAAAATACGAACCCAACTAAAACTCCGGGTAAAAATACGAACCCAACTAAAACTCCGGGTAAAAAATATGAACCCAACTAAAACTCCGGGTAAAATTACCAACACAACTAAAACTCCGGGTAAAAATACGAACCCAACTAAAACTTCGGGTAAAAAATACGAACCCAACTAAAACTCCGGGTAAAAAATTCGAACGCAACTAAAACTCCGGGTAAAATTACGAACCCAACTAAAAGTCCGGGTAAAAAATACGAACCCAACTAAAAAGTCCGGGTAAAATTACGAACCCAACTAAAACTCCGGGTAAAATTACGAACCCAACTAAAACTCCGGGTAAAAAATACGAACCCAACTAAAAAGTCCGGGTAAAATTACGAACCTTACTAAAAAGTCCGGGTAAAATTACGAACCCAACTAAAACTCCGGGTAAAATTACGAACTCAACTAAAACTCCGGGTAAAATTACGAACCCAACTAAAACTCCGGGTAAAATTACGAACCCAATTAAAAGTCCGGGTAAAAAATACGAACCCAACTAAAAAGTCCGGGTAAAATTACGAACCCAACTAAAACTCCGGGTAAAATTACGAACCCAACTAAAACTCCGGGTAAAATTACGAACCCAAGTAAAACTCCGGGTAAAATTACGAACCCAAGTAAAACTCCGGGTAAAATAACGAACCCAACTAAAACTCCGGGTAAAATTACGAACCCAACTAAATGTCCAGGTAAAAATACGAACCCAACTATTAACTCAAGACTCCGGGTAAAATTACGAACCCAACTAAAACTCCGGGTAAAATTACGAACCCAACTAAAAGTCCGGGTAAAAATACGAACCCAACTATTAACTCAAGACTCCGGGTAAAATTACGAACCCAACTAAAACTCCGGGTAAAATTACGAACCCAACTAAAACTCCGGGTAAAATTACGAACCCAACTAAAAGTCCGGGTAAAAAATACGAACCCAACTAAAAAGTCCGGGTAAAATTACGAACCCAACTAAAAAGTCCGGGTAAAATTACGAACCCAACTAAAACTCCGGGTAAAATTACGAACCCAAGTAAAACTCCGGGTAAAATTACGAACCCAAGTAAAACTCCGGGTAAAATTACGAACCCAACTAAAACTCCGGGTAAAATTACGAACCCAACTAAAACTCCGGGTAAAATTACGAACCCAACTAAAAGTCCGGGTAAAAATACGAACCCAACTAAAAAGTCCGGGTAACTCAAGACTCCGGGTAAAATTACGAACCCAACTAAAACTCCGGGTAAAATTACGAACCCAACTAAAACTCCGGGTAAAATTACGAACCCAAGTAAAAGTCCGGGTACAAAATACGAACCCAACTAAAAGGTCCGGGTAAAATTACGAACCCAACTAAAACTCCGGGTAAAATTATGAACCCAACTAAAAGTCCGGGTAAAAAATTCGAACCCAACTAAAAAGTCCGGGTAAAATTACGAACCCAACTAAAAAGTCCGGGTAAAATTACGAACCCAACTAAAAAGTCCGGATAAAATTACGAACCCAAGTAAAACTCCGGGTAAAATTACGAACCCAACTAAAAAGTCCGGGTAAAATTACGAACCCAACTAAAACTCCGGGTAAAATTACGAACCCAACTAAAACTCCGGGTAAAATTACGAACCCAACTAAAAGTCCGGGTACAAAATACGAACCCAACTAAAAGGTCCGGGTAAAATTACGAACCCAACTAAAACTAAGGGTAAAATTATGAACCCAACTAAAAGTCCGGGTAAAAAATTCGAACCCAACTAAAAAGTCCGGGTAAAATTACGAACCCAAGTAAAACTCCGGGTAAAATTACGAATCCAACTAAAAACTCCGGGTAAAATTACGAACCCAACTAAAAGTCCGGGTAAAAAATACGAACCCAACTAAAAAGTCCGGATAAAATTACGAACCCAAGTAAAACTCCGGGTAAAATTACGAACCCAAATAAAACTCCGGGTAAAATTACGAACCCAACTAAAAAGTCCGGGTAAAATTACGAACCCAAATAAAAAGTCCGGGTAAAATTACTAACCCAACTAAAACTCCGGGTAAAATTACGAACTCAACTAAAACTCCGGGTAAAATTACGAACCCAACTAAAACTCCGGGTAAAAATACGAACCCAACTAAAACTCCGGGTAAAAATACGAACCCAACTAAAACTCCGGGTAAAAAATATGAACCCAACTAAAACTCCGGGTAAAATTACCAACACAACTAAAACTCCGGGTAAAAATGCGAACCCAACTAAAACTTCGGGTAAAAAATACGAACCCAACTAAAACTCCGGGTAAAAAATTCGAACGCAACTAAAACTCCGGGTAAAATTACGAACCCAACTAAAAGTCCGGGTAAAAAATACGAACCCAACTAAAAAGTCCGGGTAAAATTACGAACCCAACTAAAACTCCGGGTAAAATTACGAACCCAACTAAAACTCCGGGTAAAAAATACGAACCCAACTAAAAAGTCCGGGTAAAATTACGAACCTTACTAAAAAGTCCGGGTAAAATTACGAACCCAACTAAAACTCCGGGTAAAATTACGAACTCAACTAAAACTCCGGGTAAAATTACGAACCCAACTAAAACTCCGGGTAAAATTACGAACCCAATTAAAAGTCCGGGTAAAAAATACGAACCCAACTAAAAAGTCCGGGTAAAATTACGAACCCAACTAAAACTCCGGGTAAAATTACGAACCCAACTAAAACTCCGGGTAAAATTACGAACCCAAGTAAAACTCCGGGTAAAATTACGAACCCAAGTAAAACTCCGGGTAAAATAACGAACCCAACTAAAACTCCGGGTAAAATTACGAACCCAACTAAAAGTCCAGGTAAAAATACGAACCCAACTATTAACTCAAGACTCCGGGTAAAATTACGAACCCAACTAAAACTCCAGGTAAAATTACGAACCCAACTAAAACTCCGGGTAAAATTACGAACCCAACTAAAAGTCCGGGTAAAAAATACGAACCCAACTAAAAAGTCCGGGTAAAATTACGAACCCAACTAAAACTCCGGGTAAAATTACGAACCCAACTAAAACTCCGGGTAAAATTACGAACCCAAGTAAAACTCCGGGTAAAATTACGAACCCAAGTAAAACTCCGGGTAAAATAACGAACCCAACTAAAACTCCGGGTAAAATTACGAACCCAACTAAATGTCCAGGTAAAAATACGAACCCAACTATTAACTCAAGACTCCGGGTAAAATTACGAACCCAACTAAAACTCCGGGTAAAATTACGAACCCAACTAAAAGTCCGGGTAAAAATACGAACCCAACTATTAACTCAAGACTCCGGGTAAAATTACGAACCCAACTAAAACTCCGGGTAAAATTACGAACCCAACTAAAACTCCGGGTAAAATTACGAACCCAACTAAAAGTCCGGGTAAAAAATACGAACCCAACTAAAAAGTCCGGGTAAAATTACGAACCCAACTAAAAAGTCCGGGTAAAATTACGAACCCAACTAAAACTCCGGGTAAAATTACGAACCCAAGTAAAACTCCGGGTAAAATTACGAACCCAAGTAAAACTCCGGGTAAAATTACGAACCCAACTAAAACTCCGGGTAAAATTACGAACCCAACTAAAACTCCGGGTAAAATTACGAACCCAACTAAAAGTCCGGGTAAAAATACGAACCCAACTAAAAAGTCCGGGTAACTCAAGACTCCGGGTAAAATTACGAACCCAACTAAAACTCCGGGTAAAATTACGAACCCAACTAAAACTCCGGGTAAAATTACGAACCCAAGTAAAAGTCCGGGTACAAAATACGAACCCAACTAAAAGGTCCGGGTAAAATTACGAACCCAACTAAAACTCCGGGTAAAATTATGAACCCAACTAAAAGTCCGGGTAAAAAATTCGAACCCAACTAAAAAGTCCGGGTAAAATTACGAACCCAACTAAAACTCCGGGTAAAATTACGAACCCAACTAAAAAGTCCGGGTAAAATTACGAACCCAACTAAAAAGTCCGGGTAAAATTACGAACCCAACTAAAAAGTCCGGATAAAATTACGAACCCAAGTAAAACTCCGGGTAAAATTACGAACCCAACTAAAAAGTCCGGGTAAAATTACGAACCCAACTAAAACTCCGGGTAAAATTACGAACCCAACTAAAACTCCGGGTAAAATTACGAACCCAACTAAAAGTCCGGGTACAAAATACGAACCCAACTAAAAGGTCCGGGTAAAATTACGAACCCAACTAAAACTAAGGGTAAAATTATGAACCCAACTAAAAGTCCGGGTAAAAAATTCGAACCCAACTAAAAAGTCCGGGTAAAATTACGAACCCAAGTAAAACTCCGGGTAAAATTACGAATCCAACTAAAAACTCCGGGTAAAATTACGAACCCAACTAAAAGTCCGGGTAAAAAATACGAACCCAACTAAAAAGTCCGGATAAAATTACGAACCCAAGTAAAACTCCGGGTAAAATTACGAACCCAAATAAAACTCCGGGTAAAATTACGAACCCAACTAAAAAGTCCGGGTAAAATTACGAACCCAAATAAAAAGTCCGGGTAAAATTACTAACCCAACTAAAACTCCGGGTAAAATTACGAACTCAACTAAAACTCCGGGTAAAATTACGAACCCAACTAAAACTCCGGGTAAAAATACGAACCCAACTAAAACTCCGGGTAAAAATACGAACCCAACTAAAACTCCGGGTAAAAAATATGAACCCAACTAAAACTCCGGGTAAAATTACCAACACAACTAAAACTCCGGGTAAAAATGCGAACCCAACTAAAACTTCGGGTAAAAAATACGAACCCAACTAAAACTCCGGGTAAAAAATTCGAACGCAACTAAAACTCCGGGTAAAATTACGAACCCAACTAAAAGTCCGGGTAAAAAATACGAACCCAACTAAAAAGTCCGGGTAAAATTACGAACCCAACTAAAACTCCGGGTAAAATTACGAACCCAACTAAAACTCCGGGTAAAAAATACGAACCCAACTAAAAAGTCCGGGTAAAATTACGAACCTTACTAAAAAGTCCGGGTAAAATTACGAACCCAACTAAAACTCCGGGTAAAATTACGAACTCAACTAAAACTCCGGGTAAAATTACGAACCCAACTAAAACTCCGGGTAAAATTACGAACCCAATTAAAAGTCCGGGTAAAAAATACGAACCCAACTAAAAAGTCCGGGTAAAATTACGAACCCAACTAAAACTCCGGGTAAAATTACGAACCCAACTAAAACTCCGGGTAAAATTACGAACCCAAGTAAAACTCCGGGTAAAATTACGAACCCAAGTAAAACTCCGGGTAAAATAACGAACCCAACTAAAACTCCGGGTAAAATTACGAACCCAACTAAAAGTCCAGGTAAAAATACGAACCCAACTATTAACTCAAGACTCCGGGTAAAATTACGAACCCAACTAAAACTCCAGGTAAAATTACGAACCCAACTAAAACTCCGGGTAAAATTACGAACCCAACTAAAAGTCCGGGTAAAAAATACGAACCCAACTAAAAAGTCCGGGTAAAATTACGAACCCAACTAAAAAGTCCGGGTAAAATTACGAACCCAACTAAAACTCCGGGTAAAATTACGAACCCAAGTAAAACTCCGGGTAAAATTACGAACCCAAGTAAAACTCCGGGTAAAATTACGAACCCAACTAAAACTCCGGGTAAAATTACGAACCCAACTAAAACTACGGGTAAAATTACGAACCCAACTAAAAGTCCGGGTAAAAATACGAACCCAACTAAAAAGTCCGGGTAACTCAAGACTCCGGGTAAAATTGCGAACCCAACTAAAAAGTCCGGGTAAAATTACGAACCCAACTAAAACTCCGGGTAAAATTACGAACCCAACTAAAAAGTCCGGGTAAAATTACGAACCCAACTAAAAAGTCCGGGTAAAATTACGAACCCAACTAAAAAGTCCGGATAAAATTACGAACCCAAGTAAAACTCCGGGTAAAATTACGAACCCAACTAAAAAGTCCGGGTAAAATTACGAACCCAACTAAAACTCCGGGTAAAATTACGAACCCAACTAAAACTCCGGGTAAAATTACGAACCCAACTAAAAGTCCGGGTACAAAATACGAACCCAACTAAAAGGTCCGGGTAAAATTACGAACCCAACTAAAACTAAGGGTAAAATTATGAACCCAACTAAAAGTCCGGGTAAAAAATTCGAACCCAACTAAAAAGTCCGGGTAAAATTACGAACCCAAGTAAAACTCCGGGTAAAATTACGAATCCAACTAAAAACTCCGGGTAAAATTACGAACCCAACTAAAAGTCCGGGTAAAAAATACGAACCCAACTAAAAAGTCCGGATAAAATTACGAACCCAAGTAAAACTCCGGGTAAAATTACGAACCCAAATAAAACTCCGGGTAAAATTACGAACCCAACTAAAAAGTCCGGGTAAAATTACGAACCCAAATAAAAAGTCCGGGTAAAATTACTAACCCAACTAAAACTCCGGGTAAAATTACGAACTCAACTAAAACTCCGGGTAAAATTACGAACCCAACTAAAACTCCGGGTAAAAATACGAACCCAACTAAAACTCCGGGTAAAAATACGAACCCAACTAAAACTCCGGGTAAAAAATATGAACCCAACTAAAACTCCGGGTAAAATTACCAACACAACTAAAACTCCGGGTAAAAATGCGAACCCAACTAAAACTTCGGGTAAAAAATACGAACCCAACTAAAACTCCGGGTAAAAAATTCGAACGCAACTAAAACTCCGGGTAAAATTACGAACCCAACTAAAAGTCCGGGTAAAAAATACGAACCCAACTAAAAAGTCCGGGTAAAATTACGAACCCAACTAAAACTCCGGGTAAAATTACGAACCCAACTAAAACTCCGGGTAAAAAATACGAACCCAACTAAAAAGTCCGGGTAAAATTACGAACCTTACTAAAAAGTCCGGGTAAAATTACGAACCCAACTAAAACTCCGGGTAAAATTACGAACTCAACTAAAACTCCGGGTAAAATTACGAACCCAACTAAAACTCCGGGTAAAATTCCGAACCCAATTAAAAGTCCGGGTAAAAAATACGAACCCAACTAAAAAGTCCGGGTAAAATTACGAACCCAACTAAAACTCCGGGTAAAATTACGAACCCAACTAAAACTCCGGGTAAAATTACGAACCCAAGTAAAACTCCGGGTAAAATTACGAACCCAAGTAAAACTCCGGGTAAAATAACGAACCCAACTAAAACTCCGGGTAAAATTACGAACCCAACTAAAAGTCCAGGTAAAAATACGAACCCAACTATTAACTCAAGACTCCGGGTAAAATTACGAACCCAACTAAAACTCCAGGTAAAATTACGAACCCAACTAAAACTCCGGGTAAAATTACGAACCCAACTAAAAGTCCGGGTAAAAAATACGAACCCAACTAAAAAGTCCGGGTAAAATTACGAACCCAACTAAAAAGTCCGGGTAAAATTACGATCCCAACTAAAACTCCGGGTAAAATTACGAACCCAAGTAAAACTCCGGGTAAAATTACGAACCCAAGTAAAACTCCGGGTAAAATTACGAACCCAACTAAAACTCCGGGTAAAATTACGAACCCAACTAAAACTACGGGTAAAATTACGAACCCAACTAAAAGTCCGGGTAAAAATACGAACCCAACTAAAAAGTCCGGGTAACTCAAGACTCCGGGTAAAATTACGAACCCAACTAAAACTCCGGGTAAAATTACGAACCCAACTAAAACTCCGGGTAAAAAATACGAACCCAACTAAAAAGTCCGGGTAAAATTACGAACCCAACTAAAACTCCGGGTAAAATTACGAACCCAACTAAAACTCCGGGTAAAAAATACGAACCCAACTAAAAAGTCCGGGTAAAATTACGAACCTTACTAAAAAGTCCGGGTAAAATTACGAACCCAACTAAAACTCCGGGTAAAATTACGAACTCAACTAAAACTCCGGGTAAAATTACGAACCCAACTAAAACTCCGGGTAAAATTACGAACCCAATTAAAAGTCCGGGTAAAAAATACGAACCCAACTAAAAAGTCCGGGTAAAATTACGAACCCAACTAAAACTCCGGGTAAAATTACGAACCCAACTAAAACTCCGGGTAAAATTACGAACCCAAGTAAAACTCCGGGTAAAATTACGAACCCAAGTAAAACTCCGGGTAAAATAACGAACCCAACTAAAACTCCGGGTAAAATTACGAACCCAACTAAAAGTCCAGGTAAAAATACGAACCCAACTATTAACTGAAGACTCCGGGTAAAATTACGAACCCAACTAAAACTCCAGGTAAAATTACGAACCCAACTAAAACTCCGGGTAAAATTACGAACCCAACTAAAAGTCCGGGTAAAAAATACGAACCCAACTAAAAAGTCCGGGTAAAATTACGAACCCAACTAAAAAGTCCGGGTAAAATTACGAACCCAACTAAAACTCCGGGTAAAATTACGAACCCAAGTAAAACTCCGGGTAAAATTACGAACCCAACTAAAACTCCGGGTAAAATTACGAACCCAACTAAAACTACGGGTAAAATTACGAACCCAACTAAATGTCCGGGTAAAAATACGAACCCAACTAAAAAGTCCGGGTAACTCAAGACTCCGGGTAAAATTACGAACCCAACTAAAACTCCGGGTAAAATTACGAACCCAACTAAAAGGTCCGGGTAAAATTACGAACCCAACTAAAAGTCCGGGTACAAAATACGAACCCAACTAAAAGTCCGGGTAAAAAATTCGAACCCAACTAAAAAGTCCGGGTAAAATTACGAACCCAACTAAAACTCCGGGTAAAATTACGAACCCAAGTAAAACTCCGGGTAAAATTACGAACCCAAGTAAAACTCCGGGTAAAATTACGAACCCAACTAAAACTCCGGGTAAAATTACGAACCCAACTAAAACTACGGGTAAAATTACGAACCCAACTAAAAGTCCGGGTAAAAATACGAACCCAACTAAAAAGTCCGGGTAACTCAAGACTCCGGGTAAAATTGCGAACCCAACTAAAAAGTCCGGGTAAAATTACGAACCCAACTAAAACTCCGGGTAAAATTACGAACCCAACTAAAAAGTCCGGGTAAAATTACGAACCCAACTAAAAAGTCCGGGTAAAATTACGAACCCAACTAAAAAGTCCGGATAAAATTACGAACCCAAGTAAAACTCCGGGTAAAATTACGAACCCAACTAAAAAGTCCGGGTAAAATTACGAACCCAACTAAAACTCCGGGTAAAATTACGAACCCAACTAAAACTCCGGGTAAAATTACGAACCCAACTAAAAGTCCGGGTACAAAATACGAACCCAACTAAAAGGTCCGGGTAAAATTACGAACCCAACTAAAACTAAGGGTAAAATTATGAACCCAACTAAAAGTCCGGGTAAAAAATTCGAACCCAACTAAAAAGTCCGGGTAAAATTACGAACCCAAGTAAAACTCCGGGTAAAATTACGAACCCAACTAAAAACTCCGGGTAAAATTACGAACCCAACTAAAAGTCCGGGTAAAAAATACGAACCCAACTAAAAAGTCCGGATAAAATTACGAACCCAAGTAAAGCTCCGGGTAAAATTACGAACCCAAATAAAACTCCGGGTAAAATTACGAACCCAACTAAAAAGTCCGGGTAAAATTACGAACCCAAATAAAAAGTCCGGGTAAAATTACTAACCCAACTAAAACTCCGGGTAAAATTACGAACTCAACTAAAACTCCGGGTAAAATTACGAACCCAACTAAAACTCCGGGTAAAAATACGAACCCAACTAAAACTCCGGGTAAAAATACGAACCCAACTAAAACTCCGGGTAAAAAATATGAACCCAACTAAAACTCCGGGTAAAATTACCAACACAACTAAAACTCCGGGTAAAAATGCGAACCCAACTAAAACTTCGGGTAAAAAATACGAACCCAACTAAAACTCCGGGTAAAAAATTCGAACGCAACTAAAACTCCGGGTAAAATTACGAACCCAACTAAAAGTCCGGGTAAAAAATACGAACCCAACTAAAAAGTCCGGGTAAAATTACGAACCCAACTAAAACTCCGGGTAAAATTACGAACCCAACTAAAACTCCGGGTAAAAAATACGAACCCAACTAAAAAGTCCGGGTAAAATTACGAACCTTACTAAAAAGTCCGGGTAAAATTACGAACCCAACTAAAACTCCGGGTAAAATTACGAACTCAACTAAAACTCCGGGTAAAATTACGAACCCAACTAAAACTCCGGGTAAAATTACGAACCCAATTAAAAGTCCGGGTAAAAAATACGAACCCAACTAAAAAGTCCGGGTAAAATTACGAACCCAACTAAAACTCCGGGTAAAATTACGAACCCAACTAAAACTCCGGGTAAAATTACGAACCCAAGTAAAACTCCGGGTAAAATTACGAACCCAAGTAAAACTCCGGGTAAAATAACGAACCCAACTAAAACTCCGGGTAAAATTACGAACCCAACTAAAAGTCCAGGTAAAAATACGAACCCAACTATTAACTCAAGACTCCGGGTAAAATTACGAACCCAACTAAAACTCCAGGTAAAATTACGAACCCAACTAAAACTCCGGGTAAAATTACGAACCCAACTAAAAGTCCGGGTAAAAAATACGAACCCAACTAAAAAGTCCGGGTAAAATTACGAACCCAACTAAAAAGTCCGGGTAAAATTACGAACCCAACTAAAACTCCGGGTAAAATTACGAACCCAAGTAAAACTCCGGGTAAAATTACGAACCCAAGTAAAACTCCGGGTAAAATTACGAACCCAACTAAAACTCCGGGTAAAATTACGAACCCAACTAAAACTACGGGTAAAATTACGAACCCAACTAAAAGTCCGGGTAAAAATACGAACCCAACTAAAAAGTCCGGGTAACTCAAGACTCCGGGTAAATTACGAACCCAACTAAAACTCCGGGTAAAATTACGAACCCAACTAAAACTCCGGGTAAAAAATACGAACCCAACTAAAAAGTCCGGGTAAAATTACGAACCCAACTAAAACTCCGGGTAAAATTACGAACCCAACTAAAACTCCGGGTAAAAAATACGAACCCAACTAAAAAGTCCGGGTAAAATTACGAACCTTACTAAAAAGTCCGGGTAAAATTACGAACCCAACTAAAACTCCGGGTAAAATTACGAACTCAACTAAAACTCCGGGTAAAATTACGAACCCAACTAAAACTCCGGGTAAAATTACGAACCCAATTAAAAGTCCGGGTAAAAAATACGAACCCAACTAAAAAGTCCGGGTAAAATTACGAACCCAACTAAAACTCCGGGTAAAATTACGAACCCAACTAAAACTCCGGGTAAAATTACGAACCCAAGTAAAACTCCGGGTAAAATTACGAACCCAAGTAAAACTCCGGGTAAAATAACGAACCCAACTAAAACTCCGGGTAAAATTACGAACCCAACTAAAAGTCCAGGTAAAAATACGAACCCAACTATTAACTCAAGACTCCGGGTAAAATTACGAACCCAACTAAAACTCCAGGTAAAATTACGAACCCAACTAAAACTCCGGGTAAAATTACGAACCCAACTAAAAGTCCGGGTAAAAAATACGAACCCAACTAAAAAGTCCGGGTAAAATTACGAACCCAACTAAAAAGTCCGGGTAAAATTACGAACCCAACTAAAACTCCGGGTAAAATTACGAACCCAAGTAAAACTCCGGGTAAAATTACGAACCCAAGTAAAACTCCGGGTAAAATTACGAACCCAACTAAAACTCCGGGTAAAATTACGAACCCAACTAAAACTACGGGTAAAATTACGAACCCAACTAAAAGTCCGGGTAAAAATACGAACCCAACTAAAAAGTCCGGGTAACTCAAGACTCCGGGTAAAATTACGAACCCAACTAAAACTCCGGGTAAAATTACGAACCCAACTAAAAGGTCCGGGTAAAATTACGAACCCAACTAAAAGTCCGGGTACAAAATACGAACCCAACTAAAAGTCCGGGTAAAAAATTCGAACCCAACTAAAAAGTCCGGGTAAAATTACGAACCCAACTAAAACTCCGGGTAAAATTACGAACCCAACTAAAAAGTCCGAGTAAAATTACGAACCCAACTAAAAAGTCCGGGTAAAATTACGAACCCAACACCCAACTAAAAAGTCCGGGTAAAATTACGAACCCAACTAAAACTCCGGGTAAAATTACGAACTCAACTAAAACTCCTGGTAAAATTACGAACCCAAGTAAAACTCCGGGTAAAATTACGAACCCAAGTAAAACTGCGGGTAAAATTACGAACCCAACTAAAACTCCGGGTAAAATTACGAACCCAACTAAAAGTCCGGGTAAAAAATACGAACCCAACTAAAAAGTCCGGATAAAATTACGAACCCAAGTAAAACTCCGGGTAAAATTACGAACCCAACTAAAAGTCCGGGTAAAAAATACGAACCCAACTAAAAAGTCCGGGTAAAATTACGAACCCAACTAAAACTCCGGGTAAAATTACGAACCCAACTAAAACTCCGGGTAAAAAATACGAACCCAACTAAAAAGTCCGGGTAAAATTACGAACCTTACTAAAAAGTCCGGGTAAAATTACGAACTCAACTAAAACTCCGGATAAAATTACGAACCCAACTAAAACTCCGGGTAAAATTACGAACCCAATTAAAAGTCCGGGTAAAAAATACGAACCCAACTAAAAAGTCCGGGTAAAATTACGAACCCAACTAAAACTCCGGGTAAAATTACGAACCCAACTAAAACTCCGGGTAAAATTACGAACCCAAGTAAAACTCCGGGTAAAATTACGAACCCAAGTAAAACTCCGGGTAAAATAACGAACCCAACTAAAACTCCGGGTAAAATTACGAACCCAACTAAAAGTCCAGGTAAAAATACGAACCCAACTATTAACTCAAGACTCCGGGTAAAATTACGAACCCAACTAAAACTCCGGGTAAAATTACGAACCCAACTAAAACTCCGGGTAAAATTACGAACCCAACTAAAAGTCCGGGTAAAAAATACGAACCCAACTAAAAAGTCCGGGTAAAATTACGAACCCAACTAAAAAGTCCGGGTAAAATTACGAACCCAACTAAAACTCCGGGTAAAATTACGAACCCAACTAAAAGTCCGGGTAAAAAATACGAACCCAACTAAAAAGTCCGGGTAAAATTACGAACCCAACTAAAACTCCGGGTAAAATTACGAACCCAACTAAAACTCCGGGTAAAAAATACGAACCCAACTAAAAAGTCCGGGTAAAATTACGAACCTTACTAAAAAGTCCGGGTAAAATTACGAACCCAACTAAAACTCCGGGTAAAATTACGAACTCAACTAAAACTCCGGATAAAATTACGAACCCAACTAAAACTCCGGGTAAAATTACGAACCCAATTAAAAGTCCGGGTAAAAAATACGAACCCAACTAAAAAGTCCGGGTAAAATTACGAACCCAACTAAAACTCCGGGTAAAATTACGAACCCAACTAAAACTCCGGGTAAAATTACGAACCCAAGTAAAACTCCGGGTAAAATTACGAACCCAAGTAAAACTCCGGGTAAAATAACGAACCCAACTAAAACTCCGGGTAAAATTACGAACCCAACTAAAAGTCCAGGTAAAAACACGAACCCAACTATTAACTCAAGACTCCGGGTAAAATTACGAACCCAACTAAAACTCCGGGTAAAATTACGAACCCAACTAAAACTCCGGGTAAAATTACGAACCCAACTAAAAGTCCGGGTAAAAAATACGAACCCAACTAAAAAGTCCGGGTAAAATTACGAACCCAACTAAAAAGTCCGGGTAAAATTACGAACCCAACTAAAACTCCGGGTAAAATTACGAACCCAAGTAAAACTCCGGGTAAAATTACGAACCCAAGTAAAACTCCGGGTAAAATTACGAACCCAACTAAAACTCCGGGTAAAATTACGAACCCAACTAAAACTCCGGGTAAAATTACGAACCCAACTAAAAGTCCGGGTAAAAATACGAACCCAACTAAAAAGTCCGGGTAACTCAAGACTCCGGGTAAAATTACGAACCCAACTAAAACTCCGGGTAAAATTACGAACCCAACTAAAACTCCGGGTAAAATTACGAACCCAACTAAAAGTCCGGGTAAAAAATACGAACCCAACTAAAAAGTCCGGGTAAAATTACGAACCCAACTAAAAAGTCCGGGTAAAATTACGAACCCAACTAAAACTCCGGGTAAAATTACGAACCCAAGTAAAACTCCGGGTAAAATTACGAACCCAAGTAAAACTCCGGGTAAAATTACGAACCCAACTAAAACTTCGGGTAAAATTACGAACCCAACTAAAACTCCGGGTAAAATTACGAACCCAACTAAAAGTCCGGGTAAAAATACGAACCCAACTAAAAAGTCCGGGTAACTCAAGACTCCGGGTAAAATTACGAACCCAACTAAAACTCCGGGTAAAATTACGAACCCAACTAAAACTCCGGGTAAAATTACGAACCCAACTAAAAGTCCGGGTACAAAATACGAACCCAACTAAAAGGTCCGGGTAAAATTACGAACCCAACTAAAACTCCGGGTAAAATTATGAACCCAACTAAAAGTCCGGGTAAAAAATTCGAACCCAACTAAAAAGTCCGGGTAAAATTACGAACCCAACTAAAACTCCGGGTAAAATTACGAACCCAACTAAAAAGTCCGGGTAAAATTACGAACCCAACTAAAAAGTCCGGGTAAAATTACGAACCCAACTAAAAAGTCCGGGTAAAATTACGAACCCAACTAAAACTCCGGGTAAAATTACGAACTCAACTAAAACTCCGGGTAAAATTACGAACCCAAGTAAAACTCCGGGTAAAATTACGAACCCAAGTAAAACTCCGGGTAAAATTACGAACCCAACTAAAACTCCGGGTAAAATTACGAACCCAACTAAAAGTCCGGGTAAAAAATACGAACCCAACTAAAAAGTCCGGATAAAATTACGAATCCAAGTAAAACTCCGGGTAAAATTACGAACCCAACTAAAAGTCCGGGTAAAAAATACGAACCCAACTAAAAAGTCCGGGTAAAATTACGAACCCAACTAAAACTCCGGGTAAAATTACGAACCCAACTAAAACTCCGGCTAAAAAATACGAACCCAACTAAAAAGTCCGGGTAAAATTACGAACCTTACTAAAAAGTCCGGGTAAAATTACGAACCCAACTAAAACTCCGGGTAAAATTACGAACTCAACTAAAACTCCGGATAAAATTACGAACCCAACTAAAACTCCGGGTAAAATTACGAACCCAATTAAAAGTCCGGGTAAAAAATACGAACCCAACTAAAAAGTCCGGGTAAAATTACGAACCCAACTAAAACTCCGGGTAAAATTACGAACCCAACTAAAACTCCGGGTAAAATTACGAACCCAAGTAAAACTCCGGGTAAAATTACGAACCCAAGTAAAACTCCGGGTAAAATAACGAACCCAACTAAAACTCCGGGTAAAATTACGAACCCAACTAAAAGTCCAGGTAAAAACACGAACCCAACTATTAACTCAAGACTCCGGGTAAAATTACGAACCCAACTAAAACTCCGGGTAAAATTACGAACCCAACTAAAACTCCGGGTAAAATTACGAACCCAACTAAAAGTCCGGGTAAAAAATACGAACCCAACTAAAAAGTCCGGGTAAAATTACGAACCCAACTAAAAAGTCCGGGTAAAATTACGAACCCAACTAAAACTCCGGGTAAAATTACGAACCCAAGTAAAACTCCGGGTAAAATTACGAACCCAAGTAAAACTCCGGGTAAAATTACGAACCCAACTAAAACTCCGGGTAAAATTACGAACCCAACTAAAACTCCGGGTAAAATTACGAACCCAACTAAAAGTCCGGGTAAAAATACGAACCCAACTAAAAAGTCCGGGTAACTCAAGACTCCGGGTAAAATTACGAACCCAACTAAAACTCCGGGTAAAATTACGAACCCAACTAAAACTCCGGGTAAAATTACGAACCCAACTAAAAGTCCGGGTAAAAAATACGAACCCAACTAAAAAGTCCGGGTAAAATTACGAACCCAACTAAAAAGTCCGGGTAAAATTACGAACCCAACTAAAACTCCGGGTAAAATTACGAACCCAAGTAAAACTCCGGGTAAAATTACGAACCCAAGTAAAACTCCGGGTAAAATTACGAACCCAACTAAAACTTCGGGTAAAATTACGAACCCAACTAAAACTCCGGGTAAAATTACGAACCCAACTAAAAGTCCGGGTAAAAATACGAACCCAACTAAAAAGTCCGGGTAACTCAAGACTCCGGGTAAAATTACGAACCCAACTAAAACTCCGGGTAAAATTACGAACCCAACTAAAACTCCGGGTAAAATTACGAACCCAACTAAAAGTCCGGGTACAAAATACGAACCCAACTAAAAGGTCCGGGTAAAATTACGAACCCAACTAAAACTCCGGGTAAAATTATGAACCCAACTAAAAGTCCGGGTAAAAAATTCGAACCCAACTAAAAAGTCCGGGTAAAATTACGAACCCAACTAAAACTCCGGGTAAAATTACGAACCCAACTAAAAAGTCCGGGTAAAATTACGAACCCAACTAAAAAGTCCGGGTAAAATTACGAACCCAACTAAAAAGTCCGGGTAAAATTACGAACCCAACTAAAACTCCGGGTAAAATTACGAACTCAACTAAAACTCCGGGTAAAATTACGAACCCAAGTAAAACTCCGGGTAAAATTACGAACCCAAGTAAAACTCCGGGTAAAATTACGAACCCAACTAAAACTCCGGGTAAAATTACGAACCCAACTAAAAGTCCGGGTAAAAAATACGAACCCAACTAAAAAGTCCGGATAAAATTACGAATCCAAGTAAAACTCCGGGTAAAATTACGAACCCAACTAAAAGTCCGGGTAAAAAATACGAACCCAACTAAAAAGTCCGGGTAAAATTACGAACCCAACTAAAACTCCGGGTAAAATTACGAACCCAACTAAAACTCCGGCTAAAAAATACGAACCCAACTAAAAAGTCCGGGTAAAATTACGAACCTTACTAAAAAGTCCGGGTAAAATTACGAACCCAACTAAAACTCCGGGTAAAATTACGAACTCAACTAAAACTCCGGATAAAATTACGAACCCAACTAAAACTCCGGGTAAAATTACGAACCCAATTAAAAGTCCGGGTAAAAAATACGAACCCAACTAAAAAGTCCGGGTAAAATTACGAACCCAACTAAAACTCCGGGTAAAATTACGAACCCAACTAAAACTCCGGGTAAAATTACGAACCCAAGTAAAACTCCGGGTAAAATTACGAACCCAAGTAAAACTCCGGGTAAAATAACGAACCCAACTAAAACTCCGGGTAAAATTACGAACCCAACTAAAAGTCCAGGTAAAAATACGAACCCAACTATTAACTCAAGACTCTGGGTAAAATTACGAACCCAACTAAAACTCCAGGTAAAATTACGAACCCAACTAAAACTCCGGGTAAAATTACGAACCCAACTAAAAGTCCGGGTAAAAAATACGAACCCAACTAAAAAGTCCGGGTAAAATTACGAACCCAACTAAAAAGTCCGGGTAAAATTACGAACCCAACTAAAACTCCGGGTAAAATTACGAACCCAAGTAAAACTCCGGGTAAAATTACGAACCCAAGTAAAACTCCGGGTAAAATTACGAACCCAACTAAAACTCCGGGTAAAATTACGAACCCAACTAAAACTCCGGGTAAAATTACGAACCCAACTAAAAGTCCGGGTAAAAATACGAACCCAACTAAAAAGTCCAGGTAACTCAAGACTCCGGGTAAAATTACGAACCCAACTAAAACTCCGGGTAAAATTACGAACCCAACTAAAACTCCGGGTAAAATTACGAACCCAACTAAAAGTCCGGGTACAAAATACGAACCCAACTAAAAAGTCCGGGTAAAATTACGAACCCAACTAAAACTCCGGGTAAAATTATGAACCCAACTAAAAGTCCGGGTAAAAAATTCGAACCCAACTAAAAAGTCCGGGTAAAATTACGAACCCAACTAAAACTCCGGGTAAAATTACGAACCCAACTAAAAAGTCCGGGTAAAATTACGAACCCAAGTAAAACTCCGGGTAAAATTACGAACCCAAGTAAAACTCCGGGTAAAATAACGAACCCAACTAAAACTCCGGGTAAAATTACGAACCCAACTAAAAGTCCAGGTAAAAACACGAACCCAACTATTAACTCAAGACTCCGGGTAAAATTACGAACCCAACTAAAACTCCGGGTAAAATTACGAACCCAACTAAAACTCCGGGTAAAAAATACGAACCCAACTAAAAAGTCCGGGTAAAATTACGAACCTTACTAAAAAGTCCGGGTAAAATTACGAACCCAACTAAAACTCCGGGTAAAATTACGAACTCAACTAAAACTCCGGATAAAATTACGAACCCAACTAAAACTCCGGGTAAAATTACGAACCCAATTAAAAGTCCGGGTAAAAAATACGAACCCAACTAAAAAGTCCGGGTAAAATTACGAACCCAACTAAAACTCCGGGTAAAATTACGAACCCAACTAAAACTCCGGGTAAAATTACGAACCCAAGTAAAACTCCGGGTAAAATTACGAACCCAAGTAAAACTCCGGGTAAAATAACGAACCCAACTAAAACTCCGGGTAAAATTACGAACCCAACTAAAAGTCCAGGTAAAAACACGAACCCAACTATTAACTCAAGACTCCGGGTAAAATTACGAACCCAACTAAAACTCCGGGTAAAATTACGAACCCAACTAAAACTCCGGGTAAAATTACGAACCCAACTAAAAGTCCGGGTAAAAAATACGAACCCAACTAAAAAGTCCGGGTAAAATTACGAACCCAACTAAAAAGTCCGGGTAAAATTACGAACCCAACTAAAACTCCGGGTAAAATTACGAACCCAAGTAAAACTCCGGGTAAAATTACGAACCCAAGTAAAACTCCGGGTAAAATTACGAACCCAACTAAAACTCCGGGTAAAATTACGAACCCAACTAAAACTCCGGGTAAAATTACGAACCCAACTAAAAGTCCGGGTAAAAATACGAACCCAACTAAAAAGTCCGGGTAACTCAAGACTCCGGGTACAATTACGAACCCAACTAAAACTCCGGGTAAAATTACGAACCCAACTAAAACTCCGGGTAAAATTACGAACCCAACTAAAAGTCCGGGTAAAAAATACGAACCCAACTAAAAAGTCCGGGTAAAATTACGAACCCAACTAAAAAGTCCGGGTAAAATTACGAACCCAACTAAAACTCCGGGTAAAATTACGAACCCAAGTAAAACTCCGGGTAAAATTACGAACCCAAGTAAAACTCCGGGTAAAATTACGAACCCAACTAAAACTCCGGGTAAAATTACGAACCCAACTAAAAGTCCGGGTAAAATTACGAACCCAACTAAAAGTCCGGGTAAAAATACGAACCCAACTAAAAAGTCCGGGTAACTCAAGACTCCGGGTAAAATTACGAACCCAACTAAAACTCCGGGTAAAATTACGAACCCAACTAAAACTCCGGGTAAAATTACGAACCCAACTAAAAGTCCGGGTACAAAATACGAACCCAACTAAAAGGTCCGGGTAAAATTACGAACCCAACTAAAACTCCGGGTAAAATTATGAACCCAACTAAAAGTCCGGGTAAAAAATTCGAACCCAACTAAAAAGTCCGGGTAAAATTACGAACCCAACTAAAACTCCGGGTAAAATTACGAACCCAACTAAAAAGTCCGGGTAAAATTACGAACCCAACTAAAAAGTCCGGGTAAAATTACGAACCCAACTAAAAAGTCCGGGTAAAATTACGAACCCAACTAAAACTCCGGGTAAAATTACGAACTCAACTAAAACTCCGGGTAAAATTACGAACCCAAGTAAAACTCCGGGTAAAATTACGAACCTAAGTAAAACTCCGGGTAAAATTACGAACCCAACTAAAACTCCGGGTAAAATTACGAACCCAACTAAAAGTCCGGGTAAAAAATACGAACCCAACTAAAAAGTCCGGATAAAATTACGAATCCAAGTAAAACTCCGGGTAAAATTACGAACCCAACTAAAAGTCCGGGTAAAAAATACGAACCCAACTAAAAAGTCCGGGTAAAATTACGAACCCAACTAAAACTCCGGGTAAAATTACGAACCCAACTAAAACTCCGGGTAAAAAATACGAACCCAACTAAAAAGTCCGGGTAAAATTACGAACCTTACTAAAAAGTCCGGGTAAAATTACGAACCCAACTAAAACTCCGGGTAAAATTACGAACTCAACTAAAACTCCGGATAAAATTACGAACCCAACTAAAACTCCGGGTAAAATTACGAACCCAATTAAAAGTCCGGGTAAAAAATACGAACCCAACTAAAAAGTCCGGGTAAAATTACGAACCCAACTAAAACTCCGGGTAAAATTACGAACTCAACTAAAACTCCGGGTAAAATTACGAACCCAAGTAAAACTCCGGGTAAAATTACGAACCCAAGTAAAACTCCGGGTAAAATTACGAACCCAACTAAAACTCCGGGTAAAATTACGAACCCAACTAAAAGTCCGGGTAAAAAATACGAACCCAACTAAAAAGTCCGGGTAAAATTACGAACCCAACTAAAAAGTCCGGGTAAAATTACGAACCCAACTAAAACTCCGGGTAAAATTACGAACCCAAGTAAAACTCCGGGTAAAATTACGAACCCAAGTAAAACTCCGGGTAAAATTACGAACCCAACTAAAACTCCGGGTAAAATTACGAACCCAACTAAAACTCCGGGTAAAATTACGAACCCAACTAAAAGTCCGGGTAAAAATACGAACCCAACTAAAAAGTCCGGGTAACTCAAGACTCCGGGTAAAATTACGAACCCAACTAAAACTCCGGGTAAAATTACGAACCCAACTAAAACTCCGGGTAAAATTACGAACCCAACTAAAAGTCCGGGTACAAAATACGAACCCAACTAAAAAGTCCGGGTAAAATTACGAACCCAACTAAAACTCCGGGTAAAATTATGAACCCAACTAAAAGTCCGGGTAAAAAATTCGAACCCAACTAAAAAGTCCGGGTAAAATTACGAACCCAACTAAAACTCCGGGTAAAATTACGAACCCAACTAAAAAGTCCGGGTAAAATTACGAACCCAACTAAAAAGTCCGGGTAAAATTACGAACCCAACTAAAAAGTCCGGGTAAAATTACGAACCCAACTAAAACTCCGGGTAAAATTACGAACCCAACTAAAAGTCCGGGTACAAAATACGAACCCAACTAAAAGGTCCGGGTAAAATTACGAACCCAACTAAAACTCCGGGTAAAATTATGAACCCAACTAAAAGTCCGGGTAAAAAATTCGAACCCAACTAAAAAGTCCGGGTAAAATTACGAACCCAACTAAAACTCCGGGTAAAATTACGAACCCAACTAAAAAGTCCGGGTAAAATTACGAACCCAACTAAAAAGTCCGGGTAAAATTACGAACCCAACTAAAAAGTCCGGGTAAAATTACGAACCCAACTAAAACTCCGGGTAAAATTACGAACTCAACTAAAACTCCGGGTAAAATTACGAACCCAAGTAAAACTCCGGGTAAAATTACGAACCCAAGTAAAACTCCGGGTAAAATTACGAACCCAACTAAAACTCCGGGTAAAATTACGAACCCAACTAAAAGTCCGGGTAAAAAATACGAACCCAACTAAAAAGTCCGGATAAAATTACGAACCCAACTAAAACTCCGGGTAAAATTACGAACCCAACTAAAAGTCCGGGTAAAAAATACGAACCCAACTAAAAAGTCCGGGTAAAATTACGAACCCAACTAAAACTCCGGGTAAAATTACGAACCCAACTAAAACTCCGGGTAAAAAATACGAACCCAACTAAAAAGTCCGGGTAAAATTACGAACCCAACTAAAAAGTCCGGGTAAAATTACGAACCCAACTAAAACTCCGGGTAAAATTACGAACTCAACTAAAACTCCGGGTAAAATTACGAACCCAACTAAAACTCCGGGTAAAATTACGAACCCAATTAAAAGTCCGGGTAAAAAATACGAACCCAACTAAAAAGTCCGGGTAAAATTACGAACCCAACTAAAACTCCGGGTAAAATTACGAACCCAACTAAAACTCCGGGTAAAATTACGAACCCAAGTAAAACTCCGGGTAAAATTACGAACCCAAGTAAAACTCCGGGTAAAATTACGAACCCAACTAAAACTCCGGGTTAAATTACGAACCCAACTAAAACTCCGGGTAAAATTACGAACCCAACTAAAAGTCCGGGTAAAAATACGAACCCAACTATTAACTCAAGACTCCGGGTAAAATTACGAACCCAACTAAAACTCCGGGTAAAATTACGAACCCAACTAAAACTCCGGGTAAAATTACGAACCCACCTAAAAGACCGGGTAAAAAATACGAACCCAACTAAAAAGTCCGGGTAAAATTACGAACCCAACTAAAAAGTCCGGGTAAAATTACGAACCCAACTAAAACTCCGGGTAAAATTACGAACCCAAGTAAAACTCCGGGTAAAATTACGAACCCAAGTAAAACTCCGGGTAAAATTACGAACCCAACTAAAACTCCGGGTAAAATTACGAACCCAACTAAAACTCCGGGTAAAATTACGAACCCAACTAAAAGTCCGGGTAAAAATACGAACCCAACTAAAAAGTCCGAGTAACTCAAGACTCCGGGTAAAATTACGAACCCAACTAAAACTCCGGGTAAAATTACGAACCCAACTAAAACTCCGGGTAAAATTACGAACCCAACTAAAAGTCCGGGTACAAAATACGAACCCAACTAAAAGGTCCGGGTAAAATTACGAACCCAACTAAAACTCCGGGTAAAATTATGAACCCAACTAAAAGTCCGGGTAAAAAATTCGAACCCAACTAAAAAGTCCGGGTAAAATTACGAACCCAACTAAAACTCCGGGTAAAATTACGAACCCAACTAAAAAGTCCGGGTAAAATTACGAACCCAACTAAAAAGTCCGGGTAAAATTACGAACCCAACTAAAAAGTCCGGGTAAAATTACGAACCCAACTAAAACTCCGGGTAAAATTACGAACTCAACTAAAACTCCGGGTAAAATTACGAACCCAACTAAAACTCCGGGTAAAATTACGAACCCAAGTAAAACTCCGGGTAAAATTACGAACCCAACTAAAACTCCGGGTAAAATTACGAACCCAACTAAAACTCCGGGTAAAATTACGAACCCAACTAAAAGTCCGGGTAAAAAATACGAACCCAACTAAAAAGTCCGGATAAAATTACGAACCCAACTAAAAAGTCCGGGTAAAATTACGAACCCAACTAAAACTCCGGGTAAAATTACGAACTCAACTAAAACTCCGGGTAAAATTACGAACCCAAGTAAAACTCCGGGTAAAATTACGAACCCAAGTAAAACTCCGGGTAAAATTACGAACCCAACTAAAACTCCGGGTAAAATTACGAACCCAACTAAAAGTCCGGGTAAAAAATACGAACCCAACTAAAAAGTCCGGATAAAATTACGAACCCAAGTAAAACTCCGGGTAAAATTACGAACCCAACTAAAAGTCCGGGTAAAAAATACGAACCCAACTAAAAAGTCCGGGTAAAATTACGAACCCAACTAAAACTCCGGGTAAAATTACGAACCCAACTAAAAGTCCGGGTAAAAAATACGAACCCAACTAAAAAGTCCGGGTAAAATTACGAACCTTACTAAAAAGGCCGGGTAAAATTACGAACCCAACTAAAACTCCGGGTAAAATTACGAACTCAACTAAAACTCCGGATAAAATTACGAACCCAACTAAAACTCCGGGTAAAATTACGAACCCAATTAAAAGTCCGGGTAAAAAATACGAACCCAACTAAAAAGTCCGGGTAAAATTACGAACCCAACTAAAACTCCGGGTAAAATTATGAACCCAACTAAAACTCCGGGTAAAATTACGAACCCAAGTAAAACTCCGGGTAAAATTACGAACCCAAGTAAAACTCCGGGTAAAATAACGAACCCAACTAAAACTCCGGGTAAAATTACGAACCCAACTAAAAGTCCAGGTAAAAATACGAACCCAACTATTAACTCAAGACTCCGGGTAAAATTACGAACCCAACTAAAACTCCGGGTAAAATTACGAACCCAACTAAAACTCCGGGTAAAATTACGAACCCAACTAAAAGTCCGGGTAAAAAATACGAACCCAACTAAAAAGTCCGGGTAAAATTACGAACCCAACTAGAAAGTCCGGGTAAAATTACGAACCCAACTAAAACTCCGGGTAAAATTACGAACCCAAGTAAAACTCCGGGTAAAATTACGAACCCAAGTAAAACTCCGGGTAAAATTACGAACCCAACTAAAACTCCGGGTAAAATTACGAACCCAACTAAAACTCCGGGTAAAATTACGAACCCAACTAAAAGTCCGGGTACAAAATACGAACCCAACTAAAAGGTCCGGGTAAAATTACGAACCCAACTAAAACTCCGGGTAAAATTATGAACCCAACTAAAAGTCCGGGTAAAAAATTCGAACCCAACTAAAAAGTCCGGGTAAAATTACGAACCCAACTAAAACTCCGGGTAAAATTACGAACCCAACTAAAAAGTCCGGGTAAAATTACGAACCCAACTAAAAAGTCCGGGTAAAATTACGAACCCAACTAAAAAGTCCGGGTAAAATTACGAACCCAACTAAAACTCCGGGTAAAATTACGAACTCAACTAAAACTCCGGGTAAAATTACGAACCCAACTAAAAGTCCGGGTAAAAAATACGAACCCAACTAAAAAGTCCGGGTAAAATTACGAACCCAACTAAAACTCCGGGTAAAAAATATGACCCAACTAAAACTCCGGGTAAAATTACCAACACAACTAAAACTCCGGGTAAAAATACGAACCCTACTAAAACTCCGGGTAAAAAATACGAACCCAACTAAAACTCCGGGTAAAAAATTCGAACCCAACTAAAACTCCGGGTAAAATTACGAACCCAACTAAAAGTCCGGGTAAAAAATACGAACCCAACTAAAAAGTCCGGGTAAAATTACGAACCCAACTAAAACTCCGGGTAAAATTACGAACCCAACTAAAACTCCGGGTAAAAAATACGAACCCAACTAAAAAGTCCGGGTAAAATTACGAACCCAACTAAAAAGTCCGGGTAAAATTACGAACCCAACTAAAACTCCGGGTAAAATTACGAACTCAACTAAAACTCCGGGTAAAATTACGAACCCAACTAAAACTCCGGGTAAAATTACGAACCCAATTAAAAGTCCGGGTAAAAAATACGAACCCAACTAAAAAGTCCGGGTAAAATTACGAACCCAACTAAAACTCCGGGTAAAATTACGAACCCAACTAAAACTCCGGGTAAAATTACGAACCCAAGTAAAACTCCGGGTAAAATTACGAACCCAAGTAAAACTCCGGGTAAAATTACGAACCCAACTAAAACTCCGGGTTAAATTACGAACCCAACTAAAACTCCGGGTAAAATTACGAACCCAACTAAAAGTCCGGGTAAAAATACGAACCCAACTATTAACTCAAGACTCCGGGTAAAATTACGAACCCAACTAAAACTCCGGGTAAAATTACGAACCCAACTAAAACTCCGGGTAAAATTACGAACCCACCTAAAAGACCGGGTAAAAAATACGAACCCAACTAAAAAGTCCGGGTAAAATTACGAACCCAACTAAAAAGTCCGGGTAAAATTACGAACCCAACTAAAACTCCGGGTAAAATTACGAACCCAAGTAAAACTCCGGGTAAAATTACGAACCCAAGTAAAACTCCGGGTAAAATTACGAACCCAACTAAAACTCCGGGTAAAATTACGAACCCAACTAAAACTCCGGGTAAAATTACGAACCCAACTAAAAGTCCGGGTAAAAATACGAACCCAACTAAAAAGTCCGAGTAACTCAAGACTCCGGGTAAAATTACGAACCCAACTAAAACTCCGGGTAAAATTACGAACCCAACTAAAACTCCGGGTAAAATTACGAACCCAACTAAAAGTCCGGGTACAAAATACGAACCCAACTAAAAGGTCCGGGTAAAATTACGAACCCAACTAAAACTCCGGGTAAAATTATGAACCCAACTAAAAGTCCGGGTAAAAAATTCGAACCCAACTAAAAAGTCCGGGTAAAATTACGAACCCAACTAAAACTCCGGGTAAAATTACGAACCCAACTAAAAAGTCCGGGTAAAATTACGAACCCAACTAAAAAGTCCGGGTAAAATTACGAACCCAACTAAAAAGTCCGGGTAAAATTACGAACCCAACTAAAACTCCGGGTAAAATTACGAACTCAACTAAAACTCCGGGTAAAATTACGAACCCAACTAAAACTCCGGGTAAAATTACGAACCCAAGTAAAACTCCGGGTAAAATTACGAACCCAACTAAAACTCCGGGTAAAATTACGAACCCAACTAAAACTCCGGGTAAAATTACGAACCCAACTAAAAGTCCGGGTAAAAAATACGAACCCAACTAAAAACTCCGGATAAAATTACGAACCCAAGTAAAACTCCGGGTAAAATTACGCACCCAACTAAAACTCCGGGTAAAATTACGAACCCAACTAAAAAGTCCGGGTAAAATTACGAACCCAAATAAAAAGTCCGGGTAAAATTACTAACCCAACTAAAACTCCGGGTAAAATTACGAACTCAACTAAAACTCCGGGTAAAATTACGAACCCAACTAAAACTCCGGGTAAAAATACGAACCCAACTAAAACTCCGGGTAAAATTACGAACCCAACTAAAAAGTCCGGGTAAAATTACGAACCCAACTAAAAAGTCCGGGTAAAATTACGAACCCAACTAAAAAGTCCGGGTAAAATTACGAACCCAACTAAAACTCCGGGTAAAATTACGAACTCAACTAAAACTCCGGGTAAAATTACGAACCCAAGTAAAACTCCGGGTAAAATTACGAACCCAAGTAAAACTCCGGGTAAAATTACGAACCCAACTAAAACTCCGGGTAAAACAACGAACCCAACTAAAACTCCGGGTAAAATTACGAACCCAACTAAAAGTCCGGGTAAAAAATACGAACCCAACTAAAAAGTCCGGATAAAATTACAAACCCAAGTAAAACTCCGGGTAAAATTACGAACCCAACTGAAACTCCGGGTAAAATTACGAACCCAACTAAAAAGTCCGGGTAAAATTACGAACCCAAATAAAAAGTCCGGGTAAAATTACTAACCCAACTAAAACTCCGGGTAAAATTAGGAACTCAACTAAAACTCCGGGTAAAATTACGAACCCAACTAAAACTCCGGGTAAAAATACGAACCCAACTAAAACTCCGGGTAAAAATACGAACCCAACTAAAACTCCGGGTAAAAAATATGAACCCAACTAAAACTCCGGGTAAAATTACCAACACAACTAAAACTCCGGGTAAAAATACGAACCCAACTAAAACTCCGGGTAAAAAATACGAACCCAACTAAAACTCCGGGTAAAAAATTCGAACCCAACTAAAACTCCGGGTAAAATTACGAACCCAACTAAAAGTTCGGGTAAAAAATACGAACCCAACTAAAAAGTCCGGGTAAAATTACGAACCCAACTAAAACTCCGGGTAAAATTACGAACCCAACTAAAACTCCGGGTAAAATTACGAACCCAACTAAAAAGTCCGGGTAAAATTACGAACCCAACTAAAACTTCGGGTAAAATTACGAACTCAACTAAAACTCCGGGTAAAATTACGAACCCAACTAAAACTCCGGGTAAAATTACGAACCCAATTAAAAGTCCGGGTAAAAATACGAACCCAACTAAAAAAGTCCGGGTAAAATTACGAACCCAACTAAAACTCCGGGTAAAATTACGAACCCAACTAAAACTCCGGGAAAAATTACGAACCCAAGTAAAACTCCGGGTAAAATTACGAACCCAAGTAAAACTCCGGGTAAAATTACGAACCCAACTAAAACTCCGGGTAAAATTACAAACCCAACTAAAACTCCGGGTAAAATTACGAACCCAACTAAAAGTCTGGGTAAAAATACGAACCCAACTATTAACTCAAGATTCCGGGTAAAATTACGAACCCAACTAAAACTCCGGGTAAAATTACGAACCCAACTAAAACTCCGGGTAAAATAACGAACCCAACTAAAAGTCCGGGTAAAAAATACGAACCCAACTAAAAAGTCCGGGTAAAATTACGAACCCAACTAAAGAGTCCGGGTAAAATTACGAACCCAACTAAAACTCCGGGTAAAATTACGAACCCAAGTAAAACTCCGGGTAAAATTACGAACCCAAGTAAAACTCCGGGTAAAATTACGAACCCAACTAAAACTCCGGGTAAAATTACGAACCCAACTAAAACTCCGGGTAAAATTACGAACCCAACTAAAAGTCCGGGTAAAAATACGAACCCAACTAAAAAGTCCGTGTAACTCAAGACTCCGGGTAAAATTACGAACCCAACTCCGGGTAAAATTACGAACCCAACTAAAACTCCGGGTAAAATTACGAACCCAACTAAAAGTCCGGGTACAAAATACGAACCCAACTAAAAGGTCCGGGTAAAATAACGACCCCAACTAAAACTCCGGGTAAAATTATGAACCCAACTAAAAGTCCGGGTAAAAAATTCGAACCCAACTAAAAAGTCCGGGTAAAATTACGAACCCAACTAAAACTCCGGGTAAAATTACGAACCCAACTAAAAAGTCCAGGTAAAATTACGAACCCAACTAAAAAGTCCGGGTAAAATTACGAACCCAACTAAAAAGTCCGGGTAAAATTACGAACCCAACTAAAACTCCGGGTAAAATTACGAACTCAACTAAAACTCCGGGTAAAATTACGAACCCAACTAAAACTCCGGGTAAAATTACGAACCCAAGTAAAACTCCGGGTAAAATTACGAACCCAACTAAAACTCCGGGTAAAACAACGAACCCAACTAAAACTCCGGGTAAAATTACGAACCCAACTAAAAGTCCGGGTAAAAAATACGAACCCAACTAAAAAGTCCGGATAAAATTACGAACCCAAGTAAAACTCCGGGTAAAATTACGAACCCAACTGAAACTCCGGGTAAAATTACGAACCCAACTAAAAAGTCCGGGTAAAATTACGAACCCAAATAAAAAGTCCGGGTAAAATTACTAACCCAACTAAAACTCCGGGTACAATTAGGAACTCAACTAAAACTCCGGGTAAAATTACGAACCCAACTAAAACTCCGGGTAAAAATACGAACCCAACTAAAACTCCGGGTAAAAATACGAACCCAACTAAAACTCCGGGTAAAAAATATGAACCCAACTAAAACTCCGGGTAAAATTACCAACACAACTAAAACTCCGGGTAAAAATACGAACCCAACTAAAACTCCGGGTAAAAAATACGAACCCAACTAAAACTCCGGGTAAAAAATTCGAACCCAACTAAAACTCCGGGTAAAATTACGAACCCAACTAAAAGTTCGGGTAAAAAATACGAACCCAACTAAAAAGTCCGGGTAAAATTACGAACCCAACTAAAACTCCGGGTAAAATTACGAACCCAACTAAAACTCCGGGTAAAATTACGAACTCAACTAAAACTCCGGGTAAAATTACGAACCCAAGTAAAACTCCGGGTAAAATTACGAACCCAAGTAAAACTCCGGGTAAAATTACGAACCCAACTAAAACTCCGGGTAAAACAACGAACCCAACTAAAACTCCGGGTAAAATTACGAACCCAACTAAAAGTCCGGGTAAAATTACGAACCCAACTAAAACTCCGGGTAAAATTACGAACCCAACTAAAAGTCCGGGTAAAAAATACGAACCCAACTAAAAAGTCCGGATAAAATTACGAACCCAAGTAAAACTCCGGGTAAAATTACGCACCCAACTAAAACTCCGGGTAAAATTACGAACCCAACTAAAAAGTCCGGGTAAAATTACGAACCCAAATAAAAAGTCCGGGTAAAATTACTAACCCAACTAAAACTCCGGGTAAAATTACGAACTCAACTAAAACTCCGGGTAAAATTACGAACCCAACTAAAACTCCGGGTAAAAATACGAACCCAACTAAAACTCCGGGTAAAATTACGAACCCAACTAAAAAGTCCGGGTAAAATTACGAACCCAACTAAAAAGTCCGGGTAAAATTACGAACCCAACTAAAAAGTCCGGGTAAAATTACGAACCCAACTAAAACTCCGGGTAAAATTACGAACTCAACTAAAACTCCGGGTAAAATTACGAACCCAAGTAAAACTCCGGGTAAAATTACGAACCCAATTAAAACTCCGGGTAAAATTACGAACCCAACTAAAACTCCGGGTAAAACAACGAACCCAACTAAAACTCCGGGTAAAATTACGAACCCAACTAAAAGTCCGGGTAAAAAATACGAACCCAACTAAAAAGTCCGGATAAAATTACGAACCCAAGTAAAACTCCGGGTAAAATTACGAACCCAACTGAAACTCCGGGTAAAATTACGAACCCAACTAAAAAGTCCGGGTAAAATTACGAACCCAAATAAAAAGTCCGGGTAAAATTACTAACCCAACTAAAACTCCGGGTAAAATTAGGAACTCAACTAAAACTCCGGGTAAAATTACGAACCCAACTAAAACTCCGGGTAAAATTACGAACCCAACTAAAACTCCGGGTAAAAATACGAACCCAACTAAAACTCCGGGTAAAAAATATGAACCCAACTAAAACTCCGGGTAAAATTACCAACACAACTAAAACTCCGGGTAAAAATACGAACCCAACTAAAACTCCGGGTAAAAAATACGAACCCAACTAAAACTCCGGGTAAAAAATTCGAACCCAACTAAAACTCCGGGTAAAATTACGAACCCAACTAAAAGTTCGGGTAAAAAATACGAACCCAACTAAAAAGTCCGGGTAAAATTACGAACCCAACTAAAACTCCGGGTAAAATTACGAACCCAACTAAAACTCCGGGTAAAATTACGAACCCAACTAAAAAGTCCGGGTAAAATTACGAACCCAACTAAAACTTCGGGTAAAATTACGAACTCAACTAAAACTCCGGGTAAAATTACGAACCCAACTAAAACTCCGGGTAAAATTACGAACCCAATTAAAAGTCCGGGTAAAAATACGAACCCAACTAAAAAAGTCCGGGTAAAATTACGAACCCAACTAAAACTCCGGGTAAAATTACGAACCCAACTAAAACTCCGGGTAAAATTACGAACCCAAGTAAAACTCCGGGTAAAATTACGAACCCAAGTAAAACTCCGGGTAAAATTACGAACCCAACTAAAACTCCGGGTAAAATTACGAACCCAACTAAAACTCCGGGTAAAATTACGAACCCAACTAAAAGTCTGGGTAAAATTACGAACCCAACTAAAACTCCGGGTAAAATTACGAACCCAACTAAAACTCCGGGTAAAATTACGAACCCAACTAAAACTCCGGGTAAAATAACGAACCCAACTAAAAGTCCGGGTAAAAAATACGAACCCAACTAAAAAGTCCGGGTAAAATTACGAACCCAACTAAAGAGTCCGGGTAAAATTACGAACCCAACTAAAACTCCGGGTAAAATTACGAACCCAAGTAAAACTCCGGGTAAAATTACGAACCCAAGTAAAACTCCGGGTAAAATTACGAACCCAACTAAAACTCCGGGTAAAATTACGAACCCAACTAAAACTCCGGGTAAAATTACGAACCCAACTAAAAGTCCGGGTAAAAATACGAACCCAACTAAAAAGTCCGTGTAACTCAAGACTCCGGGTAAAATTACGAACCCAACTCCGGGTAAAATTACGAACCCAACTAAAACTCCGGGTAAAATTACGAACCCAACTAAAAGTCCGGGTACAAAATACGAACCCAACTAAAAGGTCCGGGTAAAATAACGAACCCAACTAAAACTCCGGGTAAAATTATGAACCCAACTAAAAGTCCGGGTAAAAAATTCGAACCCAACTAAAAAGTCCGGGTAAAATTACGAACCCAACTAAAACTCCGGGTAAAATTACGAACCCAACTAAAAAGTCCAGGTAAAATTACGAACCCAACTAAAAAGTCCGGGTAAAATTACGAACCCAACTAAAAAGTCCGGGTAAAATTACGAACCCAACTAAAACTCCGGGTAAAATTACGAACTCAACTAAAACTCCGGGTAAAATTACGAACCCAACTAAAACTCCGGGTAAAATTACGAACCCAACTAAAAGTCCGGGTAAAAAATACGAACCCAACTAAAAAGTCCGGGTAAAATTACAAATCCAACTAAAACTCCGGGTAAAATTACGAACCCAACTAAAACTCCGGGTAAAATTACGAACCCAAGTAAAACTCCGGGTAAAATTACGAACCCAAGTAAAACTCCGGGTAAAATTACGAACCCAACTAAAACTCCGGGTAAAATTACGAACCCAACTAAAACTCCGGGTAAAATTACGAACCCAACTAAAAGTCCGGGTAAAAAATACGAAACCCAACTAAAAGTCCGGGTAAAATTACGAACCCAACTAAAACTCCGGGTAAAATTACGAACCCAACTAAAACTCCGGGTAAAATTACGAACCCAACTAAAACTCCGGGTAAAATTACGAACCCAACTAAAACTCCGGGTAAAATTACGAACCCAACTAAAAGTGCGGGTACAAAATACGAACCCAACTAAAAGGTCCGGGTAAAATAACGAACCCAACTAAAACTCCGGGTAAAATTATGAACCCAACTAAAAGTCCGGGTAAAATTACGAACCCAACTAAAAAGTCCAGGTAAAATTACGAACCCAACTAAAAAGTCCGGGTAAAATTACGAACCCAACTAAAAAGTCCGGGTAAAATTACGAACCCAACTAAAACTCCGGGTAAAATTACGAACTCAACTAAAACTCCGGGTAAAATTACGAACCCAACTAAAACTCCGGGTAAAATTACAAACCCAACTAAAAGTCCGGGTAAAAAATACGAACCCAACTAAAAAGTCCGGGTAAAATTACGAACCCAACTAAAAAGTCCGGGTAAAATTACGAACCCAACTAAAACTCCGGGTAAAATTACGAACCCAACTAAGACTCCGGGTAAAATTACGAACCCAAGTAAAACTCCGGGTAAAATTACGAACCCAAGTAAAACTCCGGGTAAAATTACGAACCCAACTAAAACTCCGGGTAAAATTACGACCCAACTAAAACTCCGGGTAAAATTACGACCCCAACTAAAAGTCCGGGGAAAAATACAAACCCAACTATTAACTCAAGACTCCGGGTAAAATTACGAACCAACTAAAACTCCGGGTAAAATTACGAACCCAACTAAAACTCCGGGTAAAATTACGAACCCAACTAAAAGTCCGGGTAAAAAATACGAACCCAACTAAAAAGTCCGGGTAAAATTACGAACCCAACCAAAAAGTCCGGGTAAAATTACGAACCCAACTAAAACTCCGGGTAAAATTACGAACCCAAGTAAAACTCCGGGTAAAATTTCGAACCCAAGTAAAACTCCGGGTAAAATTACGAACCCAACTAAAACTCCGGGTAAAATTACGAACCCAACTAAAACTCCGGGTAAAATTACGAACCCAACTAAAAGTCCGGGTAAAAATACGAACCCAACTAAAAAGTCCGGGTAACTCAAGACTCCGGGTAAAATTACGAACCCAACTAAAACTCCGGGTAAAATTACGAACCCAACTAAAACTCCGGGTAAAATTACGAACCCAACTAAAAGTCCGGGTACAAAATACGAACCCAACTAAAAGGTCCGGGTAAAATTACGAACCCAACTAAAACTCCGGGTAAAATTATGAACCCAACTAAAAGTCCGGGTAAAAAATTCGAACCCAACTAAAAAGTCCGGGTAAAATTACGAACCCAACTAAAACTCCGGGTAAAATTACGAACCCAACTAAAAAGTCCGGGTAAAATTACGAACCCAACTAAAAAGTCCGGGTAAAAGTACGAACCCAACTAAAAAGTCCGGGTAAAATTACGAACCCAACTAAAACTCCGGGTAAAATTACGAACTCAACTAAAACTCCGGGTAAAATTACGAACCCAAGTAAAACTCCGGGTAAAATTACGAACCCAAGTAAAACTCCGGGTAAAATTACGAACCCAACTAAAACTCCGGGTAAAATTACGAACCCAACTAAATCTCCGGGTAAAATTACGAACCCAACTAAAAGTCCGGGTAAAAAATACGAACCCAACTAAAAAGTCCGGATAAAATTACGAACCCAAGTAAAACTCCGGGTAAAATTACGAACCCAACTAAAACTCCGGGTAAAATTACGAACCCAACTAAAAAGTCCGGGTAAAATTACGAACCCAAATAAAAAGTCCGGGTAAAATTACTAACCCAACTAAAACTCCGGGTAAAATTACGAACTCAACTAAAACTCCGGGTAAAATTACGAACCCAACTAAAACTCCGGGTAAAAATACGAACCCAACTAAAACTCCGGGTAAAAATACGAACCCAACTAAAACTCCGGGTAAAAAATATGAACCCAACTAAAACTCCGGGTAAAATTACCAACACAACTAAAACTCCGGGTAAAAATACGAACCCAACTAAAACTCCGGGTAAAAAATACGAACCCAACTAAAACTCCGGGTAAAAAATTCGAACCCAACTAAAACTCCGGGTAAAATTACGAACCCAACTAAAAAGTCCGGGTAAAATTACGAACCCAACTAAAAAGTCCGGGTAAAATTACGAACCCAACTAAAACTCCGGGTAAAATTACGAACTCAACTAAAACTCCGGGTAAAATTACGAACCCAACTAAAACTCCGGGTAAAATTACGAACCCAACTAAAAGTCCGGGTAAAAAATACGAACCCAACTAAAAAGTCCGGGTAAAATTACAAACCCAACTAAAACTCCGGGTAAAATTACGAACCCAACTAAAACTCCGGGTAAAATTACGAACCCAAGTAAAACTCCGGGTAAAATTACGAACCCAAGTAAAACTCCGGGTAAAATTACGAACCCAACTAAAACTCCGGGTAAAATTACGAACCCAACTAAAACTCCGGGTAAAATTACGAACCCAACTAAAAGTCCGGGTAAAAGATACGAACCCAACTAAAAAGTCCGGGTAACTCAAGACTCCGGGTAAAATTACGAACCCAACTAAAACTCCGGGTAAAATTACGAACCCAACTAAAACTCCGGGTAAAATTACGAACCCAACTAAAAGTCCGGGTACAAAATACGAACCCAACTAAAAGGTCCGGGTAAAATAACGAACCCAACTAAAACTCCGGGTAAAATTATGAACCCAACTAAAAGTCCGGGTAAAAAATTCGAACCCAACTAAAAAGTCCGGGTAAAATTACGAACCCAACTAAAACTCCGGGTAAAATTACGAACCCAACTAAAAAGTCCAGGTAAAATTACGAACCCAACTAAAAAGTCCGGGTAAAATTACGAACCCAACTAAAAAGTCCGGGTAAAATTACGAACCCAACTAAAACTCCGGGTAAAATTACGAACTCAACTAAAACTCCGGGTAAAATTACGAACCCAACTAAAACTCCGGGTAAAATTACGAACCCAACTAAAAGTCCGGGTAAAAAATACGAACCCAACTAAAAAGTCCGGGTAAAATTACGAACCCAACTAAAAAGTCCGGGTAAAATTACGAACCCAACTAAAACTCCGGGTAAAATTACGAACCCAACTAAAACTCCGGGTAAAATTACGAACCCAAGTAAAACTCCGGGTAAAATTACGAACCCAAGTAAAACTCCGGGTAAAATTACGAACCCAACTAAAACTCCGGGTAAAATTACGAACCCAACTAAAACTCCGGGTAAAATTACGAACCCAACTAAAAGTCCGGGTAAAAATATGAACCCAACTATTAACTCAAGACTCCGGGTAAAATTACGAACCCAACTAAAACTCCGGGTAAAATTACGAACCCAACTAAAACTCCGGGTAAAATTACGAACCCAACTAAAAGTCCGGGTAAAAAATACGAACCCAACTAAAAAGTCCGGGTAAAATTACGAACCCAACTAAAAAGTCCGGGTAAAATTACGAACCCAACTAAAACTCCGGGTAAAATTACGAACCCAAGTAAAACTCCGGGTAAAATTACGAACCCAAGTAAAACTCCGGGTAAAATTACGAACCCAACTAAAACTCCGGGTAAAATTACGAACCCAACTAAAACTCCGGGTAAAATTACGAACCCAACTAAAAGTCCGGGTACAAAATACGAACCCAACTAAAAGGTCCGGGTAAAATTACGAACCCAACTAAAACTCCGGGTAAAATTATGAACCCAACTAAAAGTCCGGGTAAAAAATTCGAACCCAACTAAAAAGTCCGGGTAAAATTACGAACCCAACTAAAACTCCGGGTAAAATTACGAACCCAACTAAAAAGTCCGGGTAAAATTACGAACCCAACTAAAAAGTCCGGGTAAAATTACGAACCCAACTAAAAAGTCCGGGTAAAATTACGAACCCAACTAAAACTCCGGGTAAAATTACGAACTCAACTAAAACTCCGGGTAAAATTACGAACCCAAGTAAAACTCCGGGTAAAATTACGAACCCAAGTAAAACTCCGGGTAAAATTACGAACCCAACTAAAACTCCGGGTAAAATTACGAACCCAACTAAAACTCCGGGTAAAATTACGAACCCAACTAAAAGTCCGGGTAAAAAATACGAACCCAACTAAAAAGTCCGGATAAAATTACGAACCCAAGTAAAACTCCGGGTAAAATTACGAACCCAACTAAAACTCCGGGTAAAATTACGAACCCAACTAAAAAGTCCGGGTAAAATTACGAACCCAAATAAAAAGTCCGGGTAAAATTACTAACCCAACTAAAACTCCGGGTAAAATTACGAACTCAACTAAAACTCCGGGTAAAATTACGAACCCAACTAAAACTCCGGGTAAAAATACGAACCCAACTAAAACTCCGGGTAAAAATACGAACCCAACTAAAACTCCGGGTAAAAAATATGAACCCAACTAAAACTCCGGGTAAAATTACCAACACAACTAATACTCCGGGTAAAAATACGAACCCAACTAAAACTCCGGGTAAAAAATACGAACCCAACTAAAACTCCGGGTAAAAAATTCGAACCCAACTAAAACTCCGGGTAAAATTACGAACCCAACTAAAAGTCCGGGTAAAAAATACGAACCCAACTAAAAAGTCCGGGTAAAATTACGAACCCAACTAAAACTCCGGGTAAAATTACGAACCCAACTAAAACTCCGGGTAAAATTACGAACCCAACTAAAAAGTCCGGGTAAAATTACGAACCCAACTAAAACTCCGGGTAAAATTACGAACTCAACTAAAACTCCGGGTAAAATTACGAACCCAACTAAAACTCCGGGTAAAATTACGAACCCAATTAAAAGTCCGGGTAAAAATACGAACCCAACTAAAAAGTCCGGGTAAAATTACGAACCCAACTAAAACTCCGGGTAAAATTACGAACCCAACTAAAACTCCGGGTAAAATTACGAACCCAAGTAAAACTCCGGGTAAAATTACGAACCCAAGTAAAACTCCGGGTAAAATTACGAACCCAACTAAAACTCCGGGTAAAATTACGAACCCAACTAAAAAGTCCGGGTAAAATTACGAACCCAACTAAAACTCCGGGTAAAATTACGAACCCAACTAAAACTCCGGGTAAAATTACGAACCCAAAAAAAAGTCCGGGTAAAATTACGAACCCAACTAAAACTTCGGGTAAAATTACGAACTCAACTAAAACTCCGGGTAAAATTACGAACCCAACTAAAACTCCGGGTAAATTACGAACCCAATTAAAAGTCCGGGTAAAAATACGAACCCAACTAAAAAAGTCCGGGTAAAATTACGAACCCAACTAAAACTCCGGGTAAAATTACGAACCCAACTAAAACTCCGGGTAAAATTACGAACCCAAGTAAAACTCCGGGTAAAATTACGAACCCAAGTAAAACTCCGGGTAAAATTACGAACCCAACTAAAACTCCGGGTAAAATTACGAACCCAACTAAAACTCCGGGTAAAATTACGAACCCAACTAAAAGTCTGGGTAAAAATACGAACCCAACTATTAACTCAAGACTCCGGGTAAAATTACGAACCCAACTAAAACTCCGGGTAAAATTACGAACCCAACTAAAACTCCGGGTAAAATAACGAACCCAACTAAAAGTCCGGGTAAAAAATACGAACCCCAACTAAAAAGTCCGGGTAAAATTACGAACCCAACTAAAGAGTCCGGGTAAAATTACGAACCCAACTAAAACTCCGGGTAAAATTACGAACCCAAGTAAAACTCCGGGTAAAATTACGAACCCAAGTAAAACTCCGGGTAAAATTACGAACCCAACTAAAACTCCGGGTAAAATTACGAACCCAACTAAAACTCCGGGTAAAATTACGAACCCAACTAAAAGTCCGGGTAAAAATACGAACGCAACTAAAAAGTCCGTGTAACTCAAGACTCCGGGTAAAATTACGAACCCAACTCCGGGTAAAATTACGAACCCAACTAAAACTCCGGGTAAAATTACGAACCCAACTAAAAGTCCGGGTAAAAATACGAACCCAACTATTAACTCAAGACTCCGGGTAAAATTACGAACCCAACTAAAACTCCGGGTAAAATTACGAACCCAACTAAAACTCCGGGTAAAATTACGACCCAACTAAAAGTCCGGTAAAAAATACGAACCCAACTAAAAAGTCCGGGTAAAATTACGAACCCAACTAAAAAGTCCGGGTAAAATTGCGAACCCAACTAAAACTCCGGGTAAAATTACGAACCCAAGTAAAACTCCGGGTAAATTACGAACCCAACTAAAACTCCGGGTAAAATTACGAACCCAACTAAAACTCCGGGTAAAATTACGAACCCAACTAAAAGTCCGGGTAAAAATACGAACCCAACTATTAACTCAAGACTCCGGGTAAAATTACGAACCCAACTAAAACTCCGGGTAAAATTACGAACCCAACTAAAACTCCGGGTAAAATTACGAACCCAACTAAAAGTCCGGGTAAAAAATACGAACCCAACTAAAAAGTCCGGGTAAAATTACGAACCCAACTAAAAAGTCCGGGTAAAATTACGAACCCAACTAAAACTCCGGGTAAAATTACGAACCCAAGTAAAACTCCGGGTAAAATTACGAAACCCAAGTAAAACTCCGGGTAAAATTACGAACCCAACTAAAACTCCGGGTAAAATTACGAACCCAACTAAAACTCCGGGTAAAATTACGAACCCAACTAAAAGTCCGGGTACAAAATACGAACCCAACTAAAAGGTCCGGGTAAAATTACGAACCCAACTAAAACTCCGGGTAAAATTATGAACCCAACTAAAAGTCCGGGTAAAAAATTCGAACCCAACTAAAAAGTCCGGGTAAAATTACGAACCCAACTAAAACTCCGGGTAAAATTACGAACCCAACTAAAAAGTCCGGTAAAATTACGAACCCAACTAAAAAGTCCGGGTAAAATTACGAACCCAACTAAAAAGTCCGGGTAAAATTACGAACCCAACTAAAACTCCGGGTAAAATTACGAACTCAACTAAAACTCCGGGTAAAATTACGAACCCAAGTAAAACTCCGGGTAAAATTACGAACCCAAGTAAAACTCCGGGTAAGATTACGAACCCAACTAAAACTCCGGGTAAAATTACGAACCCAACTAAAACTCCGGGTAAAATTACGAACCCAACTAAAACTCCGGGTAAAAAATACGAACCCAACTAAAAAGTCCGGATAAAATTACGAACCCAAGTAAAACTCCGGGTAAAATTACGAACCCAACTAAAACTCCGGGTAAAATTACGAACCCAACTAAAAAGTCCGGGTAAAATTACGAACCCAAATAAAAAGTCCGGGTAAAATTACTAACCCAACTAAAACTCCGGGTAAAATTACGAACTCAACTAAAACTCCGGGTAAAATTACGAACCCAACTAAAACTCGGGTAAAAATACGAACCCAACTAAAACTCCGGGTAAAAATACGAACCCAACTAAAACTCCGAGTAAAAAATATGAACCCAACTAAAACTCCGGGTAAAATTACCAACACAACTAATACTCCGGGTAAAAATACGAACCCAACTAAAACTCCGGGTAAAAAATACGAACCCAACTAAAACTCCGGGTAAAAAATACGAACCCAACTAAAAAGTCCGGGTAAAATTACGAACCCAACTAAAACTCCGGGTAAAATTACGAACCCAACTAAAACTCCGGGTAAAATTACGAACCCAACTAAAAAGTCCGGGTAAAATTACGAACCCAACTAAAACTCCGGGTAAAATTACGAACTCAACTAAAACTCCGGGTAAAATTACGAACCCAACTAAAACTCCGGGTAAAATTACGAACCCAATTAAAAGTCGGGTAAAAATACGAACCCAACTAAAAAGTCCGGGTAAAATTACGAACCCAACTAAAACTCCGGGTAAAATTACGAACCCAACTAAAACTCCGGGTAAAATTACGAACCCAAGTAAAACTCCGGGTAAAATTACGAACCCAAGTAAAACTCCGGGTAAAATTACGAACCCAACTAAAACTCCGGGTAAAATTACGAACCCAACTAAAAAGTCCGGGTAAAATTACGAACCCAACTAAAACTCCGGGTAAAATTACGAACCCAACTAAAACTCCGGGTAAAATTACGAACCCAACTAAAAAGTCCGGGTAAAATTACGAACCCAACTAAAACTTCGGGTAAAATTACGAACTCAGCTAAAACTCCGGGTAAAATTACGAACCCAACTAAAACTCCGGGTAAAATTACGAACCCAATTAAAAGTCCGGGTAAAAATACGAACCCAACTAAAAAAGTCCGGGTAAAATTACGAACCCAACTAAAACTCCGGGTAAAATTACGAACCCAACTAAAACTCCGGGTAAAATTACGAACCCAAGTAAAACTCCGGGTAAAATTACGAACCCAAGTAAAACTCCGGGTAAAATTACGAACCCAACTAAAACTCCGGGTAAAATTACGAACCCAACTAAAACTCCGGGTAAAATTACGAACCCAACTAAAAGTCTGGGTAAAAATACGAACCCAACTATTAACTCAAGACTCCGGGTAAAATTACGAACCCAACTAAAACTCCGGGTAAAATTACGAACCCAACTAAAACTCCGGGTAAAATAACGAACCCAACTAAAAGTCCGGGTAAAAAATACGAACCCAACTAAAAAGTCCGGGTAAAATTACGAACCCAACTAAAGAGTCCGGGTAAAATTACGAACCCAACTAAAACTCCGGGTAAAATTACGAACCCAAGTAAAACTCCGGGTAAAATTACGAACCCAAGTAAAACTCCGGGTAAAATTACGAACCCAACTAAAACTCCGGGTAAAATTACGAACCCAACTAAAACTCCGGGTAAAATTACGAACCCAACTAAAAGTCCGGGTAAAAATACGAACCCAACTAAAAAGTCCGTGTAACTCAAGACTCCGGGTAAAATTACGAACCCAACTCCGGGTAAAATTACGAACCCAACTAAAACTCCGGGTAAAATTACGAACCCAACTAAAAGTCCGGGTACAAAATACGAACCCAACTAAAAGGTCCGGGTAAAATAACGAACCCAACTAAAACTCCGGGTAAAATTATGAACCCAACTAAAAGTCCGGCTAAAAATTCGAACCCAACTAAAAAGTTCGGGTAAAATTACGAACCCAACTAAAACTCCGGGTAAAATTACGAACCCAACTAAAAAGTCCAGGTAAAATTACGAACCCAACTAAAAAGTCCGGGTAAAATTACGAACCCAACTAAAAAGTCCGGGTAAAATTACGAACCCAACTAAAACTCCGGGTAAAATTACGAACTCAACTAAAACTCCGGGTAAAATTACGAACCCAACTAAAACTCCGGGTAAAATTACGAACCCAACTAAAAGTCCGGGTAAAAAATACGAACCCAACTAAAAAGTCCGGGTAAAATTACAAACCCAACTAAAACTCCGGTAAAATTACGAACCCAACTAAAACTCCGGGTAAAATTACGAACCCAAGTAAAACTCCGGGTAAAATTACGAACCCAAGTAAAACTCCGAGTAAAATTACAAACCCAACTAAAACTCCGGGTAAAATTACGAACCCAACTAAAACTCCGGGTAAAATTACGAACCCAACTAAAAGTCCGGGTAAAAAATACGAAACCCAACTAAAAAGTCCGGGTAAAATTACGAACCCAACTAAAACTCCGGGTAAAATTACGAACCCA